>JALIZH010016890.1:0-327620 GCA_030522465.1 Rhipicephalus appendiculatus
ATCTGCAAGTCTTTTTCTTTTTATTATCACATCGTGCTTCGTTCTTTTCAGCAGGAAGCCACAGTCTGCCTGCTCTTTTTGTATTTTTCTTGCACGGTGGTAGGCATCAAAAAAAGAAATCAGGTGATTTTCGCAAGGCACTTCTAACGATTTCTGCTCCATCATGTTGCACTTTCAAACTTATCTCTACCGGGGAGCCTTTTCCCCTTAAGGTACGTATTTACTAACCTTAAGGTGATTCTTTGGTTTGTAATCAAATCTATTGTTTGGGCAGTGTTGTGTTGAGATTCATTATTGCTGTTTAATCACTTGCGACTCCTGGTGTCAACATAAGTGTATAAATAACAGAGAAATTCGTATAACGCGACTTCCTTGCGCACACCGATATTATTCCATGTCTAATGAAAGATGTCATGGAACACTATCGACCTCTCGCTCCCCTGCTTTCTTGTTCGTTTTACTTTCGTTAGTGTCAATTTTTGCGGCATTTCAAAGGCAAACCAAATATTACATGTGGGAGTGGACAATGCAACGAAATGCTTTACATTGTTGGTGAGGCAATAACGATGCATTTGATCTGCTATACGATATTACAACCAACATCGGATATTTGGCATGCGATCGCTGCTTATTACGCACATTCTTCAGTTGTGCTTGCTGCATCACCATCACCCTCTACAAATGTGGCTCAAAACATTTTTGCATTAAATTCAACGACAACTTAATTCTGTGAGATATTCAGGCAAAATGTAATACAAATGTTCTTTTCAGTAATCTGTTAAGGCAGCACGATTAAAGCATCTCGCCTATATTGTCAGCCATTCTGCCATTCTTGCTCAAGCTAAAAATTGAAGGACACTTTGTACATTCCAAAGTGTGTTCGGCGAAAGCGTGTGGCCATTCCACTGATTATGCCATGTCTTTTTTTCTTTTACACTCTCAGTGGGATAAGACACAAACCGAATGGGTGCGTGTTTTCTTCTTTAATTTTTTACCGCGAATCGCAGCGAGACGCGAGACTCATCTTCCTCCAGTTCGCATGCGTTAGTATTTTCTGGCGTTTTGCGCATCGTGCAAACGCCATCCGCGTTCCAGCTCTTAAATTGACGGATCCTTTGTAAATTGGAAAGTGTATTCCGTGAACGCCTGGGTCCATTGAGACGGCGTCGGTCAAAATGATTGCAAACTCTGGGCACAGCGACGCTACGCAAGCAAAGCGCGAGCGCTATAGAGTCCGACGCGACCGGCGTCCGTCTGCGCATCCCGGCGGCCACCTGGCTCCGTGCCAGAGCTCGGATGGACGGACGGACGGTCGGACGGACATGGACGGATGGACGGACGGACGGACGGACAGACAGATGGATGGACGGACGAACAGACAGACAGACGGACGGACAGACGGACGGATGCACGCCGGACGGAGGTCGGACGGACACCGGACGGACGTGAGCATGAGACATTAAAGGCTTTCACCTTAAAGATTACACCATCTCCCGCTAAAGGGAACCATGTGTATATGCGAAGCAGCGGGCGCTAACGCTTACACTGGCGGGGGTGTTGACGCTGGCGCTCATCGCAGCGTTGCACAGGAGAGAAACCTGGGGGGCGCAAAGCACGCAGTGATGGACCGGTGTTTCCTACCGGAACATCCCAATCGCTGCTAATGGGCAATGAGAGACAGAAGACTCGGACTGGACACAGAGACCCGCAGTCCGCTTTTAGTTAACGCGCACGCTGCGAATATTTTATCGTTCGACAACGCACAGGAGAAATCTCCCACCGGCACCACCTTGCAGGTCAGGATCCATTGCCATATATACGGGGCGGCCAGTGAACGGTTGTGCAGCGCGAGCAGTCGGTTTTTTTCAACCAGGAAACTCGCTAGCAGACGCTGCCTGCGTGGGCGTCGCGAGGCGAGAGAGGGGGGAGCGTAGGAGAGGGGAGGACGCGCATGCGCAGAGGGGGTGTGGACGCCGCGGGCAGGGATGCCTAGAGGAGAGAGGGGGGAGCATAGGAGGGGAGAAAGGGGGGAGCGTAGGAGGGGAGAGAGGGGAGGGGACGCGCATGCGCAGTGAGGGTGTGGCCTCCGCGGGGGAGGGATGCCTAGAGGAGAGAGAGGTGGAGAGGAGGTTTTTTATTTTAATTTTTTTAATGGGTTGGCGCATGCGCAGTGGGGGTGTGGACGGACGGACGGACGGACGCCGGACGGACACCGGACGGACGTGAGCATGAGACATTAAAGGCTTTCGCCTTAATAGCACTTATGGTAACCAGAACAACAGCAACCGCGAAGAGAAGACTTACTAGCAAGGTCGAATTCGTCATCAAAGGTGTAACGCTCGGTGATGAAGGCTATGCTGCGCTCTGCGTAGCTGCTGCCATGCACATCTCTGGCAGCAGCTGCCAATTGTCGCGCTTGTACGTTTGAGTGGCCATTGCAGACCTTGAACGACTTTGTCGCTGAGCGCACTTTGCACGAGGTGCCTTGAATGATGCTCAGCATGTGCTGGAGCAATTAGTCGCGCTCTTTATGCTCTTCTTCGGTTACGGACCTAAAAACAGCAATTTATTGAATTTAAACAAGCTCCCACAACGAGCAGTGGGTCTTATTTTTCAGTGGGCTGTAAAACAACCATCCCGACTTACATTTTCTGTTTTCGCCGATCGTTCGCAGAGTAGCGCGATAGCAGCAGATTTAGGCGCTCTCGAACACTGCACGATGTAAACGGCTTTTTGATGGCGTATCTGAATTGCAAAGCGATATCTTCCCATTGTTCAGAATACCTGAACGGATTCCTCGTCTGTACCTCCGTCAGCTGCGCGACATCATCCCTCAAGCTGAAATATACCCCATTGACACTGCCTTTGTTGTTGCTCTCTACGTTCGACACCATGGCAGCCATCTTGCTATCTGGCTACTCTTTCATTCGAGACCACGCGAGAGTTTCACGCAGAAGCGCTACGCCTTGTTACATTTACGTGCGCCGCGTGCTTTTTTTTTCGGGCGTACGCACGCATCCGTAATAGATATATAACATACTGCACATGCATACCTCTGTCCCGCAGCCTACCGGGGTACATAGGCTTGTTACGTAAGCCCAAGTAAAAGTGCATTATAGCTCCCATACTTTGCTTCAGTGCATTATAGACAATTTTAGTAGGGAGTACGTAGAAGTTTCGTACTCTGTGCCCAATACGTGCCGTACGCTGCAAGCGAAGCGTGCTACAACACTTTTCCTTCACCGTATCGTTAGAGTGTACTAGAGAAGGGGAGTGCCCGGAACGAGCTTCGACAAGTGAAGCCCAAACATGGTCAATCCGCTTGTGGCGCTGTGGTCGGTAGTCTGCAATGTGTCGTCGTTTTAAGAGTTGCGCGCGGCTCCCCCAAAGTGGTACAGGGGTAGAATGCCGGCTTCCCACTCAAAAGCCCCGGGTTCGATTTGCAGCTGTAGATGGTGCATTTTTATTCTCAGTGTCAGTTGTACAGCTGTATTGGTCTGCCTTTGTTTCTTAAATCTAGCTTCAGTTGCTACGTATTGCTACAAAAAGTGACCCGAAATGTGAAGTAAACAAGACGAAAATTGACAGCGAGCGTATTCATTTGCAGCGCCGCCACACGGGATTCAATAAAACTGCGAAGTATGGCCTCCGAGCTTTTAGAGAATACGAGACTTCATAGAGTTTCATACTATAACTGTATATTTTTGTTATTCTTGAAAGTCTGCCCTTAGGCATAATAACTTTTGATTGTATGAAACTCATTGACGAGACTCGGACTGCGTGTGTTCGATACGCTGCTTCGGGTCGCCGGCCACGGGCTCACTTCAAAAGAAAAAACTGAAAGTAAACGACCTCCGGTCAGCGGGAAACCACGAAGGTTTCGATACTGCAAAAGCAGCGATGTTCTGTCTGGTCTTTCAGTGTTCCCCCCTGACGCTAAAGCAAAACCTATTTGGCTGGTAATTATTGCGATAGCAATCATATGGACACACTCGGCTGATTTTCCCCGTCGACGTCATGTCCCGGATATGTATATGTATGTGTATATATAAAAAACACATAAAGAAAAATAAATCAGTAGAAAATAATTCCATACCATTCGACCGAGGATTCGAACCAGCGACCCCTCGCTCCGCAGCCTGCCGCGCTAGCCAACACAGCCACACGCCATGCTCGTGCCACCGATATAAAGGCGAGTTATTCGTATGCACCATTTGCCGCTCGCGGTACGCAGATCTCGGAACAGCTTGAGCGTGTCCTCTATCGCGCAACGCTGTTACAGTTTCTTTCAAATGGAAAACTGCCCTTGAGATGCGCACGAAAAAGTGGCTCCCTTCCGTACCACTCATGATGTAGAAGGGAAAAAAAGAACACCGGGCGTCACACGCCACCGCGTGGCAGGAGACGCAGAGGGGTCATTCCATGTGCCGCAGTTTAAACGAAAAAAAAAGTATGAAACAGCGTCGAAAAGTCATATAATCATATAATCAATCCTTGGCCAATCCCCCCTGAGTGGGTATGAGGCATTTCAGAGGCAACAACAACAACAGCGTCGGCTTCTGCATTGTGGACACTCGCAGCGCGTTGCTCAAATACAAACACGTAACATCTGCGACAGTTGTTAGTTCACGCTTGTTCTGTGTAAAGCTATGCGTCCTTTTAGAGCGTCCTTTTTTGTGCGGCGGCGGCGCGTTCCAAGTATCGAGCTGCTTGTCGTTCTTCGTGTGACAAACTAATTTCTTGCTATCGCATTCATTGCTACCCCCTAGTGGTGAAACTGTGGCTTTTTTTAGGAGCGAAGCTCCTTAGGCCGGCACCCGTTCGCCGTTGAAGCTCCCTGGATGCGTCGCCAGCTCAAAAAGACAATGAAAGGCCGTGCGCGCCGAACGCCGAGCGGTTTGCTTCTAGCGCACCAGAAATTCGAGGTTAAATAAAAGAAACAAGCTCTGTGCAGAAGTGGTTATAATGGTCGTCTTCACATTCACCATCGTAAATTGTGAAATGACAACCATCATACTAGCGCAGCACGGGCGCTTTGTCTAAGGTAGCAGTAGACGCTCTTCCCTCGCGGCGCTGGCGCAACAACAACAAAAAAATTAAAAAAATGAAAAAAGAAACGGCACGCGGTGCAAGGAGCTCGCGGCGTTCGGCGCGCGTTGCGCAAAAAAAACAAAGTGCGCGGCGCAAAAACAGTTCGCGTTTACAAACGACAATAAAATTTACCGAAAACCATGTTTGTACATATATATAAAAAAACATAGTTGATACCTCCGTCATAGGAATCGGTATAACACGAAAGTGAAACATGTCTTCGCAAAACTCGTTCAATGTTTACTGTACAAATATATAAGAGAGCTTGCGCAATGTCTATTGGTGTTTGACAGTTATAGAACCGTTTAACGTGGATGCATCCATGCTGACGCTTGGTGGTACATCTGCATCCCGACGACTAACGTCCATGATCAATGCTCAAACAAACCCTTGTGGTCATAGAAGCTTGTGGTAGCTGTACGGTGGGAGCGGAATCAGAGAAAGCGGTGGGAGAGCCAGAAGAGCGTCACTGATTGGACGCCGAACTTGGGCTAAGGCATGTTAGAGTTAGAGTGGTTAGAGTTAGAGTTAGGTTAGAGTTAGAGTTAGGTTAGAGTTAGAGATAGGTTAGAGTTAGGTTAGGTTAGAGTTAGGTTAGAGTTAATTAGGTTAGAGTTAGGTTAGAGTTAGAGTTAGAGTTAGTTAGAGTTAGAGTGGCATGTCAGAGTTAGTGAACACCACTTCCCAACCAGAGGGAAACGCAACGCGCGTCGTGTCTTCCCTTTGGCCAGACAGACACCCAGACAAGCAACTTTATTTGGGGTCCTAAGAGGCTAGGCAGCGGGCCTACTAGGTAGGCCTACCCAGCTGTCGTCGCAGAGCTATTTCTGGTATGGATGGAATACTATAAGCGAGGCCGATGCTGGGGGGTAACGTCGCCACCTGGCAGTGTGTTAATGCGTCGACAAAATGGCACTTTTCCTATTCGAAACGCGCCGAACGGAACGGACGCGTAGAAACGACGCCTTTAAGGAACTAATCATGGATTTCACGGTCATGATGCATTACTTCAATTAAGCAAGAGCACTGTGAGAAGACTGTGGTAGATATTGCCACGCGCGTTTCTTATTTTCATTCTGGTTGTACTCGGTTTTCGCCCACAAAGACTGTCCGCATGCTCAGCGCAAACCGTGGCTGATTGTTCTAGAAGCTTCACGATTATTGTAGATCGTTGTGTTAAGATTGCGCGCAAGACGTGAACACTCTAGCTTATTCCAGAGCTTGCACGACGACCAGTGATAAGGCTAGAATGTTCGACGCGTGATGTATAAAAGCCAGTGCGTTCCAGCGATGATCAGATTATCGACGGCCGACGCTCTGTTCGCCGCTCTCAGTGCCAGCGTGTATTGCTGTAGTCTGACCATCAATTTCCCGGCCACAAGTTCGGCCAAAATAAAGAGTTTCTTCTTTAAGTCGCCGACTGTTGCCTTCGTCGACGTCACGACCACGTGACATCTGGTGGAGGTGCTGCTTCGTCCATGCTCCGAACGCCCCCGCCAGGTACTGACCCAAGCCCAACCCGTGAGGGAGACGACAGAAAGGACAACCCGGAAAGTCGAAGCAGCCGCAGGCAGAGGGGCCTCGAGCCAGAGTACGGGCTTCTTACTGAACACACCAGGCACTCCAAGCCAGCGACCTCAACCGCAGGCACGATGACAATCCCTGCGCCGCCTACACCGATCGTGATCCGGCAGCCTAAAGAACCACCAAAATTCTGCGGATCATCAGTCGAAGATCCAGAAAGCTGGCTGGAAGCATACGACCGCGTCGCCGCTTTCAACCACTGGGACAACGACGACAAGCTAAGACATGCCTATTTCGCTTTGGAGGACGCCGCTCGGACCTGGTTCGAACCAAGAGCGAAGCCTGACCACGTGGGACATTTTTCGCACCAGGTTCCTCGCCACGTTCACAAGCGTCGTCCGCAAGGAGAGGGCAGAAGCTCTGCTGGAAGACATGTTCAGCTACCAAATGAAAACTTCGCGCTTTTCACGGAAGAGATGCTGAGACTGTTCCGCCACGCAGACCCTGAAATGCCCGAAGAGAAGAAGGTTTACCTCCTGATGCGAGGAGTTAAGCAGGAGCTCTTCGCGGGACTGATGCGCAACCCACCGACGAGTGTCTAGGATTTCGTCTCGGAAGCGACAACTATCGAGAAGACCCTGGACATGCGCAAGCGGCAGTATAATCGCCGTTCGACTCCACATTTCGCCGACATCCAAGGGCTCTGCTCCACCGACCTGCGCGAAACGATCCGAGCGATCGTGAGGGAGGAACTGCGGAAGCTGTTACCCTCGGCCACAACCTCAAGTGGACTCGATCACCGACATCGTTCGTGCTGAAGTCCAGCAAGCGTTGGGAGTTTCCGAACCACCGCAATCACATCCGGAGGCTATGACCTAGGCTGCTGCAGTCCGCCGCCCTGTTCCCGCTCCGCGACAACATCAAGTCACCGCGTCGCCGCAATTCCATCACCAGGCGCCGCCGCTGCCGCCACCACCACCACCGATGCCCTACCGTCCTCCTGTCGGCCAGCGCTACGCGCCAAGGAAAACCGACGTCTGGCACGCTCCTGACAACCGCCCGCTCTGCTACCATTGCGGGGAGGCCGGCCACACCTACCGCCGCTGCCAGTACCGACGGATGGGGCTGCGCGGTTTCGACGTCAACGCGCCGTGTCCGCAGCGGGGTGAACGACCTCGCGACATCGCCGACTACTTTACCGGAACACAGTGGCAACAACGGCGACCATCCCGTTCACCATCGCCCGGCCGCTACATGTCGCCGCACCGCCGGCAGTACACTGGCCCAAACCGGGGCCGGTCGCCTAGCCCGTACCCGGAAAACTAGGGGCAGCAACCGTTGGAGGTTCGGTTGCAACGGACGAACTAACGAAGACCCTCCGCCGACGACGACGACGCGACGAAACCCGCTGAACACGACCCGAAGCAGACAGAGCCCTGCCGACGGAAGCTGGCGCACTGAGGAAAACCTGACGACGCAGCATGGAAGCAGCGCAACAATTCGACGTATCCGTGATCCGACGCCGCGACCTAACCACAACGCAAGGCGACGGACTAGCGACCTCGACGTTCTCATTGACGGCCACAGCGTCACCGCTCTCGTCGACACTGGGGCCGACTATTGCGTCGTCAGTGGGCCATTCGCCGCCAAGCTGAAGAAAGTAAAGACCGCTTGGAGTGGACCTGAAATCCGGACAGCTGGAGGCCACTTGATAACTCCGATTGGAGTCTGCACGGCGAGAGTCACCATCAGTGACCGGACTTATCCCAGCGAGCTTTGTAATCCTACAACGCTGCTCCAGGGATGTGATACTTGGAGTGGACTTCCTGAGTGACCATGGCGCCGTCATCGACCTGAGGTCTGAGTCGATAACACTAACCTCAGAAAAAGAGATCCTGCCCCACGCGACGCCGGGGAACCGTCCATTGAATGTGATAGAAGAGCAAGTGACCGTACCGCCGCTCTCCAGCGTCATTATTTCCGTCGGCACCGAAAAACCCGCGAACGTTGAAGGCGTCATCGAGGGCGATCAGCACCTACTCCTGAACCGTCAAATTTGCGTCGCAAGAGGTATAGTTGAGCTGCGTGACGGTAAAGCAAAGGTAGTGCTGACAAACTTCAGCCACAAATACAGGCACCTCAACATTGCTACGATGGTCGCCTACATCGACGAATGCGTGGCCGCCAGCAATGCTTTCGCCCTCTTCGATGCTGCCGAACCAGCTTCGACGAATCGAGGTCTCCAACCCGATTTCGACGTCAACCCGAGCCTTACGAAGGCCAAGCAAGACCAGCTCAAAGCCCTACTCATGCAATTCAAGGACTGCTTCTCGGCGTCGTCAAGAATTCGACAGACCCCAATTGCGAAACATCGCATCATAACAGAGGAAAGTGCCCGAGCAGTTCGACAGAGTCCGTAGCGAGTTTCTACGCGCGAACGTGAGACCGTGAAAAAACAAGTCGACGAAATGCTACGGACGACATCATTCAGCCGTTCAAGAGTCCGTGGGCGTCACCCGTGGTATTAGTGAAGAAGAAGGACGGAACCCTACGCTTCTGCGTCGACTATCGCCGCCTGAACAAAATCACGAATAAGGACGTGTATCCTCTCCCACGGATAGACGACGCCCTGGACCGACTCCAAAACGCGAAGTATTTTTCGTCGATGGACCTCAAGACCGGCTATTGGCAAATCGAAGTCGACCAGAGCGATCGAGAGAAAACTGCCTTTATAACACCAGACGGCCTCTTCGAGTTCAAGGACATGCCCTTTGGCCTTTGCTCGGCACCTGCAACTTTCCAACGTGTCATGGATACAGTATTGGTGGGCTTGAAGAGGCAAACTTACCTTGTTTACTTGGACGACGTCGTTGTGTTTTCCTCGAACTTCGACGATCACCTCCACGGCCTCCAATCCGTACTTCAAGCAATCAAGAACTCCGGGCTCACCCTGAAGCCAGAAAAATGCCGCTTCGCGTACGAGGAGTTTCTGTTTTTGGGTCACGTCATCAGAAAGACTGGAGTGCGCCCAGACCCGCAGAAAACAGCTGCCATCGCCACTTTCCCGCCACCCACCGACAAGAAAGCCGTGCGCCGATTTCTCGGCTTGTGCGCCTACTACAGACGCTTCGTCAAGGACTTTTCACGTATCGCCGAGCCGCTAACCCATCTCACTAAAACCGACGTGGACTTTAAGTGGGAAACGGCACAAGTAGAAGCATTTCAAGAACTCAAACGACGCTTGCAGACGCCGCCGATACTTGCGCACTTCGACGAATACGCCGACACGGAAATCCACACCGACGCCAGCAGTGTGGGGCTCGGAACCGTCCTAGCGCAGAGGACTGACGGACTTGAAAGGGTTATCAGTTCTGCTAGCCGGTCTCTATCCATGGCAGAAGCAAACTATTCCACAACAGAAAAGGAGTGTCTTGCCATCATCTGGGCTACGTCAAAATTTCGCCCCTACCTCTACGGCAGACCATTCAAAGTTGTGAGTGACCACCACGCCCTGTGTTGGCTAGCTAACTTGAAGGATCCTTCAGGTCGTCTCGCACGGTGGAGCCTAAGACTTCAAGAATTCGACATTACCGTCGTGTATAAGTCCGGAAGGAAACACTCCGACGCCGACTGTCCTGTCTCGTGCCCCCCGTCGACCCACCGCCGCAGGACGACCAGGATGATGACTACTTTTTGGGAATCATAAGTACCGACGACTTCGCCGATCGACAGCGAGAAGACCCGGAACTGAGGGGCCTGATGGAATACCTAGAGGGCAGGACCACCGTCGTCCCAAAAGTATTCAGGCGAGGATTGACGTATTTTCTTTGAACTAGTCCAGGGACTGGTGTTGCCAGTTACAAAAGAAAAAGACTGTGATTCAGTAGCTTTTCGCACGCACTCGCATCCGACTTTAGCGTACCGTAGTACGATGCCATTTTGAATATCAATAAATAAAAATGCGCGCAGGTTGTACTTGTTGCGCAAGGCTGAAACCAACAGCGGAGCGAGTGTTCGACCTAGCATCTTTCAAGTTTCCGCTAGTAATGCCAAGCTTTTGTTAGAAGTGCAAAGTTTTTGCTAGTAATACTAGGATATCGCTATGCTTGAATATTCTTCTCAGGTTTCGGTGGGTGCCCCACATTACGCACGTGTTACGTGGTTCTGAGGGAAAATGTCACGTCACTAAAACTTACGTGATTGTGATGGAAATACCAGGTTTCGGACCCAGGCCCGCTAGGCAAGGAATAATCAAGCCACGAGTGCGCGCACACACACACACACACACACACACACACACACACACACACACACACACACACACACACACACACACACACGCACACACACACAAATATATTTACATACAAAGGTGGAAATTTTAGAATAGCATGACACAAAATAGTCTGTCGCGTACAGTCCTGTGCTAAAGCCGCGTCTAAATTAGAAGTCTCTCACCGTGTTTATCTGGGAGGCCTGTTGGACGCTGATCGCTCGGGACGGCGCGGCTCTGGTTCCTCAGCGGGAGTCGGCCCACTCTAGGACACACAGCAGTCATGCGCAGCCGCAGCAACACGGTAGGGGTAGCTTGGCAGCTCAGTAGCCACCATGTTCGTCCCGGCAGCACACGGGGGTCGTGCCAGCCACCTGGAACGGCGGCCGGAACAGCGGCCCACAGCAACCCGGAGCTCGCAGCTACTCTGTACGGCAGCGGGAACAACCGCACCTTGCCTGGTCCCTGGGCCAGTCGCCCATTCGGAGAGCAGGACTCCAGCTGTCACGGACGGTAGCCGGAACAGCAGCCCATCACCTTGGTTCCTGGGCCAGTCACCCAGCCGGAATCCAGGAACAGCCAGCGTCCCGAGGACGTCACCCAGGTTCTCCGGACCGGACGTCCAGCCGAGAACTGTCTCGAACGCTGCTCTGCCTCGATCGCTGCTCAGGCGCTTTTCCTTCGATCCCGTGCACTCTTCCTTGTCTTCGTCCACGGTGATCGAGCAGTTTCGGTTTCGTTCTACTCTTTATCACAATAACCCCGGCTTTAAGAAAGTTGTCGACAACTTTTCTGCTTGGTAGAAGAAACGAAACACATTGTCACAAAATTATGCGGAATTCAGTACGGGTCATTTGTCCGTCGACACAACCACCGCACAACACGAAGTGTGAATAATTGTCGAGGTATATTAGCATATCTAATGTTTGCACAACACTGTTTAGTAAAGGGGAGTTATACCCGCCTCAAGAATCATTTATGACATTGTCACATTTCCTTTTAACAATGCTCTGAAGATAATATTTCAACACTATCCGTACTTCTGAACGCTGTTGATCGGTCAACTCTTCAGACAGCCTCACGTCAGTGGCCGTCTGCGTACGGAAGAAACTCGGAGGATGAATGTCGTGCGGAACATTGTCACTGTATGACTGTTCGGCCCATTTCAAAGGGTATTTGTGGACCTCAGTGACGACAGAGACCTGCTGCATGGGAACCAGTTCGCGTTCCTCGTATTTCTTTAACGTATTTATGTGGAATATTGTCCTTTTGCCGCTTAAGATCAGAACGTAGTCGATATCATTTTTACGTTCAACGACTTTGAACGGGCCTTTCCACTGCATTAGCAGTTTGTTTGTGCCCGTATGCAGTAATAATAGCACTTTATCGCCTACATCTAAGTTTAGTTTCACAGCCGGCTCTTCCGGTCGTAGTACGTTCTTTGTTTTTCTCGCGCCTTTTCCAGCTCGTCATTAGCAAGCTTGCATGTACCTTCGAGGCGATTCCGAAGATCAACAAGGTACCTGTAAGTTGTGCGAGTTTCGCCTTCGAGGTCTTCATTCGTCCAGAGTTCCTTGAGCACCGTTAGTGGTCCTCTGACGTAGTCGACCATAAATGAGCTGGAATGGTGAGAATCCCAGGCTTGCTTGCGGCACTTCCCTATAGACGAAAAGCAATGGCGCCAGCTATCGGTCCCAGGATCTCGGTTTTTCCTGGCACATTCGCTTCATGATTGTTTTTAGAGTGCGATTAAATTTTTCTACTAGCCATGCAATTTTTAGCTGACTTTGAGAATTTATTGTGAATTCCAGGCCGCGTGCTGCGCTATAATATTTGGCTCGCGTGTTCTCGAGAGCCTCGACTACCGATCGGCAGCGTTTCTTGACCATGCTCCAAAAGTGTTGCAGGGCCCCTTTAAAGAAAATGTTCTCAATAGTGTGAAAATCGCGTGTAATGTTGAATTTCTCTTTACTACATGGGAAATAACTTCTTTTTGTATGTTGAAAGGTATCATATATACATTTTCAAGGTTGCCTGGCTGTTCTACACCCTTTACATGTGTTGTTATACATAAGCCTTTTTATGGCGCTCCTTCGACATTTATTGTATGAGCCGGGCCAAATCGAGTATTGCTGTTTTTTTTAGTCTGAGTACGTCTGATTGACAAAAAGTTTGGCGAGTCTGTGAGTCCGAGTGAGTCTGCTTGAGGAAAATTTTGGTTAGTCTGAGTCTGAGTGAGTCCGGTTGACAAAAGTTTTGCTGAGTCTGAGTTCGGCTGAGTTATATTTTCGTTATATTTTGGTGAGTCTGAGACTGAGTGAGTCTGGTTGAGAAATATTTTGGTGAGTCTGAGTCCAACTGAGTTTGGCTGAGTTATATTTTGGTGAGTCTGAGTCCGAGTGAGTCTGCTTGAGGAAGCTTTTGGTGAGTTTGAGTCCGAGTGAATCAGGTTGATGATAATATTGAGGAGTGTGAGTCCGATTATGTTCATTGGAGGAAAAGTTTAGTGAGTCTGAATCCGAGTGAGTCCTAAGCGAAAAATATATTTATTGCGAGAGTCTGAGTGAGCTCCATTTATTTTGCCGACCTATGTGCATAATATATCTTTCCGAGGAACACTCCAGCACTGCAGGGGCTCTCTTGTGGAGCACTCGACTGCTCCGCCTAACATTTCGGTTTTCATGCGGTGAAACACTGGCTTTCTTTTTTATTGGCCTAATAGCTGCGACGGACACCGGTTTCGGCGGGTGATATCGCCAGCAAAAACGGCTGTTGTGAGCTCACAACAGCTTACGCGGTAACATATGTAGAAGGCTAAAGGCTTATAATGCTGTTGCAATGCTAATGCGTTTTCCATGCACACTATTTTTTCACTCACTTAGAGGTAATTCCACGCCAAACGCCCAAGTCATTCTGGGGGCCATCTCAAAAGCATTGGAAAATAATTGTGTTGATTCCTTCCATTGGAGACAGTGATTGACTAGAATATTGCTACATGCATATTGCCAATGTCTGGGACCATGCGCGTGTGTGCCCGACGAGGAGGACGAAAGGACTGAGCTCCTTACAGCTGCCGAGCGCAACTACTCCATTACAGAGCGTGAATGCCTTGCTCTTGCCTGGGCAGTCTTGAAGTTCTGCCCATATTTATATGGCACGCATTTCTCTGTAATAATGAACCATCATGCTCTCTGTTGGCAATCGTCCCTAAAGGATCCTACTGGGCGGCTTGGTCGCTGGGCTCTGCAACTCCAAGAATATACCTACACAGTGGTGTACAAGTCGGGATGCCAACATCAGGACGCAGACTGCTTATCCCGCTACCCGGTCGATGAATCGAGCACCATCCGTGACACTGACACCGACGCTTGTGTCTTTTCTGTTTCCCAACTGACCCACATCGGCGAGGAGCAACGCCATGATGTGTCTTTGCGTGCTGTCATCGAAAGCCTCGAATC
Organism: Rhipicephalus appendiculatus; assembly: GCA_030522465.1. Classification (NCBI taxonomy): domain Eukaryota; kingdom Metazoa; phylum Arthropoda; class Arachnida; order Ixodida; family Ixodidae; genus Rhipicephalus; species Rhipicephalus appendiculatus. The sequence continues at coordinate 14,347 of JALIZH010016890.1, forward strand.
ATCATCGTCCGACCGGTCCCATCGCTCGTTCGTCCTCCAAGATGGTGCACTCTGCCACCACAATTTTCACCCAGACGGATCAGCCCTGCTGCTTGTCATTCCAAAACACCTCCGCTCGGCTGTTCTTCACAAACTTAATGACCTTCCAATGGCCGGTCACCTTGGGGTATCGCGCACTTACAACCGGATCCGCCGACGCTTATTGTGGCCAGGGCTTGCACGCGGCGTCATAAGATACGTTGCGGCGTGTGAGAAATGTCAGCGCCGCAAAACACCATCGACGCTTCCCGCCGGGTGCCTTCAGCCCATTGACATTTCGTCAGAGCCGTTCTTTCGCGTTGGCTTAGACCTACTTGGCCCGTTTCCCCTGTCTTCCTCTGGCAACAGGTGCATAGCTGTAGCCACAGACTACGCCACGCGCTACCCAATCACACGAGCTCCTCCAACATAAATTGCTAATTAACAAAAATAATTTAATAAACTTTTTAATGATCAATTTTAGGGCAATTGTTTATATGGCGAAGTTCTACGTCACAGCTTATGGCGAGCCCAATTTTTAAATATCGAAAATATCGCGTGTAGTTTGAGAGATCCATCGTCGAATTTCCAGACCGCGGTGCGGTAGATACCGAAACTGACGCACCGGACACGCCGGAAGGCGCGCCCGGTGCGTCAGTTTCGACGCACCGGGCGCGCCACGTGCTGCGTCAAGCCGGAATTCGACGATGGATCTCTCAAACTACACGCGATATTTTCGATTTTTTTAAAAATTGGGCTCGCCATAAGCTGTGACGTAGAACCACTTCGCCATATAAACAATTGCCCTAAAATTGATCATTAAAAAGTTTATTGAGTTATTTTTGTTAATTAGCAATTTATGGGTGATCTAATTAGTGGTAAAATCTTTCCGCCTCGGCCTAGAAATGAGCTGCGAAGACGACAAGTGCCTAACTATTATACTTTTTAAAGGAAAAATCTGTATTGCTTAAAAAAAACACCCTGTATATATTACTTAGTTAATGTGTAGCGTAGGATTACCAAGAATATGCAGCAGTTTTAGGCATTTCAGATCACACCAGTGGGACAGAGTTTGTCGATCTAGCGTAGCAAGGGGAGAGGAGGGTAAGAAATTCCATTCGTAACGGCAGAAAATGAAACGGGTGGCTTTTATTTAGAACGGGTTCTAGTGTGCTGATGTGCGATACTTTATGAGGGTTCCACACGGGGTAGGCATATTCGAGGATGAGGTGGAGGAGCGATTTACATGTTAGCAATTTTGTTTCGTGCGGATCATCTGTTAATGTGAGACTTAGCCCAGTTTCTTTAAAGCTTTATTGCAAGTGTATTCGATATGTGTAGACCAAGACATGTTGGATATGAAGATGAGGCCTAGGTACTTGTAATCAGACACACGTTTCAGAAGAGTCATTAAAAGAGTAATGGAACGGAGAAAGAGAATTGCGTTTACAGAAGGAAAGTGGCTGTTTTAGCAAAGTTTATATTCATTTCCCATTTGTCGCACCATCTCCGAAATTGTGCGAAAGAATAGTTGAGTAAATGTGGTCATCATGCGTATTAATTTCACTCTACAGTACACAGTCGTCGGTGTAAAAGCAGATTCTGGCAGACACATAATTCGGCAAATCATTTATGTACAATCAGAACATTGGTGGTCCCAGGACTGAACCCTGGAGAACTCCGGGTGACACATTCACTACCCCCGAGTTTGAGGGATTGAACGAAACATACTGGAAACGGTTGTTTAAAAAGCTAGCAATCCAGTCGACCAGGGAATATTTGTTAATCATAGCGCGAAGTTTATGCAGAAATTTTTAAGCTGTAACAGTGACAAATGCCTGTGAAAAGTCGACGAAAATTGGATCTAATCGGTGTCCAGAGTCTAAATGATGTGAAATTTCATGCGAGAATTCTACAATCTGAATGTTGTACCTTGGCGAAAACCATGCTGAAAACCATGCTGAGCATCGCTCAGTAAGCTATTATTTTCAAGAAACTCCATAATACGCGTACAAAATGTGTGGTTCGAAAGTTTACATTATTTAGATTTTAATGAAATCGAACGACAGTTAAATGTTGAGTGCTTGCTGTCGAATTTATGCATAGAAGGAATTTTGGCTAATATTCAAGCTAAATGATGCCTAGTGGTGCAAATGACTTGAAAAATTACTGTGAAAAAGCGGCTAGTCTTCTCACAATATCCAAGTAAAAAATATTGAGAATGCCTTCGGGGCCACGAGATTTTTTTATTTCTTAAGGGTAAAATTAAATTCTTGAAGCCATCAAGACATAGGGCAATGTCAGTGACTGAGTTATTTGAGCCATGACGAAGGGTATGAATATCTTAGTTTTCGGTTGTGAATACCGATTCAAATATTTGTTGACGCATTGGAAACAGTTAAATGGTGACTACAGGTGACTGTTATCTATAGCAACTGTATTTGTGGCCGATATCGAAGCCACATTTGGTATAGAAGCGAGCAACGATAATTAGAATAAATTTTTGTACAAACAACACATGGTTGACATTCTGCTTAATTCGGAAGGCTCCCCCGTGACCAAAATTTTTATTCTCCGAGGTATTCTAGCACTTGACTGCCTGTAAAGCAATAAATCAGCGCGATTTTTTTCTAATACATTCGAAACAGTTGCCAAAATGGCTGGGACGATTGGCGTGGTATCACTTTTAATCGAAAAACCTAAATAATCATTGAGTCAGGCATGCCAGGCACATGGAAAATCTCGTTGCAGATACATGTTAACTATACTTTTACTATCAGTCACGCACTTAATTTCTACACACGCAATTTTTCTTGCGCTGATGCTTAATTTATGAATTATTTATGCAAGATTAGTCCAAGTTAAACAGCGCAGTATGCGTGATCAGCCACTCACTGACTTAAAGATACCTAACAGCATTACACTGACGCCTTGAAAAGTATTTTGACCGGTAATTCAATAAAAGTACTATCACACTACAAGTGCCTTCCTAAAATTCAACTTGACCTGCCAGACTTCTCAGCTAGAAAGCAAGAGCTTTTTTATAGGGTACCTTTTCACAAACCCATGACTGAAACAAAACATATTCACCGTGACTACTTAATGTTGAGCTGCTTATTTTTTCTTCCTAACTCAAACCATTATATTGAAATGCTTAAAATGATCATACTCTTCCATACATTGCGTCAGAGATGGTCCACAGATAAGTTTCCCTTATGTTTTATAAGTGATTAATATCATTTTAATATTGAAATCTCACTATCCATTCAGCTAATTTTCTATGGCATCCTCTTATCTAAGTGTAATGGTCATGTTTGACTTCATTAGTGCTATTACAGTATAGCTACTTAGCCATATCTGCGACACGCGTTCATGTATAATATGCAGCACATTGTAAAACACGCCAATCTCAAATCACGCTTGCTTTCGTCTGCACACATTTGTGCTTCTAATGCTTTAGATTAGAACTTAATAATCGGCTTTAACATTAACGTTTAGAATGCTATGAGTTCAGATCACTTTATAATTACTTCCCCATTTACAGAGAACTGGGAAATTTATAATTATTCAAGCACTTCCTGTATGTTAGAGAAAAAATTAATTCTTTTCACACGATGTATAGCGAAACTTCGATCATGGCACATATCGAGGCCACGCAAATGTATGGCGCCAAAAGCTCACGGAATAATTTGGGAGAAATTTTAAGGGCAACAAGTGCATTTTTTATTTTAAAATATCAGAAACCCTCGTCTCGTGCAGGTGTTTTCTTTCGAGTGGCTCTCTGTAGGTAGCGTATGCAGGAGTTATAATAAGCAGCTGGGCCTAATGCATCAAAAAAGCATTGCCGGAGAATGTTATAAACACGCATACTAAAACAGCTTGTTATTTGCCGTTTGCAATGCTTCCATTGTATTGAAATAAGTGAAGTCCTGCTATTCAAGGCTCCAGCAGGCCATTTAGCAAACATGTCTGTACCTATTTTTACCGTATTATTGTACACTACTGAAATGACGCTGCCTGTATTGTACTGAGCAGGAAAACTCCATAAACAAAGGAAAGTTGTAAGATTATTTCGAAGCAAGAACCACAACATACATATAACGGCTCATTTCCCTTGTATATCACACTTTCAATATAGTGATGCTGTCACAGCTGGCTTAACACGCATTGTTGGCTAACGTAGCAGCGTAACATGACGAGAGTTGTGGGAGTCGCACTTGAAGTCGCACTGATGTCGCTGCAGGATCATTAGTTGTTTTCCTTATACGACCTCGTAGATCCTTTGGTGAATTATGGAGGCTATCTGTATTATTAGGCTCTACCTTATTACCCTAGCCACCATTTCATTCTTACGGTTAGGTGTTGGTAAGTGGCTTCTGGCTCTCTACACCGTCGTCATATATCACCTTAAAATGCCCTTTAGCTGTCATGGTAGCATCGAGAGAAGTTTGTCTGTAACGCATCCTGGTGTTCCAGCAACTGCTGGCTCTCACCATTTCTTTTCACCTGCCAAACTAGCTCTATTTGAAATATGCATTCTCAGTAAGTCTCATTGGACCATTGTCGTTTGAGTTAGGCATACTGTGTAGCCTTGCTTTTTTAACTTATTGGAAATTAGCCAAACTGGGCATAGATGATCATTATTGTATTCTCCGAATACAGACATAGCAATACATGGGCTGGCAGCCTAAAATACACAAGATACTGAGACACATTTTCTTCGCCACACGTGATATTTGAGAAATATTTTTGCAAAACGAAGGAAAAGGTGTGCCGGAAGACAGAAACAGGACCGCAGATACAAGACTACAGACGCTGGAATTCCTGTTTGTCTACGACAGGCTGATGCTCAGAACAGGCATCTAATAAGCGCAGTATAGCATTGTGAATAATGTTAGAGCGCATTAAAACTTCTAAATCAAGCATAAATATCGAATCTTTACAGTCAAAACACTTGTAATCGATTACTAGCGTATGAATATATTTGGCACCTACCTTGACACGCTGAAGGGGCGGCTGCAAGCGCTATATATAAGAGAGCCATCTAAGAGCAACTCTGCCGCCGCCGCTTTGAGAGCTAAAAGCGTACGAGGCGTTGCAAAACTTATTTTAAAGGCTTTATTTGAGCCAGGAGCTAAAAAAATTCAGTTTCACCGCAAGGGTGAAGTAATTATTGCGATAGCAACAAATCGTAATGTTCCAAGAAGTGAGGCTGGCAGTTAACTCTTTCAATCAGATCTCACGCAACTCTACAAAACGCTGGTTTAAGAGAATGCAGCCTCTCCAGGGACGTTATTCGCACATTTTTTCTTCGCTTTGAGAGCCCAGCACGTAGAACGGTATACCAGCCGCCCGCTGATGGCTGCCGAGGTAGCGAGATAACGCGCGCGCCAGAGACGACCGTGCTCCTAAAATCAAAGGTCGCATTTGCTCGAGAGACTTCCCCCCTCCCCCTCGCGTCTTTTCACGCTCGTTAACGACGGGCGGGGTGTTTCCTCTCTGCTTGAGCATTCGAGGGCTGGTCCATTAGGAGGGGGGGATCTCACCACATGCGCCTCGGAGCGACGGAGATGGGCCGGCTCTTTTGATCTCCGCTTCAGGCACGTTCGTCGCCCCCCCCCTCGCACTCTATTACCCGCGGGTAGAACGTACAATTCACTGGGGGGATCTCATCAATTTGGACTTTATACGCAACTTGACGGCGATAGCAACGGTGACGGCAAAAACCCGTCGAGACTGTCCATATAATTGGTTAGCCGGGACCGATAAAAATTCGGGGTGCTGTAGCTGCCTCGAGGGAGAGGAATTTTCCTTGGCAGAACCGACAATACTGCCTCCGCGATTGTGTCGTCAGTGGCGTCGGGCGCTTACATGGGCCACTCTCTGCGTATAGGATACCCATTGCTGCCATCCCTGTGACGCCAAACGGCGTCGCGCCTACGCTTGGCTTAGCAAAAAAAGCATCCCTTTGAACCCTGGAAGCGCGCCAGCGCTATTCAATTAAAAAAAAAGGTCCGGGACAAACGCCTCCCGCACCGCATCGCGATATAATCGATATATCGTAAAGGTATTTGGTTGCTGATATTGAAACACATTTTTTGCCCGACAGCGCCATACTGGTCGTTTCATTTCATCCTTGTACTTTGCGCGGTGCGTAGGAATTAGAAGTATAATTTGTTAATAAGCGTTATCAATGTTCCAAGTAAGCCGATGAAAAATGTTAGACGTTCAGACAGCCAGAAAGTGTTGTGCAAGTGTGTTATGGTTTCGTAATGGATTAATTCAGTTGGCTACCAAGGAAAAAACTGTGAATTGTGAAACCAAACGGCCGCTTAACAAATGCCACAGTCAAATTGCACGTTGGCTCGAGAAATCAAATGAAAACGATCAGGACGATCACTATAGCTGTTGATCGTCTCTTGCAGATGAAATTAAAAAGAAATTGTTCAACTTCCTAATTATCGACCGCTGCTGCGTTACCTACCTTTATAGATCATGGCAACGGCGCTTGAACTTCTCAAGCTTCATCATTACTCAATATGTGGCATTGGTAATGTCTAAATTTCCATTAGCTGGTGTCTCACTTGTATGGTACGCACTGGCGCAAAAAAGGCATTCCGTAAAAACGCGCAGTCGGCAAAAGCGGACGTTTCCTTCCTTATCTTCACATAAAATCTCCAGTAGAACGACACAGTTTAATACCGCTGGAATAGCGAATTCTATATAGATATTGCCAAACGCGCTCCTTTCTGTGTTTTATGTCCCCGGCGTATCGCACGTGTACATACTGTTTTGTGCAATCGGCGCCAGAATGTCGGAGATCATTCTAAATAGTTTTCGGATCATCTGTTCGGCTTGAGCGTGCAAACGCGAACAGCTGAGTTTATTCTGGAACAAACTCGGCCACCAGCGACAACGCTGGAATGTTCTACGCCGCGTGAATAAATGCTGACACGCGTTACCGTGGATCAGTTTTCATCGGCGACCGACGCTCTGTGCGCCCATATCAGTGTACAGCGTGCATTGCTTGCTGTAATTTGCGTTGGCGTTTCCCGGCCACAGGTTCGGCCAAATAAAACGTTTCACCTTCAAGAAGCCTACTGCTGTCTTCGTCTGCGTCATCACCACGTGACAATATAAGCTAGAAGCGACTTTTTGCGAATGTCAAGCGTCTGTTTTATACCACGCCTGCTTCTATTAAGTAATAGTTAATCGACGATCGGGCTGATGAGGTGTTTTCTGTACTAGTGCAATTGTTGAAGCAACAGTTTTTCGTATCCTTATAATCATGATGTAGCGCGAAAAGACACAACGGACACAGAGAACCATCGACAAAGTGAAAAGTTGCGCAGGATCGCGTGTTGCCCTACATAGGCGTAGTGGGCGTATGTAGGGCATAATTATTCGCAAAATGAATAATTATGGCGTAGTGGACAATTAACAAGTGTGCAATTAACAACTGTCCAACATCCAATGGTACGCGCACAGTCGTTTGTTTCCTTACGGCACAGTTGACGCATGCACCAAGAACCGAAGCTGGCTAGCAGTTGAGATGGCAATTCACACGCGGCGTGATTACGCTATCGGGATCTGTTCTTGAAGTTGATGCTCAAGCGCCATACATTTTATTTCGATGCACAATGTGCGAAATTTCTACATGCGCGTCCTTTTGGAAAACAAATATTGCCATGTAGAATTTTGATTACTATGCACAATAATAATGTCATGTCCTTGTTGAAGTTAAGTCTCGAATAGGCACGTAAGACTGCTAAATGTTAGCGCAGTGCTAATTTGTTAAAATATTTAGCTAATAGGCAATTTTTATGCAGGTAAAAATTATTTAGGTAATAGAAAATGTTTAATAATAAAGCATAAATGATCTACTTTAGCACATTTATTGTATGAGTGCCCATTAATGTTGAGATATGCTTAACTTATTCGTAGCCGTCAAGTACACAGATTGTGATGCTAGCGGCTATGGTTGCTTGCACTTCACCAACTGTCGTAAGGATGAGTGGTTGCCCTACAAGGGGTGCAGCGGCTCCAGTGTCTGTTGCAAGAAAAGTAAGAACGATTTCGCGAAGAATTTTATTGTTTATTTCAGGTGTGCATGCTTAGTGACATTTTTTATGCATATATACATAAGCATAGTACTGCAAAAGAAGGCCCCAGAACATTGTATGCAAGTCAGCGGACTTCAATAAATAATCCTTCTCAACACCAATTAACGCGGCTGCTGGAAGAATAAGTTGCGCTGTTACATGAAGAGAAAGAGTTAGCATGCGTAGACAAAATAAGCATGGCTTTGTGTTTTTTGAAACCCACCGATGAATGTCAAGAAAGTTGTACAAGTCACGTGATACCTGTGTAAGCCAAACCTCTGTGACATTGCACAGAAAGAGTTTGCATTTATTGACGAGCGTATCACATGATCACCTTGTTCCTCACTTGTCATGCGCGTTTTTTCACTTTTAAGCGTTTGTTTCCTCTGAATAAACTTCCAGTTGTGACTGCAGCGCTGTGTGTGTCGATTCCTTCTCTTGTCTTCGTATTTTCAGTGCGCTGTTTATCTTCAAATATGAATACGCACCAACTCGCCCAACTAGCTGTTTTGTTACAAAGTTGTATTGGTTTAGTGCATGAAATTCGTTTAAGCGGTGGTAACTTCTTCGGAGTTTACACAAACGCTTTTATTACTCAGATACTCTGAAAAGTGAGTGTACCTAATCGGAGCATCACCGCATGATTAATTGTCCTTTGCAGTCTGGCGGGCTCAAATATACCCCCGAAAGTGCTATGAAAGTTAAATTTTATGGAGGTATACAAAACAAGATAGGGTACTTGATTGAGGCTTAGCATATGAATATTATTCGAAGTTAAGGTTAAAGCTAATGGTTGTGTAAATTTTATACAAAACAAATGACATCTATTAACAGTTATCTTCGCATGGAGCTACACCTTTGTCACCGCGGCGTGTGGTGCTGCATTGATTGCTGTCTATGCGAGTATAAGCTTTGCTTGAAGGAAAATTTCAAGCAAGTGTGTTGATACAGAACTGTAGGATTTCTATGTATAAAACTGCGCTAGAAATGCGACGTAATGAGACAGGAATAGACGCACTTCTGCATTACGTTTGCGCTCTCCATAATGCGACTTTTCTGTTGATGCCAAGCCTTTGTGTTGTTTTTTTCGTTCTCACGGGTGAGTTTGTCGTCGATAAGAATTGTTGTACAACAAATTGCTACCAAATCGTTGAAATTTCTTCTTCTTTGGCATAAATTTGAACGAAATTGCAGGCAACTATGGAACAATGGTTACGCTACTGGGGGGTGTAATTACATCATTCACTGTAGAATATTGTCGCTCGTCACTATTCTTTAAGTGCAAGTAATGTTAATATCTAGAATTTCACGGCCTAAAACAGCAATATGAATATAAGGCACGTCGAAGTCGTGGGCTCGAAAAATTTTGACCACCTGACATTGACTCACGCGAGCTTATACCTAAGCACACTGGCCTCTAGGATTTGTTGTCCACGGAAACGCGACCGCCACGGCCGAGATCAAACCCGCGGCTTTCGGGTAACGAGGCCAGCAACCGTAACCACTGTAACACTGCGTGGCTAAGTGCGAGCGCTTATGTAAAAGTGCACTTTATTTAATGAACACAAATAAGCGAACTACAATTTTCAAAGGACACGCCACTTGGGTAGTGAAAATAATCTCAAGACAGTTTTACAAATCTTCGTTAACAATATTTATATGAAAAAAAAATTCGTCGATGATTACGATACTCTCTAATGGAAATTCTGAGCTCAGAATGGCCAATTGGGCGAGTTGGTGATTTATGATTACTTGATATACGAGCGCGTAACGTAGACAGGGACTCAGAAAGACAAGGACAAGCGCGTCCTTGTCTTAGTATCTGTCTACGTTACGCGGTCTGAGCTCAGCTGCGTGTTGGGGCGACGAGAACTGTGTTCGAAGTTCTGGATATCCGTAGTTCCAGCAATGTAGCATTCAATCTGTATTGCCGCAGAAACTGCAGACGTTTGAGTTCTACGCACACCACTCTGTGCAATCCATGCGTTACGAACTAAGCTAAACGCAGGCAGCTCCGTTACGACCAGAGAAGCCAGCTACACTGCACGTACCAGCCCTGCATGCACACGAGTCATATCAAGCAAGACTGTATATCTGAAACCCTTTAATCATTTCACGCTCTTTCTGTGCTTCAGCACTTCATGTTTCTACATGGTTCTTGGTTTCGGTGACGGGAAGGGCTAAAACACAGAAAGAGCTCGAAATTACTGAAGCTCTTCAGATATACAAACGGTGCTGATAAGTGTGTGAGAAAGCCATCTGTGTTTTAGATGCGAAGCAGCTTAAGGCGAAGTTTAATCCGGTGGTGGTGGTGTGCACCGTGACTACCCTTTCTGCGCGTGCGCAAACCCTTTCAAAACAAATGAAAATAAAAAACGTACTCTCCCCCCTCTCTCTCCTCTAGGCATCCCTTACCGCGGCGACCACACCCTCACTGCGCCTGCGCGTCCCCTCGCTCTCTCCCCTCCTACCTCTCTTCCCAGGCATTCTTGTCCGGGGCGTCCACACCCCCATTGCGCATGCGCGGCCCCCCTCTGTCTCCTACGCTCCCCCCCTCTCTCGCCTCGCGACGCTGACGCAGGCAGCGTCTGCTAGCGAGTTTCTTGGTTGAAAAAACCCACTGCTCGCGCTGCACAACCGTTCACTGGCCACCCCGTATATATGGCACTGGATCTTGACCGGTAAAGTAGTGCCGGTGGGAGATTTCTCCTGTGCGTTGTTGAACAATAAAAATTTGCAGCGTGCGCGTTAACTAAAAGCGGACTGCAGGTCTCTGTGTGCAGTCGGTGGCTTCTGTCTCTCATTGCCCATTAGCAGTGATTGATATGTTCCAGTAGGACCAGGTTTCTCTCCTGCGCAACGCTGCGATGAGCGCCAGCGTCAACGCCGCCGCCAGTGTAAGCGTTAGCGCCCGCTGCTTCGCATCTACACATGGTTCCCTTTAGCGGGAGACGGTGTAATTTTTAAATTGCGAACGCATTTCTTTGTCGGGCTATGTAAGGCGTCCGTCGGTGTCCGCATCTCTCCGCTCTCGCTCCCATAGCAACAGCTGCGGGCGCGCGGGCTTATCCTCGCCCCTAGCAACCGGTTTATTGGCAGTGATTCTAGCATATAATGTCAGGGAGTCTTTCAGTGCGATTCGTTTCCACGCATGCGCATATCAGTACCTTGTTCTCATTTTGATCAAATTGAAGTCAGTTGAAAGTCATGCATCATTACTCTTCCCGGCTCTTTTTTTTTGTTCTATCAGTTTCTTATCCTTTCTTTCGTCTCTGATGGCATTCCCTTGCCCAGATCTATCGTTTACGCACATGCCGACAAGGCTAGCGGCGAGGCCGCTCAACGCAGGAGCGGGCGTCTAAGAGCTTCGCTCTAAAACTATTGCAGAAGACTGAAATTCAGCAGGCATAAGAATGAAGATATACTTTTTTTATAAGATACGGTTGAAACAGCTGCGACGTCATTTAAATGAGGTGTAAAGTACTGTACTGAGCGAAATTCCCCCCTTTAAAAAACCGGCAGATCCCACGCACTGTGGGAATGGATGTAATGCGAAGCAGCCAACAAGGAACAAATCATGCTGTACATAATATGCATGTCATTATTTACATGTTAGGACCTGTCATTTGTGTTCGTCATACAGTCACGTCGCGCAATACAAATTTTTTTTTGTATATCAAGCTAGCGAACTGGACGCCAGCACACCATGAGCGTGGCATGTAAATGGCATTGTAGATGGCATGCATTCCAAGATTTTCATGTTACCACCTGCCACTTATTCTCGCTTAATTTTTTACCTCGAATCGCATCGAGACGCGAGACCATTATGCCTCCGTTTCGCATGCGTTCGTATTCTAGGCGCTTTGCGCATCGTGCAGACGCCATCCGCGTTCCAGCATTTAAATTGACGGACATTTTGTCGATTCCCAAGGGTGCTCCTCGAACGCCTGTTCCCACTCAGACGGGGTCGGTAAGAATGGAACGTGATGCGCGCGTCTCCTTCCTTGCATCATTAAAGACGCTGGGCCCAGCGACGCTACGCAAGCAAAGCGCGAGCGCTGTAGAGTCCAACGGGACCGGCGTTCGTTTGCGCGCCCCGGCGTCCACCTGGCACCGTGCCAGGGCACGGCTGAAGGGACGGACGGACGTGAGCATGACACATTAAAGGCTTTCGCCTTAAAAATTTTGTGTATATCAAGCTAGCGAAATGGCCACGAGAGTGTCATGAGCGTTGGCATGCAAGTCACGTTGCACATGCCATGGCATGTCCTCCATATTATCACTTGTCATTTGTGCTCGTCATAATGTCACGTCACTCAATACGAAATTTGGTGTATATCAAGCTAGCGAAACGGCCCCGAGAGTGTCATGAGCGTGGCATGCAAGTCATGTTGCACATGACATGTCATGATTGCCATATTACCACTTGTTATTTATGCTCTTCATACAGTCACGTGACAACACCAAATTTGGTGTCTATCAAACTAGCGAAACGGCCGCGAGCGTGCCATGAGCGTGGCATACAAGTCATGTTGCACATGACATGTCATGATTTCCATATGACGACTTGGCATTTATGTTCGTCATACAGTCAGGTCATGCAATATCAAATTTGGTGTATATCAAGCTAGCGAAACAGCCGTCAGCGCGCCATGAGCGTGGCATGTAAATCATGTTGTACATGACATGCAGGTCAATATTTTCATATTACCACCTGTCATTTAAGTTGGTCATGCAGAAATGTCTCATCGTACCAATTTTTGGATATATCAAGTTAAGAAAATGGCCTCAGGAGCACTATGTCCATGGCATGTAAATCATACTTTTCATGTCATGTTAGTCATGATTTTCATGATATGATCATTCATTCATGTTTGTCATACAGTCATGTTATGCCACACCAATTTTGGTATAAATCCCATTAATGATACGGCCAGGAGAGCACAAAGTCGTAGGCGGCTAGATAGATAGATAGATACGCTCAAAGTCGCCGAAGTTCGCTAAGAAATGCTTCGCATTTAAAAGTTCATGAAACGTTCTTTTTCGGCACATGAAAACACGTTAATTCGGTAAACTATGTTTGGGCCTGTAGCCTAATGGATTTAATTTATTTGGTGTTTTTAAATGCGAAACATTTCTTAGCAAACTTCGGCGACTTTGAGTGTATCTATCTATCTATCTATCTATCTATCTATCTATCTATCTATCTATCTATCTATCTATCTATCTATCTATCTATCTATCTATCTATCTATCTATATATCTATCTATATATCTATCTATCTAGCCGCCTACGACTTTGTGCTCTCCTGGCCGTATCGTTAATGGGATTTATACCAAAACTGGTATGGCATAACATGACTGTATTGCGAACATGACTGACTGGTAATATCATGAAAATCATGAATAACTTGTCATGAAAAGTATGATTTACACGCCATGGCCACAGTGCTCCTGAGGCCGTTTTCTTAACTTGATATATCGAAAAATTGGTACGGTGAGACATTTCTGCATAACCAACATGAATGACAGGTGGTAATATGAAAATTATGACCTGCATGTCATTTACAACATGACTTGCATGACACGCTCATGGCACGCTCGCGGCCGTTTCGCTTGTTTGATATACACCAAATTTGGTATTGAGTGACGTGACTGTACGACGAGCATAAATGACAAGTGGTAATATGGAAATCATGATATGTCATGTGCAACATGACTTCCATGCTACGCTTATGGTACTCTCGTGGCCACTTCGCTAGCTTGATAAACACCAAATTTGGTATTGAGCGACGTGATTCGTATGACGAGCATAAATGACAAGTGGTAATATGGAAATCATGACATGTCATGTGCAACATGACTTGCATGCCACGCTCATGATACTCTCGTGGCCACTTCGCTACCTTGATATATACCAAATATTTAAGGCGAAAGCCTTTAATGTATCATGCTCATGTCCGTCCGTCTGGTTGTCAGTCGGTCCCTGCAGCCGTGCCTTGGCACGGTGCCAGGTGGGCGCAGGGGAGCGCAAACGGACGCCGGTCGCGTTAGACTCTACAGAGCTCGCGCTTTGCTTGCGTAGCGTCACTGGGCCCGGCGTCTCTACACTGTAAAAAAAATCCATGAGAAAAAAGCCGGCAGATCCCACGCACTGTGGGAATCGATGTAATGCGAAGCAGCCAGCAAGAAGCAAATCATGCTGTACAAAATATGCATGTCATTATTTACATGTTAGGACCTGTCATTTGTGTTCATCATACAGTCACGTCGCGCGATACAAATTTTGGTGTATATCAAGCTGTGAACTGGACGCTAGCGCAACATGAGTGTGGCATGTAAATGGCATTATAGATGACATGCATGCCAATTTTCACGTTACCACCTGCCGCTTATGTTCGTTAACTTTTTATAAATCGCAGCGAGACGCGAGACCAATCTGCCTCCGTTTCGCATGCGTTCGTATTCTCGCGCTTTGCGCATCGTGCGACGCCATCGGCGTTCCAGAGTTTGCGTTGACGGACTTTTTGTCAATTCCAAAGTGTGTTCCTCGAACACCTGTGCCCACTGAGACGCGGTCGGTCAGAATGGAACGTGATGCGCGCGTCTCCCTCTCTGCATGATTAGAGACGCCGTGCACAGCGACGCTACGCAAGCAGAGCGCGAGCGCTGTAGAGTCCAACGTGAGCGGCGTACGTTTGCGCGCCCCGGCGCCCACCTGGAACCGTGCCAAGGCACGGCTGGAGGGAAGGGACGGACGGACGACCGGACGGACGTGAGCATGAGACATTGAAGGCTTTCGCCTTAAAAATTTGGTGTATATCAAGCTAGCGAGATGGCCACGACAGTGTCATGAGCGTGGTATGCAAGTCATGTTGCACATGACATGTCATGATTTTTATATTACCACTTGTCATTTGTGCTCGTCATACAATTACGTCACTGAATACCAAATTTGGTGTATATCAAGCTAGCGAAACGGCCACGGGAGTACCGTGAGCGTGGCATGCAAGTCATGTTGCACATGACATGTCATGATTTCCATATTACCACTTGGCATTTATGTTCGTCATACGTCACGTCACGCAATACCAAATTTGGTGTACATCAAGCTAGCGAAACGGCCGTCAGCGCGCCGACGTGGCATGTAAATCATGTCGTACATGACATGCAGGTCATGATTTTCATATTGCCACCTGTGATTTATGTTGGTCATGTAGAAATGTCTCATCGTACCAATTTTCGGGTACATCAAGTTAAGAAAACGGCCTCAGGAGCACTATGGCCATGGCTTGTAAATCATACTTTTCATGACAAGTTAGTCATGATTTTCATGATATGACCAGTCATTCATGTTTGTCATACAGTCATGTTATGTCATACCAATTTTGGTATAAATCCCATTAACGATATGGCCAGGAGAGCACAAAGTCGTAGGCGGCTAGATAGATAGATAGATAGATAGATAGATAGATAGATAGATAGATAGATAGATAGATAGATACGCTCGTCGCCGAAGTTCGCTAAGAAATGCTTCGCATTTAAAACAGAAAAATGTGGCAAGTTTAGTGATATAACAGTTCTGTTCTTGTCTGTTTTCTGTATTAGTAGTTTTCTGTAGTTTTGCGTACATTCTCTGTTATTACTTTTCTGCTTTTCTACAGAGATTCTTCGTTTCTAATTTCTTCCTAGAAAACAGGCTTTTTGTATTTGCACACATTTTCTCTTCCTAGTACCAAGTGCAAATAATAAAGTAGTGCACGCTTTATTCTCAATGGCGTCCAGAATCCGCGATGCTTTGCGGCATTCCCAACACCTTTCATTTCCTTCTCAGCGTGCATTACTGGCATTAGCATGTGGACAGTAGAACCTCTCAACAGAAGGCACACAACACGACCGCCGACATGCATCTGGTATTTGTCGAGTTTGGCATTAATTTTTCTTGAAGTCTGAATTTTACTAATTTGCAAGATGGTCAACATCGAGTTCCCGCTTTGCCCTAGAGAAGGCTTTTATTTTACCAAGCGTCGCACTTTTGCAGCGGATGAAGCACGATAGAAAACTTTTAGGCGAATTGATGTGATGCCCAAGGTCTTGAGAGCTCTAACATAACTTTTCTGTGAAAGAGCATGTAAAATCTAAGAACGTTTGGTATTTATTACGAAGTGGCTCTGATATTTACAGAAACTATTTGTTTACGGGGTTGAACTGACAAATTACATCATTTCAAAAACAGAATATCCATTTTTGCCGAATCCAAGAAATTTCATGTAGGTAAAACAGAAAATACCTGCAAATTCTATGTTATTTAACATACATTTTTTACAGTATAACCATGCAAAGAGGGAGACGCGCGCAGCACGTTCCATTCTGACCGGCCCCGTCTCAGTGGGCACAGGCGTTAGAGAAACACACTTTGGAATTGACAAAGTGTCCGTTAATTTAAACTCTGGAACGCGGATGGCGTCTGCACGATGCGCAAAGCGCGAGAATACGAACGCATTCGAAACGGAGGCAGATTGGTCTCGCGTCTCGCTGCGATTCGAGGTAAAAAAATTGACGGCAGATCCACGAGGTGAATGATGATGAGATTGGGCGAAGCTCCTGGAAGTAATCATCGGTTAAACCGTGAAATTTCTTCCGTTAATACGCCCGATAAAATTGACGTGAAACGATTGATTAAATGTTTCATCAAACTTTTATTGCTGGTTTCCGTTGTCCTTTCATTATGACCGCTTTGTGGTCGGTGAAATGTAAGCTAAGTGGTTCTTGCATACGAACACACACCGACGGCAGCGAGCATCGTCAACTACAAACCTGTATCGCGATATGGTTTTGATTATAAAACCATGGCTTTAGAAAACACCTGGCGTCTTTCGTTAAGCAGCTGGCGTCTTTTCGTTTTGCTTTAGAAACATTTGGCGTCTTTTCGTTTTGCTTTTAGAAAACATCTGGCGTCTTTCGTTGGTTTATTTCATCAATCAACGGCGTTTTGAACAAAATGTTTATTGTTTAATCACGCACAGGAGAAATCTCACCAGGCACTACCTTGGAGGTAAACAATGGCTGCTACTGGGAATGAGAGACAGCAGAAGTCGGCTTTTAACACTTCTACTTCTACTAACGTTTCCTACTGGAACATGCCAATGGCTGCTAATGGGGAATGAGAGACAGAAGAATTCGGCTTTTAGTTAACGCGTACGCTGCGAATTTTTTATTGTTCAACAACGCACAGGAGAAATCTCCCACCGGCACCACCTTGGAGGTCAAAGCGTAAGACTGGTTACGCACTACGAGGAGGGAGACGAACGGGTGCCGCTTTAAAGAGCTTCGCCCCTAAAAATTAAGCGAAGATAAGTGGCAGGTGGTAACATGAAAATCTTGGCATGCATGTCATCTACCATTGCTATTTACAGTGAAATCTCGGTGATACGATCAGAGGTCATACGAATTTTGGGGTGATACGAATTTTTCTTTGGTCCCGGCCAAGGCCCATTAGGCCTGCAATGTAATGGAGTACGGTTGTTGCGAACCGATTTTCAGCCCGTGACGTTTGATACGAACGTACGCTACCGCCCAGGTACGAAGAGGTGCTGTCGGCGCTGTCGCGGAAGACGCCCCAAGTGTGCGAGCGCGGCAACGTAAGCGCAGGCACGCGCGCCGCACCGCCAAATCGGCAGAATCACGGTGCAAGAAAAAATAGTTTTCTTACGGTCAGAATAGACCTTCAGAGACGCGTCACGGTCTCCGAAATTATGTGCGCCAATCTCTGAGGCCCCCGCAGGGGCGTCTGCGCGAGCAGGCGTTTGGTGTGTGGCGACACCACGGACCCGAGCTAACGGGGGGGTTTCTACCCCCTCCCACGCCTAGCCGTGCGTGGCTCAGCCGTGTCCGGGGAAAAGGGGATCCTGGGGGTTGAGCCGATGCCGGGTGCTAGGACCTTTAAGGCCCCCCGGCAGAGGCAACACACCCCTTTGGCCCCGGCTTCACGTAGACGGCACCCCTGGGCTGACCCACCCAGGGGAAACCGGCAGTCGCCTTTTCCTGTCTACATCCTCACTCTCTTTTACTTTCACGACTTTCCACTCTGTCCTGTCTTCTCCTCTCTTCAACTCACTTCCGAATTTCTTGGCGGCTAGGGTTAACCCTGTGCAAATTGCCTACCTTGGTTCAGGCGCATTGGGTTATAGTAGCGTTGTACGGCTGGCGTCTGCAAAGGTTCAGCAACCACGAACTTGTAGCGTCCCCTCGTTGGGCTCCGTGGTGGGTGGCCGCCAACGCTGCTGAACAAAATACAACTGGCATGCATAGAGCATTCCCCCTGCTAAGCGATCGCACCGCGTCAAAACGGGTGCGCACCGAAGACCTAAGTTTTTTCAACCGGCCAAGAGAAACATTCCCCCAGTTTCATGTCATACATTGTGAGAAAAGTGATAAGCAAGCGAGAACCGTATCCCCCTTTGTAGTGGCCAGGTGTCTTACAGAAACTCTTGGGGCCGGGTACAAAGTTACTAAAATGGCCAGCGGAGATCTCCTTCTCGAAGTTCGGGAGAAAGAACAGTTTGAAAAGCTAAATTGTCTTGCAACTTTTGGTGACATACCGATCAGTGTTACACCGCACAGATCAATGAACTCCGCTCGCGGAGTGGTATCTGACGCAGATTTGCTTGAACTGTCCGAGACTGAACTCCTGGAGGGCTGGAGGAGCCAGAATGTGACTAACGTCCAGAGGATCAAGATCAGAAGAGACAATGAGGAAATACCAACGAAACACCTAATACTCACATTTGCTTCAAGTGAACTGCCGGAAACCATTCAAACCGGGTACACAAAGACTGCTGTCAGGCCATACATACCTAACCCCCGTCGCTGTTTTCAATGCCAGAGATATGGCCACGGATCACAAAGTTGTCGTGGTCGGCAAACTTGTGCACAATGTGGAGTCTTGGGCCACACGTCCGACACCTGTAAAGAACCACCTCACTGTGTAAACTGTGATGGAAATCACGCCGCATATTCACGGTCCTGTTCACACTGGAAGAAAGAAAAAGAGATCATTACGTTGAAGGTGAAGGAGAACATTTCATTTAAGGAAGCACGGAGAAGAGTCTCGCCATTCTATGGCCCAACATATGCTGATGCGGCGCGTCAGGGGGGCACCGCCGCACCAGCCCTCGTCACAAGCCCGGTCTGCGCACAGCAAGCCGATGGCTGTGACACGTGCCCCTGAGGTGGTGGCAGTTAAATCTGCACCACCTACTGTGCCATTGAACCCGGCGACTCCAGGGACGTCGGGTCTGAAGGCCCCGCCACACCAGGCGAGGTCGCAAACTCGGAGTACCAGCCTGCAGACGCGGGCTGCCAGCGCCTCTCGGGAGGCGATGGACACAACACCGGCACCACTGGTACCGAAAGGTCGACGCAGCTCAACTGAGCGCGTCAAAAAAGATAAAAAGCTTATAACAGGGCCGGGCGACGATCCCGGTACCACCTGAAAGCCGCGTCCCTATACCTGAACACAGAACATTTTCCTCAGATATGGCGACACAAATTGTCCAATGGAATGCTAGAGGCATTCTGAAAAACTTAGACGATATCCAGGAAATACTACACAGTTTAATCCAAGGCTGTTCTGTGTTAAGGAAACCCATCTCAAACCATCAAACACAAAGTTTTTGGACACAGTACACAATATTCCGTAAAGACCGCCACAATAGCCTCATTGCATCAGGAGGTGTGGCCATTATAGCTGAGAGGTCTGTTGCTTGTCAACACCTGTGCCTTCGTACAATGCTAGAAGCAGTAGCCGTTAGGGCCATCCTCTTTGACCGGCTGGTCACAGTCTGTTCCCTGTATATACCACCTGAATATCGTTTGGAGTTGAAGGAAATCGAGGAACTTGTGGAGCAGCTCCCCGAGCCCTACATCTTAACTGGCGACTTCAACACCCATAACACGCTATGGGGCAATACGCGCTGTGATGCAAGGGGGCGCACGATAGAAAAATTTCTTCTGTGTTCTGATGCAGTCCTATTGAATAACAAAGAGCCCACACTCTTTAGCACCACACACATGTCTTACTCGTCAATAGACCTGAGCATAGCGTCTGCAGAGCTGGTACCCTACTTAGATTTCAAAGTAGATCTGAATCCATATGGGAGTGATCATTTCCCAGTGATCCTGAAACTACAGAAACAAGTTGAATGTTTACCAGATAAACCTCGATGGAAGATCGCTGCAGCAGACTGGAATAAATTCCGAGAATGCTCACTCCTAGCACGAGAACACATTATCGCCTCTAATGTAGATGATGCAGTGGCATATTTCACTGCTTTTCTTATTGATGCTGCGACAAAATGCATACCGCAAACAACTGGAGTTCCTCGTAAGCGGCGCATCCCTTGGTGGAACGAGGAATGCAGAAGGGCACGCAGAAACCAAAACAAAGCATGGCAACGGCTGGGCGATTCGCCAAGTGCTGAAAATCTTGTAAACTTTAAGCAAATAAAATCCCTGGGAAGGAGAACACGCCGGCAAGCAAAGAGGGAAAGCTGGCAGAAATACCTAACAGAAATTAGCTCGTACAAAGATGAAAGGAAAGCATGGGAGAGGGTGAGAAAAATAAAAGGAAGGTGCACACTCTCGGTGCCCTTAGTAAGTAATGATGGCAACAGCCTAGAAGATCAGGCCAATTCTCTAGGGGCTCATTTCGAACGAGTATCTAGTTCTGCACACTACTCGGATGCCTTTTTAAAGCACAAAAAACTAATGGAGGGAAAGCCACTTGACAGGAAATGCACGTATGATGAGGGGTACAACATTCCCTTTAATATAAGTGAACTGCGCGCAGCATTGAACTCGTGCAACAAATCTGCTGCAGGTCCTGATCGCATTCTGTATGAAATGATCGAATTTGCACACCCTCAAACTCAATTCACTCTTCTTCATCTTTACAACACGATGTGGGCAGCAGGATACATTCCGTCCTCATGGAGGGAAGCCATCATAATACCTGTCCTCAAAGAAGGGAAAAACCCAGCATTGGCAAGTAGCTACAGGCCAATAGCCTTAACGAGCTGCTTGTGTAAGCTCTTTGAAAAGATGATAAACTGTCGATTAATACACACATTAGAAACCAGAAAACTACTAGACCCATTCCAATGTGGATTCAGGAGCGAGAGGTCAACAACAGATCATCTTGTACGCATCGAGTCAAACATACGAGACGCATTCGCCCACAAACAGTTCTTGTCGGTATTCTTGGATCTTGAAAAAGCGTACGACACCACCTGGCGATTCGGAATTCTACAGGATCTTTCTTCAATGGGTATCCGGGGAAACATGTTAAGAGTAATCGAGAGCTACCTGACTAACCGAACTTTTAGAGTAAAAGTCGGCAGCGCTCTTTCTAAACCTTTCATCCAAGAGACTGGAGTCCCTCAAGGAGGGGTGCTGAGTTGCATACTTTTTATTGTCAAAATGAACTCGCTGAACTCCGTCATACCGAAAGCAATGTTCTACTGTGTTTATGTAGACGACGTACAAATAGGTTTTAAGTCCTGTAACCTTGCAATCTGTGAACGACAGGTTCAAGTAGGTCTCAACAAGGTGTCTAAATGGGCAGAGCAAAATGGGTTCAAGATAAACCCCACAAAGAGCACATGCGTGCTCTTCTCGAGGAAGAGGGGCCTGGTCCCGGAGCCAAACATAGAATTTAATAAAGAACGACTTCCAGTGCAAAGTGAACACAAGTTTTTAGGCGTAATTTTAGATTGAAAGCTGAGTTTTATTCCGCACTTAAAATAGGTCAAACAAAAGTGCTTGAAAACAATGAATCTATTGAAAGTGCTCTCTAGTACGACGTGGGGTTGTGACAGGAACTGTCTAATGACCATTTACAAAAGCCTTGTATGTACACGATTGGACTATGGCTCTGAGGTCTATCAGTCTGCCAGGCCCAGTGCACTGAAAATGTTGGACTCTGTTCACCATTTAGGTATCCGTTTGGCTACGGGCGCCTTTAGAACAAGCCCTGTACAAAGCTTATATGCAGAATCCAATGAATGGTCGCTACACCTCCAACGAACTTTCATAAGCTTCAAATACTTCGTCAAAGTCTACTCTAACCACGAACACCCCTGTCACACTCCTAAATGACCATTCTAACGCAATGCTTTTCCATAATAGACGATCAGTGACAGAACCATTTTCACTACGTGTGAGGAAACTTGCCGAGGAAGTTGGTGTTGGACTCCTGAAGTACAGCCTAATGGCCCCAGTGAAACTCCTACCACCGTGGCAATGGCAGGTGGTAGAATGTGACATGTCGTTTACTGAACTCACAAAGCATGCCCCCGACATCCATATACAAATGCACTTTCAAGAACTGCGAGCGAAATATTCTAGCCCTGAGTTCTACACAGACGCCTCAAAATCAAATCATGGTGTCTCATATGCAGCCATTGGTCCGTCCTATTCTGAATCTGGTGCTCTTGCACCAGAAATGAGCATATTTTCAGCAGAAGCATATGCACTTCTGTCAGCGGTCAGACACATTAAGAAAGCAAAGATGCCCAAGGCCGTCATTTATACAGACTCCTTAAGTGTGGTAAGGTCTCTTATGCTCCCCCCGAAACGCAACAGCCCTATAATGAGGGAACTTTATTCAATTATATGTGCCGTCTGTGCCAACAATCAACGGGTTGTTATATGCTGGGTTCCGGGTCACAGAGGCATCAAAGGTAACGTCCTTGTCGACGAAATGGCGACATCAATAACAAGCAAACCAAGTACTTCCTCAATAGCTGTTCCTGCCAGTGACCTGAAGCCAACTCTGCGAAAAACCCTTAGGGGATACTGGCAGCAATTTTGGGACAAGGAAGCCTCAAACAAATTACACCTAATTAAGCCACAGTTGGGAGAGTGGCACCGAACAACAAAAATACGAAAGAATGATGTCATCTTTTGTCGCCTCAGAATAGGACACACGTATGGCACACATTCATATCTCCTAACTGGTAAAGAGCCTCCTATCTGTGGGAGATGTGGCAACAGACTGACTGTCCTCCACGTCTTGATAGAGTGTCGAGAAGCTGAAACTGAACGCAAACACCACTTCCCTCTAATCTACCAAGATTATCTCCCTTTACATCCTTCATTATTTCTTGGTGTGGAGCCTTTATTCGACAGTAAGGATGTGTTAAACTATATAAACGATGTTTCATTGAACGTTATAAGGCCAAGGAACTCGTAGCACGCCCTCTGTGAAGAGGGTGCTGCTGCGATTCTCATACTTGGGTAGCACACGCCTTCAGACCCTTCTAAACAAGGGTTCTGCTAAGGCAGTAGTGCTGATGCCATTATTCCTCAGTTTTATCATCAGTTTTTCCATTGATCTTCAGCGCACACATGTCACGTCACTCTCATGGTTTTAATACTTATATGTTTTACCCGCCTTAGCGCGGGGAATTTTAGGCCACTATACAGCCACCTAACATAACGCCATTGCTCAAGCACGCTATCATGTCTTGGCGCTCTTTGGCCATCAATTGGCCCTTGCGCCACAAAACATCATATATCATCATCTCTGAGGCTCTAATGTGCCTCCGTGTGCGTTCGCGTTTAGATCACAGAGGGAATTGGTGCCATGCTTTTGTTCTAACGCGTTGACGAGGGCTGCTGTCTTTGTACTGTGCTTGCACGTCGTGCATCAGACATCTTATGAAAGGTGGACGAGGAGCGAAAGAAGGCGAGGACAGTCTTGGCAAAGGAGTTAAGCCTCACAACCCCACACCTCCAAGATAACGAAATAATAACATAGGACCGTGGTTCCGAAATTTTGCGGCCTTGATCTATCGCGTCAGAGCGTTTCTTTACTTTCGCCGCAGTGCTCCGTTTTCATGCGAAAACGCCTACTAAAATTTGGAAGAAGCTACTGCTGTCGCGGGTCACAATGCACCTGGTTCATTAAACACGCGTGTACGGGCCGTACATTTACGATTGCTGGTATGATTGCTGACATCTAAAAAATTAACTGACAATCATTCTGAGTTCTTCCTGACGCTGCTGCGGCCCTTAAAAACATGAAATGAAAATGTACGCCAGCTTCCTTTTGTCGCATGCTAATTTTCTATGCTTTCTGGTGATACGAATTTGGGATTATAAGAATATTTCTTGTGGTCCCCTGAGATTCGTATCACCGAGGTTTCACTGCCACGTTCATGGGGCGCTTGCGTCCAGCTCGCTAGCTTGATATACACCAAAATTTATATTGCGCGACGTGACTGTATGATGAACACAAATGACAGGTCCTGACATGTAAATAATGACATGCATATTATGTACAGCATTATTCGCTTCTTTTGCTACTTATAGATTAGTTTACTGGCTGAAGCATCTGCACTGCGACGCAATGGTGGCGCACTTCAATGTCAAATGTGTCGACTTTTTGCTAAAATGTGTCGCCTTTTATTGCGATAGCTATCCAGTGAACACTCAGCGGGTTTTTGCCGTCGCCGTCATGCTCGGTATCTCGGCTGCTGACCCGAAGGTCGCGGGTTCGATCCCGGCCGCGGCGGTCGCATTTCGGTGGAGGCGAAATGGTAGAGGCCCGTGTACTGTGTGATGCCAGTGCACGTTAAAGAACACCAGATGGTCGAAATTTCCGGAGCCCTCCACTACGGCGTCTCTCATACTCATATCGTGGTTTTGGGACGTAAAACCCCAGATATTATTATTATCATGCTCCGTATCATGTCCAACTCAATAGCATCGCACTGCGCGTCGTATTTTCTACGTGCTAGGAAATGCGCGCGAGCACTGGGGACGAGCGCGGCGGGACGAGCGCGGCGGATGCATTGATAAGAAAGATCCGGTCGCGAAAGGGGCACATGAAATAACATGGCATCGCGTGCGAGCGCTGGCGTCGGTGGCCTGACATGCAAAGAGGAACCACTGCCCCCTCGTTTCCCCGTCTTTCTGGGCGCAGAAGCGTCAATGGGCGCCGTTAGGGAGGGGCGGGGCCTGGGTCACTCGAAAAGTGACTGCGAACTTTCATTATAAGGACGCGATCGCTGGCGCTGGAGCGTGTTATCTCGTTCGACAACTCCGGACGGCTCGTACACATTGTGGCGTTTAACCGTTTTTTTTTTGTGGTTGATACAGTAGACAGCATGAAAAGCACTTCGCTCCCTTGTGCTGCCGCATTCATTTGAACGATCATTTTGTAATGTTACGAGTTGTGATCCGCAAGAGTTAGCTGCCAGCCTTAGTTCGCATAACATTCCCACTTTTTGCTATCAGATTCGTGGCTTCGCCCTTGCGGATAAACTGCGATTCTTAATGATATTAAATAACATGTGAAGCTAAAATTACGTCGCCCTAGAAGTTCGCCATGATGAGTTTAAATTCTAGGGCTATGACATGGGAAGTTAATTACCGATCAAAATAATCTAAAAACGAAATTGCATCCAGTAAGGAGTGCGATAAATAAAAATGATGTTGGAAAGAGAAGCAGAAAAGTGAGCCGTAAGAAACGAGTCCAATTTAATCACAGTAATTGTTTAAGGTCCGTTGTGGACGTTGTGTTCTAATGAACTGTGGTCGGAAGCTAAACTACACTTAAATTACGTTTTAACATGAGATAAATTTTCACGAGGAAGCAGTGTCAAAAATACAATGTCCTTAGGAAATAAAACATTTGTCGATGTCTGAGAGATCACATTTCTTTTATTTTTTGCTGATTACAGCCTTCCTACAGATCATGCAGCAGATATGAGGCAGCTGCACAAAAGAAAACTTGCGGCTTATGTTGCAATGTAGGCTTCGTGATATGCACACGTTCATGATAATATAGAGTGTTTATATTTTCATTTTGCGAGGCCTTCTCCCTCTACATAGATGAAACCGTACATAAACTACAACTTGCCGACGAAGATGCAAGATGGTTACCAAGGTGTATCCATCTTTGAATGGGTCCATTTCCGAAAATTGGGTACTAGCCCGATGTCCCCTAAATATTTAATCTTGCATTGTATGAAATACTTGGCTCTGCTGTTAATGAAGGAAAGTGGAAATTTAAGAGCTCGTTTTTCTTTGCTACACACAATGTCGTCTTTTGTTCCTGCAGGCGCACTAAGTAAATGCAAGTACAAGGGAGGAGTCTGTGTGAGTAAGTGTGAAGGATACGAGCACCCTTATGGGAAATGCGGTTGGAAGAAAACGTGTTGCATTACTAACGCTTTATAGACTGCCAAGTCACATCGGCGCGCAGAATTGTTGTGTCATATGTACTCTCTCTGGGCAATTCTATTTCATAACAACACAAATAAAGGTATTGATACTGCCGAACATGTGTATGTGTTTCCTCTCTTCCTGTAACTAGTTTCTTGACTCATTCGTGTACCTTCAATGTAAAGATTGCGTTTAGATGTACCGTGAGGAATTATCCATTCCGAAAGCTCAACCACACCTTGGTGTCCTTTTCGAAGAAGACGCTAGTCAAGCCAAAACCAGCCACTGTATCAGCATCACGAACCAATTCAAGGTCACCGGGAGAAAGACTTTTTTAAACAATTCCGCAAATCCGGAAAGTACTACATAATTGCAGTACAGGCACGCAGCAAGATCCGCAAAAGCGTCCACCTTTCTTGGAAGCGAAGACTGATTGAGGAGATAATGGTTATTACCCGGGTGATATAAGAATGCCATCTAGAATGCATTGGCGCAATGAAAAAACAACAAAAAACATTGGCACAACCCAAGCCCCGGGGGGAATCGATGTCACGCGAAGCATGCGGAGGCAAGGTGACTGGGTATTAATTTTTTTTATTTCGCCAAACGTTACGAAATCACGTTAAAGATATGTATAAATGTTCTACGTACAGACATATCTTGAACAGTCGCATATCTTTGATATAACCAGTTGTTTACAGTTACGTGACGATGCCACCAATAATATCGATATTATCAACACCAGAAGCGGTACGCTGTTATACAGCACTTGTGCTTGTGATGATGGTAGCCCTGGATAGTGCTTCGTCGTCCTACGAAAATTGATGGCGCATAAGTATACAATTGACGTTAACCCGATATGAGGCCTGCTTTACAGGAGTACATATGTTATATGTACATACGTTACAGGAGTACATACAGGAGTACATAAACCAACGACACCGACGTCGACGCCGACACCGGTATTTCTGCGAAATGAGCGCTTCAATGCTGTCGCGTTTAAAGATTCTTACAATGGGTGTTATGATAGATTTGGGCTAAGGGCACAAAAGTAAGGTAGGGTTAATTATCTCTAAACAATCATTAATGCGCAATATGCAATATATTGCAAGCAAGCATAAATTAGTTGGAGCCGCCACAGATGCCATCGGCGTAAAATCTGAGGCGAAGTGTTCCACAATGCTGCAGTGGTTCATCTTGGTGGCTAAAGCCTGTTGTCAGTGTATCATATTCAATTGAAGAAGCTACTTCTGTGTAACCGAGATGCTGTGAGACGCTGTGCGAGAACTTACAGTAAAACCATCGCGCCTGAGCACAACAGATGGAACTTTCCAAATCGCTTGTCCTTTAACATGCAGCCTTAGACGGCATCAGTGCTATTCGAACATGATATTGCTTAGTTTCTTTTGTTTATAAAATGTCCCCGTGGGTGGTTAGGTGCACCCCATGTTTTCATTTCTTGTTTATGTGAATTGCTATAGACCAGAGGCAGCCTATCTCACACCCAGGCGCCTAGGCTCCCAGCAGCATACTCTCGCACCAAGACGCAATTTTGTTCTGAGCTACCAGGGCGTCTATCTCTTGCGCCAAATTAACATGGCAAGCATTGTCTCGCATACCTTTGGATGCTAAGAATCAACACAATCCCGACATGTAACCTTTTTCGACGAAGGGCCTTGATTACTGGGATAAACAAGCACTCTAGGAAAACGGAATGCACCTTAACCTCCTGAAGGCATTGTGCCGCGGCGCAACACAAATGTAAAAGGAGATGACTTTCTATGAAAGGACATTGTAGATCGCGGTACAAGGACCCATCTAACAATTCTTCCTCAATAGATGCGCTTCCAGGCTGCCCAGCTTGCGTGTAAACCTGATGCGATACCACTGTGCAAGTTAATTATTTTAAAGGTTAGAAGGGCGAGTGTTTGAGAACGATTTTACCCAATGATAAACGCTTCATTAAAACATAGCAATATGCCCTTTCTAATAATTGAGCGATTAACTTTTACGTCCGATCCCGTTTTTACCAGAGAGCTATGCGAGACGACATCTATTATTACTCTGTTCTATGTCCACTGAAATGCGAAAAACGATCATCGCTATAAAGAAATAAATGTATAAAAACTTCCCCATCTCCCGCCAAAGGGAAGCAGCGGGGGAGATAATTAGCTTGAGCGGGAGGAACGTCGCCGCTCTCATTTCACGGCAGTGGTCCGGGCGCTCATCACGGCGCTGCACAGGAGAGAGAATGAGGCGCGCGCGCTCGGTCACTTTCATACCGCGGAACTACCGTGGCGCCCCCCAGCGGAGTATGCAGCTGTCACACCACCTGTCGTGCGCGCCGCTTCGTAGAAGATTCCTAGAAGAAAGGACCGGGGTTGGGACCGTAGGAGAGGAGAGAGAGGGGGGAGGGGGACGTGCATGCGCTGGGGGGCCGCGGGAGCCACTCCGTAGAGTAGAGGATTCCTAGAGGAGAGAGGGGAGAGGACGCGCATGCGCTGTGGGAATGTGGGACGCCGGAGGCGCCTCCGTTGAGTAGAAGATTCCTAGAGGAGAGAGGGGGGAGAGGACGCGCATGCGCTGTGGCGATGTGGGACGCGGGCGCCGCTCCGTAGAGTAGATGAGTCCTAGAGTGGAGGAAGGGGGGTGAGCGTAGGAGAACATAGGGGAGGGGACGCGCATGCACTGTGGGGGGGTGTGGGACGCTCCGTAGAGTAGAGGATTCCTAGAGGAGAGAAAGGGGGTGAGCGTAGGAGAGAGAGGGGGAGGGGACGCGCATGCGCTGTGGGACGCGGGGAGGAGGGACGGACTAAGCCCCCCTCTAAACACATGCAAGTAAGATTAAGGAATGGGGTCAACCTGGGCCACAGACACCACCTGCCTAGCCATTCCTAAGCAGCCTCTCTGTGCTCTCGGCCATGACTCAAGGAATGGAATCAACCTGGGCGACACACACCACCTGCGTAGCCATTGCTAAGCAGCCTTTCTGTGCTCTCGGCCATGACTCCTGTGACTGTAGTGGTGGTTGACGGCCTTCATATTACTACAGTGTTCTGGTTCGCATAATGGGTGCTTCCCTACTTCATGAAAGTGGCCGGACGCGGGACGCGGGACGCGGGATGGGGGGACGCGGGAGGGACGGACAGAGCCCCGAGCATAAGATGCTTCGCATCTAAAAGAAAACAGTTTTCGACCTACATGGGCTTGTAACCTGGTCTGCATGCTCCAACGGGGTGCCTCTTAACTACTGGTAATGGGTCAGCCTGTGGTTAAGACACTTGCCTTCGGAAGGAATTACTCCGACATTTGGAAAACGTGAACATATCTGAAACGCATGAATGCGTTCTACTCACGGGCACAAAATATATACAACAGGTTTTATGACGTCTTCGTTAATTTTCAGGGTACTAGGATAAAAGGCTTCTGCAGGACAAGCTCTAAAGTTAACATGAAGGACATTGCAAATAAGTAAAGTTTGGAAAGAGAAAATTTAATACCTAATTTGCCATTCGTCTAACAAATGTTTTGGTGAAAAGTGAGAAACAGTAAAAGACAAAAGAGACAGCCAGGGGTTGTGCCTCGTGCCTTTTGTGGACCGTTCCACACTAACGGAGTCACAGCGAAAGCTGGGAGAAAGGCCTTTCTAGAGCCTTTTTTAAACACTCTTGGGGCAACTGCTACAAGCAAGGCCTTTCTAGAGCCTTTTTTAAACACTCTTGGGGCAACTGCTACAAGCACACTTGCATGGTACCTACCGACTACGCCATAAATCATCATAATTTTTGTGTAGTGGGGAAGCGTCCACTATGCCATTATTCCTCACTTTCGTCATTTTCCCGCTATACACTTGTAACGCATTATGTGCACTTTGTTGATGATCTGGCTGACGACGATGAAGAATTACGCCTGAGGCTTTAATAATTGGTTGGAGCATTGAACGACCCACTGGTTACGCAATTCGCATTGTCTGACGCCTGGTTGTTATTTTGCTGTTCTAAAACGCTTACAACACATGTTAACGCGATTCCTTACCCGACATGCAGCCTTCGTAGGGTCAGTTTGTAACGTAAGTTCAAGCTCCGGTGTAGCTCCGTAGTAGAATGCTTGGCTGCCACGCAGAGGGCCCGGGTTCGATTGCCATTCACTCTTAGGTGTTTTTTATTTAGTTAGTTTTTTTCTTATATCGAGCGATAGTGGTTACGGACGCCGGTGGCGGCGGACAACTACGGTGCAAAAACGGCCCTTGTTGTGATCTCATAACAGCTTTCGCTGTAAGATACTCAACGACGCCGTGTCAATGCTACTTGAAAAGGCACTTCCAGGGAACACCGCTATAGTACAGTAAAGCTCTTTCTCGTATGCTCTTGCTTCACTCGTGTTCGCTCCGTCCTGACGTCAACGCCAGATTTCGTGTGACGTGCGCTTCCTGCAGCGCTCGTACACGTGTCCCCGGTCGCCTCATCATACTTTTCGCGCTCGCTCTCTCCAACTTGATCTGTTGGCGCGTTATTGCTTCGATGACGCAAACCTTGCGACACAGGCGACAGCGTCGCTGAGTTGCTGCTCAGGCAACTTCTTTTAGCAGTAGGGAAGCAGTTCCGTCAATCATGAAATAAGGCAGTAGTTAGGGTAAAAATACATTTTCTGATGCAAAAAATTCTTAAAGAGGGGGCGTGCTAGACCCCACGTTTCATGAAACGGACTAGTCGTGTTCAAGGCTGCAAGTGCGTTCATTAATGTAGGAAACAATTTGAGGCCTTGAAGCAGACAAGTCCGCTTCTCGAAATTGCGGCTTCAGCATGTCTCCTGTTTACTATTTTTTTTTCATTCAGCGAATTATGGGGTTCATTGCGCAGAAAGAAGCAGCTGCGACTATTGCGATTATATCTTAATATGATGCACCGAAGCTGACAAAAATTACACCATCTCCCGCTAAAGGGAACCATGTGTAGATGTGAAGCAGCGGGCGCTAACGCTTACACTGGCGGCGGCGTTGACGCTGGCGCTCATCGCTGCGTTGCGCAGGAGAGAAAACTGGGGAGGCGCAAAGCAGGCAGTGATGGAGCAGTGTTTCCTACTGGAACATGCCAATCGGCTAATGGGCAATGAGAGACAGAAGACTCCGACTGCACACAGAGACCCGCACTCCGCTTTTAGTTAACGCGCACGCTGCGAATTTTTATTGTTCAACAACGCACAGGAGAAATCTCCCACCGGCACCACCTTGGAGGTCAAGATCCATTGCCATATATACGGGGTGGCCAGTGAACGGTTGTGCAGCGGGTGCAGTCGGTTTATTCAACCAAGAAACTCCCTAGCAGACGCTGCCTGCGTCGGCGTCGCGAGGCGAGAGAGGGGGAAGCGTAGGAGAGGAGAGAGAGGGGGTGACACGCATGCGCAGTGGGAGTGTGAAAGCCGTGGGCAGGGATGCGTCGAGGAGAGAGGGGGGGAGCGTAGGAGAGGAGAGAGAGGGGGGGGGACGCGCATGCGCAGTGGGAGTGTAGACGCCGCGGGCAGGGATGCTTAGAGGAGAGAGGGGGGGGAGTGTAAGAGGGGAGAGGGGAGGCGCATGCGCAGTGAGGGTGTGGTTGCCGCGGGGAGGGATGCCTAGAGGAGAGAAAGGGGGGAGAGGAGGTTTTTATTTTTATTTTTTTTAAAGGGTTTTCGCATGCGCAGTAAGGGTGGGCACGCGGCACACCGCCACCACCGGATTAAGCTTCGCCATAAGATGCTTCACATCTAATATACCGAAGCTGGCGTGGCCAGTTTGTGCCGCAGTACGTGGCACCTTCCACAACAGCCGCTAAAGACAGACATCCGCTCACTCGCAGCTTTACTTTCAATTACGGTAACACCAGACGCGCTCAGCGAACGCCTTACCAATGATTTAATCGTCGCGCGAAGATAACGCACCCTATCCGCAATGCCCAGAGACGGCCTGAGAACCCCCTGGAGCAGGCTTGGTGAACGGTAAATGGCAGCCGCTCCTTGTTCAAATGTGCTAGCCCAATTGTTAAAGCTGCGGGAAGAAAGAAACACTCTGGCGTCGCATGTTTCGAGCATCAAGGAACAAGCCTGATCCTCTGTGACAAGATAAATCTGATTCTTTCGCGCGAGACCCGAAGTGTTTGTGAAAATGTGTGGTGACGACCCCTGTGCCACTCTGCCAGCGATGACTCACAGCAAACACATTTCAGCTCCGCGAAGTTTTCTGTAACCACGTAGGTTAGTGATATGTCCCTTGTGTTATTCTGTGTTCTTCCCTGTTGAAACTCGCGCTGTTGTGGGTGTACACATCGTCCGTTGTCGTTCTTGTTGTGCATGAGACCCATATATTGTGCGTGGGGATTCAGGTGCGCTAGCGGTGTCATCTTATGCAGCTGAACAATAACATGACATTCATAACAAATAGGTGACACTTTATGATAAGTTTCCCCATCTTTTACCATAAAAGCGCTCTTATGAATTGGGTGAACGACAACTGATTCATTCGGAGCTGCGTTTGCTCCACTGCTATTTTGAACTACGACCAAGTAGAAGTCGCGTCGCGGTGTTAGTGGTGTTCACCGCAGCCGTATTCTGATGGAGATTAAAAGCGGTTGACTGACGGAACCCGTTTATATTCACTTTATTTGCTCTGACTATGAAAATTTCTTCAGGATTCCCACTATCTGCGATGTCCTTCATTATCTCTGACCCCCCGGGGTACATGGCCTAGTGGTTACGGTGCTCGACTGCTATCCCGAAGAACGCGGCATCAAACCTCGGCCGCGGCGACCGCATTTCTGATGGAGCCGAAAATGCTTGAGAACCATGTACTGTCATTTCCGTGCACGTTAGAGAACCCCAGGCAGTCCAAATTTCCGTAGGCCCCCACCACGGCTTGCCTCATATACATATCACGGTTTCGCGATTTAAACCCCTACAATTATAGTTATTATTCATTATCCGTGCGCTGCTTTCACCACAAGCTCGTCGAGGGCCGCCTCAAAATCGCTTATGTTTGTACATTGTTGATATGTGGCGGCATACAGCAAGCAATTTTTTTTGTTTGGGCTTTTTGATACAATCTATGCGCACAGTTTTAAGAGCCAACCGTTGTGCGAGCCTAGACAAGTTTCTTTCATTGTATGTATGGTGGCACCGACAAGTCGAGGGCTCTGAGAGAAGAAAAATTCTTGAGATTGCTTTTAACAGCGATGTTAAAGGGCAACCATCTAGACAACGAGGATTCTTCACTGGACATAGAAGGCTGTGAAAGCACTGGCAGGGAAAGCGACAATGAAGATCATGCTTCTTACCCACGAGGAACGAGTTGCACTTCTTGTCCCCTGCTGCTTTAACGCTTTTAACCGGGGAGTTGTTTATGCTTTTCGTCGCGCCGGGTAGTGTGAAACGAAATCATAATCATGAACTGGCACGCTGTCGCTTTGTCCTCTTCTTCATCTCCTGCTTGGCTCGCACAACACCTGTGCCGATTAATCCAGTGAGGAATGCAATAACTATAATGTGCGAGCAAGTTATGTGACTAACATGACGCGACGTCTCGTAACAACTAGTCACGTGACTAAAAATCACATAACACCAAGTCACAAGTAGGCACGCGACAAAAGAACCACGCAACTATTCACGAGACTAAAATCACGTAACATCATGTAACAACTAGTAACATGACTAAGAATCACGTTACATCACGTAACTATTACTCACATGAAATATATCACGTAACATCACGTGAGAACAAGCACGTAACATCACGTAACATCTATTCACGTGACTGAAATAATGTACCATTACGCAGCGACTATAGCCAAGGTATTAAGAATAACGTACCATCGCGTAACAACTAGTAAAGTGACATGTTTCCACCATAAACCACGTAGAAACTTGTCAAGCGATTAAAATCACCTAACCACATCAGATCTAGTCACGTGACTGAAAATCATGTCACATCACCAACTAGTAGTCGTAGAACGTGTGCTTTTGAGCCTGTTGATACATAGCTTGGAAAATCGACGAACCTCGCCTTGAAAGACACGTGCACAAGAAGAGAAGTTCATTTTGTAGTTTGCGAAACGCAGAGGAGGAGGCAGTATTACTACACGCAAGATAAGATTGCACATAACACCCGCCCTTCGCCGCACATAAACCGCCTTTCGCCGTTTCCATAAGGCCACGGCTTAGTTCTCGACCGAGGCAGTTCCGTCATTTATGGGTGTACCTAAGAACCTGAGCTTGACATGGGACTCGGACACTTATATGTCGACAGACCTAGCCCTAGAACATCTCCACTGCTAAAAACTGCGTTCAAATAACAAGATTCGCATGTAGGCAAGCACACGGAGTGCGTCTAGAGCGCTGTCTTCGAAATCCTTCCTCAAAGAAACTGCAAATTGCTATGAGTGAGAGAGTAAATCTTATAAAAACAAGTCCTAAGCAGAATCTTTCGCAAGTACTGAGATCTGAGTGCCTTATACCAATATTAAAGATGTGTGCTTTGACTTCTACGGAAATGTACAATGTAAACGACGGCGTTCGTTGGAGCGCACAAGTGGCACTGCTTATACTGAGAAGTGGTTTATTGGCAGTATGTTTCTGTGGTGACACTACGAACGCAACACAGCGAGGCAGACCATAGCACCGTCTAGCAAGATGGCAGCAACCAGAAGCGCGCGGCGAGCGAGCCGAGCGAGCCCAGCACCCAAGCGTTGGCGATGCTGCTGACCGGAGACGCGTCTTCTTCACAATTCGCCCCCGCCGAAAAATAGCCATCCTGGCGACCAAAGAGTCTGGAAGAAGAGGGCTATGGCATGGCTTCAGACGGGCCACGTGGACGAGGTCACGTCCACGCTGGCGCATGCCGTCAGATGGGGAAACTGGCTCAATGAGAAAATTGACTGGGGAGGTTTGCTTCAAAACGCGGTAAGGGCCCTCGTACTTTGGGACGAGCTTTGGGGAAAGCCGAAAAGTTTGGTAAGGGACAGCCAGCCATACAACAGATCCCGGGGAATAGCTGAGACTTCGTCGTGAGTCGGTGTTGTTGCCCTTCTGGCGCTGTTGCTCTTGTGACGTAAAGTTGCGCGCGAGTTGGCGGCACTCTTCCGCTTGTCGGGCAGCTTCGGACACAGGCAGGCATTCGGAAGCGTCAGGATGGTATGGAAGAAGAGTGTCGATGGTTAGAGTAGGATCACGTCCATACAGGAGCAGGAAAGGTGAGAATCCCGTGCTAGCCTGTGTCGCGGTGTTGTATGCGAACGTTATAAATGGAAGAAAGCGGTCCCAGTTTTCATGATCAGATGTCACATACATCGCGAGCATATCGCCGAGTGTGCGGTGGAACCGTTCTGTGAGTCCATTAGTTTGCGGGTGGTATGCCGTGGTCCTGCGATGAACAACGTGGCATTCGGAAAAGGAGCTTCGACGACTTCCGAGAGAAATGCTCGACCTGGGTCACTGAGGAGTTCTCGAGGCGCGCCATGGCGAAGGCTGAAGTGGCGGAGGACGAAAGACGCTACGTCCCGCGCTGTGCCACTTGGTAGGGCTGCAGTATCGGCGTAGCGTGTGAAGTGGTCCACAGCGGCTATTATCCACCGACTTCCATCAGGTGTGATCGGTAGTGGGCCGTAGAGATCAATCCAGACGCGATCGAAGGGTTTGACAGGGCACGGAAGTGGTTGCAGTGCTCCAGACGAGCGTAAAGGCGGCGATTGGCGACGCTGACAGTCAGGACAGCACTGACCAAATTTTCGTACGAAATTGTACATTCCGCGCCAGTACTAGCGATGGCGAATACGGTCGTACGTTTTGAGAACTCCGGCATGGCCACATTGCAGATCGTCGTGGAAAGAGGCACATATTTGTGACCTTAAGCTGCAGGGAATGACCAAGAGCCATTTACGGCCATCGGGAGCTGAAGTAGCCGATCACGAATGGCGAAATGAGCAGCTTGGCGTTGGAGAGATCGGGATAATGTAGTAGTCGAAGATCCGGAAAGATAGTCGAAAAGCGACGCGATCCACGGGTGGCGGCGTTATTCAGTAGCGGTGGAGTCAACGTCTAGAGTTGAGACCGAGAGTGTTAAATTCGTTCCGCAGGCGGAGTCTGCAGGTACAGGGGAACGGGAGAAGGCGTCTGCGTCAGAGTGCTTGCGGCCGCTGCGATAGATGACGCGAATATCGTACTCCTGGATTCGGAGTGTACAGCGTGCTAGCAGGCCGGAAGGATATTTCAATGAGGCGAGCCAACACAGGGCATGGTGATCCGTTACCAGGTCGAACGGGCGAACGTGCAAATACGAGCGGAACTTACTAAGCGTTCATACTAGAGCCAAGCACTCCTTTTCAGTGACGCTGTAATTGGCCTCTGCTTTCGTGAGTGTGCGACTTGCATAGGTGACGACGTATTCGGAGTAGCCGGGCTTACGTTGGGCGAGGACAGCGCCAAGACCGGCTTCGCTTGCGTCTGTGTGCACTTTCATTGCAACTGTTGGGTGAAAATGCCGAAGAATGGGAGGAGATGTGAGGAGACGACGGAGAGTAGCAAACGCAACGTCGCACTCGGGGGATCAGGAGGAGAGGTCCTTGTCACCGCGTAGGAGATTGGTCAATGGCGACATGATCGAGGCGAAATTTCGAACGAAGCGCCGGAAGTAGGAATATAGTCCGACAAAACTACGAAGTTCTTTGATCGTAGCAGGTTTCGGAAACTCGGCGACAGCACGAAGTTTCGCAGGGTCGGGTAGAACTCCGTGCGTGGACACTGTGTGTCCTAAGATGGTCAGCTCCCGCACGGCGAAGCGTCACTTTTTGAGGTTTAGTTGCAGTGCAGCGTTGCTTGAACACGTCAGAACCTGTCGGAGCCGATGTAGGTGGGTACTGTTGCGACTGGCCTGCTGCTGGAGCCGACCAGCGGGTAGCGTGGTGCTGAGCGAAGGTGTCGAACCGCATGCCCATGGATGTCAGGAGCAGATAGCCGAGGCAGTGAGCGACTCGGGAGGAAGAAACTTTACAGAAGTTTATTTACATGATGAAAGATGACAGATTCGTGTCTAGCGGGAGCTCGACGCCTCGTTATATACAGTTCATACACCTTGTTAGGGGAAACGCTTTGATTAAAATGTCCAATCACTGCACGAGTGACCATTTGAAGGGAACGCCACTCCGGCGCACATGGTTACCGCCTCCAAGGGGGCGTCCACTTAACCTTCTCTCCATAACCGCTTCCAGAGAAGAGAAAAGGAGGGGGTGCTGTCGCTTCTTGAACACTGTCAAGTTTTGACGAACTATGATGTCACTCCACACCTGCACACCACTCGTCGCAAACGCAGGTTCCCCGAAAGAAATGTCAACAGAAACGCGCCCTTCGCGTGCGCATTCCACCTCCATCGCATTCCACATATTTGAAAGGCAAGGACCGCTCCCTTTCTGGACAACGATGCGTCTTTGCACGTGCAGGTAGCAGCGCCTGGAGAGGTGTAGGCGAGTGCAGGTATAAACGACAAACACGTTCTCCGCAGCGAGAGGGTGAGGGGGGGGGGGGGGGGCTCTCCCAGTGTCTAAGAAGCCTGAAAGCGACTCTTTTGTGGACGGTTGGCGCTAATCCTTGGAAACGCTTTCTAACGGCTTCCCCGGTGGCCGGCTGAGACCTCGAATAACAAATGTCGAACACCTTTGTTAGGAGAGGTCGTTGAAGGCGACGCTGAATTGCTGACGTCATGCGCTCCACCAACGCTGCTCTGCTGCATTCCTCTGCCACCTCTGGTGATCTCGAACATCTGGTTTCCTCGTCCAATGTCGCAGAGGAGTTTCTTGCTTTGCAGGTCCGTTTTCCTTCCCTGGGTCAACCACACGAGAACTACAACCGCAAAGCCGGCAAGCACCCGAACTCTCTCCCTGAGACCCACCAGGCTTTTCACCCAAACAAAAACATTTTTTGCTTCTTAATTACAGTAGCAGCATTTC
The DNA here is from genome assembly GCA_030522465.1 of Rhipicephalus appendiculatus. Classification (NCBI taxonomy): domain Eukaryota; kingdom Metazoa; phylum Arthropoda; class Arachnida; order Ixodida; family Ixodidae; genus Rhipicephalus; species Rhipicephalus appendiculatus. The sequence goes on from JALIZH010016890.1 coordinate 52,661, forward strand.
CAACAACCGGAAATAGGTTCCTCACACGCGCCAACGCCTGTTGTGGCAACGCACAACAATGAACAAAAAAAAAGACAATAGTAAACCTAAGTAACAAAAAAATGGACTTTTAAACACCAGACGCACTCGCGGTTTCGACCGGGTGAGTGCCCCCCACAACCCCATTCTCGAACGCGGGGTTCTTCTGCCGTACCAACAAATCGGATCTGTTTGAAAACAGATAGCCATACCGCATCGGCAGATAGGCAGACACAGCTGCCTTTGTATGCAATACGCCAAAGGGGCCCTCGATGAAAACCTTAGCAATCGGAAGGCATACATTTCGCGCTTCCGCCGATTACTGAATCCAAGTGCTTTCACCTGTGAACTGCCCTGGTTCTACATACGAGGGACGGACCACGTCCACCGTTGCTGCCGAATCTCGCAGCACACGACACCCTTTTCTATTTACTCTCATCTCTCGAATATATGGCTCCAGAAGTTGCATGCTTTCAACCTCGCTGTCAACTGACAGGCAAGCAACCTTTGGCTTCTCGCAGAACGCAGTCATATGACCCGGCTTGTGGCAATTGTAGCACACGAGTGGTCGCCTCTTTTCAAAAGCACTCTTTTGTTCTGTTCTCGAGCCAGATTGGCTTCTTTCGCCTCCTCCCCTTTCGCTAAGGGTTCAGCGTTGTTCGCTTGATTCTCTTGGATGCACTGTACATTCCACCCAGTTGCCCTCTTACTCTGGCACTCCCGCTGGTGAATCTCCTTTCTATCAAGCACACGGCGCCGAGACGAACTCTTCAGCAAGCTCCGCAGCCTTCGAAACAGTGCTAACGTCCTCCTTGTCTTGCACCAGAGCCTAACGTCTGGGGGCAAACGATGATAAAACTGCTCGAGTCCGAAGCATTCAACCATTTTCTCTTTATCCTCGAACGCCTTAGCCTTTTTCAGCCACTCCCTCATATTAGCCATTAGCTCGTATGCAAAGTCAGCATACGACTCATCTCTGTGCTTTACGGCGTTCCGGAACTTCTGCCTGTATGCCTCCGCTGACATTCTATACCTCTTTAGCAGGTTCGACTTAACCTGGTCGTAATCATCTGCTTCCTGCTTTGTCAAGCGCGCAATTACATCGGCAGCCTCACACGGTTATAAGGTCAGCAGGCACTGCGGCCACATAACTCTGGTAACACCCACCTTCTCGCATGTGCGCTCTAAGTTTACCAAAAACAGACCTATATCCTCTCCGGAGCGGTAGGGTTGCATATGGTCCTTCATCCTGAACGACTTTTGTTCTACTCTGCTGGATGCTTCGCTACTACTTCGAGCCTTGAGCAGCTCGTGTTCAAGGCGCTTTAACTCAAGCTCCTTTTCCAAGGCTTATTCTCCTCCACCACGAGCCTCTCATTTCTTTCTTCTGCTTCGCGCTTTAACTTCTCCTTTTCCTCAATCAGCTCTAGACACTCTGAGAGCTCGTCGTCATCTACCTCAAGGTTCTCAACAGCCGCGATAATATCTGGCTTTGTCATTTGCTCCTGGACATTCAAACTGAAAGAGACCCTTTTGTGGACGGTTGGCGCTAATTCTTGGAAACGCTTTGTTACAGTAGGAAAATCTGGAGAGAAAACGACAACGTCGTCGAGGTAACATAAACACATAGACCACTTGAGGCCGCGCAGTGTGTTGTCCATGAGTTCTTCAAACGTGGCAGGCGCGTTGCAAAGCCCAGAAGGCATTAAGTTAAATTCGTACAGTCCATCTGGTGTAATAAACCCCTTTTTCTGGCGATCAGCATCAGCCATAAAAACCTGCCAGTAGCCAGAACGCAGGTCTAAGGACGAGAAGAATTCTGCTCCTTGAAGGCTGTCAATGGCGTCGTCGATGCATGGCAGAGGATAGACGTCTTTCCGCGGCACCTTAATTAATCGACGGTAGTCGACGCAAAAGCGAATAGACCCGTCCTTCTTGTGAACTAGAACGACCGGAGATGCCCAAGGACTGTGGGATGGTTGAATAACGTCACGGCGTAGCATGTCTTCGACCTGGTCGTTGATGACACGACGTTCGGCAGCAGAGACGCGGTACGGCCTTTGACGTAAAGGCTGCTGTAAACCGGTGTCCATGAAGTGGTGGACTTCCGACGTGCGACCCAAGTGCGGCTGAGGAATATCGAAAGATTTGGTGCATTGTTGGAGTAGTCGAAGAAGCTCGGCACGTTCTTCAGCAGTCAGGGTATCGGCGATAGAACTCGAGAATGTGTTACTCGACGAGCCGTCCAGCGTGCAAAGAGCATCGAGTTCAGTCGAGTCAGTATGGCATGATTCATCTGGCACGTTCAGAAAGAACGAAGAGTCAAGGTGTTCCACGCGTCCCAGACATTCGCCGACAAGCAACGTAGCCGGTGCTGAAAGGGGATTGTGGACAAAATTATTGCTAAAGCCGCCAGTGATGTCAAGCGTCGCAAAAGGCAGTGGTACGGCTTTGCGTCTCATGAAGGTGTCGGAAGGTGGGAAGAAGACGGTAGCGTCGTTGAGGCCGCCGCAGAAGACAGCGACAACGGCAACAGAGGCAGGCGGAATGTCGGTGTCCTCGCGCACGACGAGTTTAGCGGCCGATCAAGAGCTTCGTGCAATGGTTCTTCACAGAGTGACGAAAATTCAACTTCAGCGCGTGCGCTGTCAATGACGGCGTTATGACGTGATAAAATGTCCCACCCGAAGATTATGTCATGCGAGCGCGCCGAAAGAATGATGAACTCCACGACGTACATAGTGCCTTGTATGAATACACGGGCAGTACATGCTGCGAGAGGTGTAACGTGCTGTGCGCTTGCCGTGCGAAGAAGCAGTCCAGAGAACGGCGTGGTCACTTTGCGTAGGGAACGGCAGAGCTTGGCGGCTATAACTGAAACGGCTGCGCCGGTGTCGACAAGGGCAAATATTGAAACACCATCTATATATATATATGGCGACAACGTTAGCAGGAGAGGTGCCAGGACTTGGGCAGTTCGAAGACGGCACAGTTCTTGCCTCTAGAACTGCGGCGTTAAGTTTTCCTGGTTTGTGGATCCGGGTCGGCGACGCATTGGGGAGGGCGATCGCCGACGAAGAGATGGGGGAGCTGGGCGACGGAAACTGAGGGGAAGTCAGTGTAAGCATACCGTGGCGAGGGACGGGGAGCAGATTGGCGGATCGGCTGTCTGTCGTATTGGGACGGCCGGGTAGCGTCGCTGGACGTTTGAAAGCGACGGCGACAAAATCGAGCAACGTGTCCTGGAGTACCGCAGGCGTAGCAAAGGGGGGCGATTGTCTGGAGTCTGCCAAAAATTGCTGACTCTCGGCTCGGCCCAAGATGTAAGAAGAGAGGCGGACGGGTGGGCATATGGCTGTACGGGTGGTCAAGGCTGCTTGGGAGGCCTGCGAACCACCTGGGCATAGGTAAGAGGCGCGGCTAAGGTCTGCATAGCCGGCGCACACGTAAGAGGCGCGTGCCACAGGCTGCTGATGGTGAGCGACAGGAACAGCTTGAGCGACCTCCTCGGCAACAACAGTGGGGAGCGTTGGCGAGGGACGAGAGGACGACTCCTGTGTTAGAGGGACTATAGAAATTTGACGAGCAACTTCTTCGCGCACGAAGTCCTTGATCTTCTGAAGCGTCGGCGATTGCTCGGGAACGGTAGCGAGACTCGATAGCGAGATGGCGCGCGATGAGAACGGCCGAGTCAGGGCGCGTTGCTTCCTCAGCTCGCCATAGCTTTGACATAATGTGACGACTTCCGCAACGGTGCCAGGATTCCTAGCCAGGAACATCTGAAACGCGCCGTCATCAATCCCTTTGAGGATCTGCTGAATCTTGTCAGACTCCAGCATGGCGGCGTTGACACGGTTACAAAGAGCGACGATGTCTCCATTGTAACTCGTGAACGTTTCTGATGTTTGCTGTGCTCAAGTGCGCAAGCGCTGTACGGCGCGGAACATGCGGTCAGCGGGTCGGCCAAACACTTCAGAAAGACCATGTAGGGATGTTGCTTTTGTGGTTGTGATACCACATTTCAGCAACGCCAGTGAGGTAAAAGACGACATGAGTCAGCTTGTCGGCATCATCCCACTTGTTATGAGCGCTCACCACTTCGTAGTTGGTAAACCAGTCTTCCACGTCCATCTCATCGGCACCGCAGAAGACCTTTGGGTCCCTGAAGCGCGGAACTCTGGTGCCGCTGCTGGACTGGGCGGTAGGGGTAGGTTGCGCTTCGTTGGTTGTCATGATGGGCGGGAGTGTTCGGTTTCGGAGCGCCAGCTTCAGTTGACGGGGGATCTTCAGCACCCTCCACCAATTGATAAGAGGTTTATTGGCAGTAGGTTTCAGTAGTGACACTGCGAATGCAACACAGCGAGGCAGATCGTTCGCACCATCTAGCAAGATGGCAGCAATCAGAAGCGCGTGGTGAGCGAGCCGAGCGAGCCCAGCACGCGAGCGTTGGCGATGCTGGTGACCGGAGAGGCGTCTTCTTCACATTAATAATAATCGAGGCAGGTACGCCAGTCGCATACAAACTCTGATGTCAGATACATGTTATTTATACTTTCACTATGAGTCACGCCCTTCGTTTCTACAGATGCAATTTTTCTTGGGCTGGTGCTTAACGTATGAATTATTTAAACAACATCAGCCTAAGATAAATAGTGCAGTATGCGTGATCAGCTAGTGACTCATAAAGGGTACCGAACAGCATTAACTTAACGCCCTGATAATTCTATTGACCGGGAAGTTACGCTAAAGTACTATATCACACTACAAGTGTCTTGTTAAAATTCAACTTGACCTACCAAACTTCTCAGCTAGAAAGCAAGCACTTTTTTTATAGGGTACGTTTTCACAAAACCGCGACTGAACCAAGGCATATTCACCATGACTTGCTGCATCGCGCACGTGGACTAGCATCTTAAAGTCCGCACTCAGAACTATATTCAGCTACTTAATTTTAGTTGCGAAGCATCTTATAGCGGCGGCATGTCCCGCGGCGTCGGAGTCGGCGTCCGCACTCACACTGCGCATGTGCAACTCTGCGCCTTCCCTCTCTCCAACAGCTGCGCGTTACTCTCTCCACTTCTCTCCTACCACCTGCTAGCGCTTCTCCTGCGTTCTCCTTTCTGCTCTCGCGGCGCATGCACTACTCTCCTCCTCTAGTCTCCTCTACTTGAAGTGTGAATATAAAGCAGGTAGAGCACTCCTCCTCCCCCGCGCTGCGGCCGCGCACTCTCCTCCTTTACGCGGGCGTTTACGCAGGCGTTCGGTCACCTTCTCTCTCCTCCCCACGCGCTGCAGCCTGTAAACCCACTCCATGCTCTCCCTCCCCCATTTCATGTAACCGCGCGCGCTCGGTCGAGGAAGAACCGCCTGAATCGGGCGGTCGCTCCGTCGGTTCCCGGCCGCTGCAGTTGTCTCGAAAGCCTCGCTACCCTCGCCGCAGACTCGCGTTGTCCTCTGTAGCGGAAGCGGTAGCTCGACGCCGACGGTCGGCTTCGACGGCCGAGTGAACGTAAACGGAAACTTGGTGTGCACCCCCAATGCTGCTTCGCATCCCCTCATGGTTCCCTTTAGTGGGAGATGGTGTAATTTTTTGTTGCTGACTCAAACCATTGATATTGAAATGCTTATAATAATGATACCCTTCGTTACTTCTCGTCAGTGATGGTGCACAGGTAAGCTTTCCTTTTGTTTTCTAAGTGAATTATTACATTTCAGTAACTGAATCTCACTAAACCTTTGTCTAATTTTCTATGCCGTGCTCTTATCTATAGTAATATGCTCATCTTTGACTTCCTTAGTACTGATAAAGCATAGCTACTTAGCCATATCTGCTACATGTATCCTTTTATATTACGCGGTACGTTGTAAAACACCCCAATAACGCAATCGCGCTTGATTTCGTTTCCACACATTTGTGCTTCTAATGTTTTGAATAAAACTTAATAATCGGCGTCAACATTTACTTTTTGAATGCTGTAAGTTCATATCTCTTTGTAATTACTTCCTGATTCACAGAACAATGGGGAATTTATAGTTCTTCAGACACTTCCTGTATGTTGTCTAAGAAAGAAATGGCGCCAACAAAACGCTCATTGTGTGGCGTAATAATCTTTTCACTCGATGTATAGTGACACTTCAACCATGGCCTCTATAGAGGCCACGCATCTGCACGGTTTTACCAGCTCACAGAATAATTTCCGAGAATTTTCAAGTGCAATGGGTGTCTTTTCATTTTAAAAATATGAGAACTACTCGTCTCGAACATATATTTTCTTTTAGACTGGCTTTTACAGGTAGTGTTTAGAGGAGTTATAGCACCTGGGCTTAATGCATCACAAAAAGCAGCGCTGGCGAATGATATAAACAAGCCTTCTAAAATAGCTTGTTATTAGCCGCTTGCAATGCTTCTATTGTACTTGAACTAAAGTGAAGTGCACTGTTATTCAGAGCTCGAGCAGGAAATTTAGCAAACATGTCTGTCCTTATTTTTACCGTAGTATTATGGCCTACAGATCAATGACGCTATGTGTATTCTACTGAGCCGGAGAACTCCCGATACAAAAGAAAGTTGTAAGATTATTTCAAAATAAGAACCACGACGTACATATAGCAGTAATTTCGACTTTAAAGTCAGCATGCTGCAAGGCTCATTTCCCTTGTTCATCACGCTTTCAATATTGTGCTACTGCCACAGCTGGCTTACCACGCATTGTTTGCTAATGCAGCAGCGGTAAGATGACGAAGGTAGTGAGAGTCGCACTTAAAGTCCCACTGATCTCGTTGCAGAATCATTAGTTGTTTTGCTTATGCGAACTAGTTCACTATTTTGGTGAATTATGGAGGCTATCGGCACTATAAGGCTCTACCTTATTACCCTAGCCACCATTTCTTTCCTCTGTTTAGGTGTTGGTAAGTTGCATCTGGCTTTCTCAAACCGTCTTAATATCATATCACTTTAAAATTCCCATTTATCTGTAGCAGCATGGAGAGAGATTTATGTCTGTAACGCACCTTTGTTTTCTAGCAACTGTTCTTTACCCCCGCTAAACTAGCTATACTTGAAATATCCATTCTCAGTAAGTCTCATTGGATAACTGTCGTTTGTGTTTGGCATACCACGTAATCCTGGCGTTTTTAACGACTTGGAGAGTCGCAAGACAGAGCAGAAATGTTCAAAACTATATACCTGTATACGGACATAGAAATACATGTGCTCGCATCATAAAATACAGAAACTGAGCTGCACTTTTTTCGACAAACGCGATATTTCGGAGATGCTTTTGCAAAACGAAGAAAAAGGTGTACAGGAAGACAGATACAGGATTACGGAGAGAAGAATACAGACGCTAAAATATTGTTTATCTGGAAGAGGCTGATGCTCGGAGAAAACATCTATTAACCGCAGCATACTATTGTCATTCTCGACGCTGTTGATTATATTAACGAGGCCGACAGGCAACTTTCAGAAGCCACCTATTACAATGCTATAGGCCTTCCGAACCAACAAGCGAATTTAAATCTAAGCTTAAGGACGCACTTATGTCACTATTAGAACTTGGTAAACTGTACGAAAAGGAAGTCTGCTCTTTGATACCACTCAGTCCCGTAGCGGAATATTTTACATGCTTCCGAAAATTCAGAAGCAGGATACTCCTGCTCGCCCCATCATTTCCGGAATTGGAACCGTCACCGAAAACTGATCCCGTTACGTTGACTTTCTCAATAACAAGATTCCAAACACATTTTCGGCATTCATCATATACAACATTCATTTTCTTGAAGAAATAATAAATCTTCATGCTACATCTTATTCAATGCTAGTAACGCTGGATGTACCAATACTATACACTAACATACCGCATAAAGATGGTATTTATGCAGTTATGAAGGCCTATGAGAGTTCTCCTTTTGTTAAACCTATCCACAAAGAAGCACTTGCTACTCTTTTGAAACTTATTCTTGAATTACACACTTTTGAATTCAACAACATTCCCTACGTACAAGATAATGGCACCTTTATGTGTGCGAAAGTAGGCCCTAACTACGCGAATGTTTTGATGGGCATTCTGGAAGGCGAACGTTAAAGTAAAACCACGTTTCAATCTCTCTGCTGTAGACGCTTCATTGATGATATTTTTCTTTACTGGACGCATGACGAAGCAAGCTTGCTTGGTTTCATTCAGGATTTTAATAACTTCCACACATCTTTTAAGTTCTCGAACCATTTTTCGTGGCACTTCCGCAAATTTTCTTGACGTAACAGTAACTATTGCCCAAGGGCAACTTGCCATAAATCTGTTCCGCAAGCACACTGACCAACATCAACTTCTGCATTTTCAAAGCGGCCACCCCCGACATTGCAAAGCAGGAATTCCTTATAGCCAGGCTCACCGTTTTAAACGATTATGATCTGACCGTACAGACTTCACTGAAAATTGCAACAGGCACAAAAGCTCCCTACTTAAAAGAAAATACCCGGAAACAATATTTGACAATACCATAGCCCGAACCGACAAGCCTAACCACGCCGACATTCTTAACGGCAGTGAAGGGAACGATAGTTCTGCCCAAACTAACCTTATTCTAACATTTTTATCATCGGTGTTGTGTCTATTTGTCTCGTTACAATGGCGCAGTCGCGAAACACAGAGCCATCAGAAGACGTCGACCAGCCTGCTTCTATCATCCTTCGAAGCGGACGAGTGCTTTCGGACTCGCAGCCACAACCTTCCGCGGACGGCGTCCAGGCCTCCACGGCGGCTCAACCACAAGGCTGCGACTCTGAAATGACCCGGTTCTTGAACGTGTTGACTGAACACATCGTCAACCGTGCAAGCAGTTCCACTTCCGGGTATGGATGCGCTCCACTTGTGCCGCTCTCAGAGTCCGCCATTCCGGAATTTCACGGGTTTCAAGACGATCCCACCACCTGGGTCGCGACCGTTGACTCTGTAGCCGCGAAATACGCTTGGCCAGAGTCTACCAAGAAATCCGTCGCGGAAGGGCGCCTCCGAGGAGCTGCAGAATCCTGGCATCGTTTCCAGGGAACCAAGTATGCCTCATGGACAACTTGGAGCGCGGCCCTCACGTCCACATTTGCACCACTTCCGGGCGCCTATGACGCTCGCTTCATGGAGATGCGCTCGCGCAGGCAAGCTCGAACGGAAGACATTGCCGCATATATCTGCGACAAATTACGCCTCCTGCAAGCTTGCGACATGGCCTGGCCCTCTCCAGCAGCCAGACAGTATGTCATCGATGGGATTTACGATCCGACGCACGCGGCCATACTGTCCGTGCAGACAGCCCAACAGGACATCCAGGCTTTCCTCCGACAGGCGGCAGAGTTGCAAGAAACTGCTAGACGCCGCCTTCCTGCAGTCTCGCCACAGGAAACCGCGACCACGCGACGCGGATGCTTGTCGTGCGGGCGCTACGGGCATGGCTTCAAGGACTGCCCACAAGCGCCGTGTCAAGCCATTCAGTTCCAGACGCGTCCACTTCCAACAGTTCGGGTCCGCGTTGAGGGCATCGGAGAACTCACGGCGCTAGTGGATACTGGAGCCCAGCGAACAGCACTGCTTCGACGGCACGCCCCAGTCACCCTTCAGCCTTGGACCGAGCCGCCTCTACGCGGCCTCGGGGGCAGCGTGTTCCCTGTGGGCGCTGTGGACCTGCAGCTACACACCGAGGCCGGGAGCAAGTTACTTGCCGCCGTTCCCGTCTTCGAGGATTTACCTGCCGAGCTGGTTCTCGGAGCGGACTACATCCTCTCTGGTCAAGTGCAACTCACCATAGATGGCGATGGCGTCAACCTCCGCAGCTTGACCCCGAGTGGTTCTTCGGACCAAAGCTCCCCAAGGTGAGCCAGCAACGCTGCACACAATTTCAGCCGTACTCGAAAGGCACAAAGCACTCTTTGCCGATAGCCCGGCGCAGCTTCCCGGCACTAGCATACTTAAACATCATATACCAACTGACAATCACCCGCCGGTGTCGGTGCCGTTACGGAGATATGTGGAAAGAGAGCGGGCCGTGATAGCCGAACAAGTAGAAGAAATGCTAGCCGCTAAGGTAATCCGTCCATCTTTTAGTCCATGGGCTGCACCTGTCGTTTTAGTCCGCAAAAAGAATGGCAGTCTGCGATTTTGTGTGGACTACAGGGAGCTGAATAAACACACCATACCGGACTCATACCCGCTACCACGTATTGACGACGCTATTGACACCATACGAAATTCCAGATTCTTTTCATCTCTCGATTTGAAAGCGGGGTATTGGCAGATCAACGTCGCCGAAGAGGATAAGTGCAAGACGGCTTTCCGTACGCCTTCTGGCTTGTACGAGTTCAACCGTATGCCTTTCGGACTGCGCACGGCCCCAAGTACATTCCAGCGGGCCATGAATACCGTACTGGGTTCGCTGAAAGACCGCGCCTGATTTGTGTACCTCGACGACATCCTTGTTATCGGGGTAACAGAAGAAGAACACCTGCAAAATCTCGACAAAGTTCTGGAGAGGTTGCATGACGCTGGATTCCGTCTTAACCGAGAAAAATGTCAGTTTGGCTTGACGACAATATCCTATCTCGGGTATACCATATCTCAGGATGGCGTGCAGCCCCTTCCTGAAAGAATTGAAGCTGTGACCAACTACCCCGTGCCAACGTGTATTAAACAGCTCCAGGTATTCCTCGGAATCGCGTCATACTTGCGAAAGTTTGTCCCCAACTTTGCGTCAACAGCTGCCCCGCTCACGGACCTGTTAAGGAAGGGGACGCAATTTCAATGGGGCCCATCGCAGGACGACGCCTTCCGGACCCTTAAACATCAGCTGACACATAGCCCTGTTCTGCGCCACTTCAATGAAGAATGGACGACAGAGGTGCACACCGATGCAAGTCAAGTTGGTATAGGGGCTGTTCTGATCCAGCGTGACCCGCACGGACATGAGCACGTCGTCGCCTACGCCAGCCGCAAACTGTCTGACGCGGAGCGCCATTACCACTCCAATGAACTAGAGTGCCTGGCTGTCCTCTGGAGCGTTGACGAGAAGTTCCGTCATTACCTGTTCGGCCGACAATTCACTGTTGTAACGGATAACTCAGCCGTGGCGTGGATGTTCGCTAAACAGCACCTGAAACACAAGTTTGCACGGTGGATAGTTCGGCTGCAGGATTACACTTACAACATCCGTCACCGCGCAGGAGTTCAAAACCAGCTGGCAGATGCCTTATCGCGAAACCCAACAGACGAACGCCCCCTGCAAATTCGCGAAGACTGGATAATGTTCTCCCAGCAAGAAGTTTCGACTGCGCAACGCGTCGACAAAGATTTAGCCGCCATTATGAAGTCCATATCCGACACAGGACTCAACGCCAAATTTGCTTTACGCGAAGACACGCTGTATCGTCGTCATTGGGTCGACAAGCAAGACGAACGCCACCTTCTGGTCATTCCTACCTCCTTACGTTCTAGTGTTCTGCGTGCCATCCACGACACACCCGAAGGAGGGCACATCGGCTACCGGGCAACTTTGCGCAAAGCACAAGAGCGCTTTTGGTGGCCGCGAATGGACAGGAATGTGCGTTCGTATGTCGCAACCTGTAACGTGTGCCAACAACACAAACGGCGTCTGGGCTGTCAACCTGGATTACTTACAGCTGTTACGCCTCCGGAGACAATCTTTTACACTGTGGGAATCGACCACATCGGGCCTTTCCCAACATCGGCAGCGGGGAACAGGTATATTATAGTAGCCGTGGACTACTTGTCAAGATATATAGAGGTCGCTGCCGTACCTTCCCTTGCCGCCAGCTGCGTCATAAACTTTCTACGTGACCGCTTCGAATGGAGACACGGCCTCCCCAAGAAACTCATCTCCGACAGGTCGACCACTTTCCGCAGCCGCGAGCTCCGTGCCTATCTTCGGCAAGCGGGAGTTGAGCATCATTTTGCGGCCGCCTACCATCCGCAAGCGAACGGCCTGACAGAGAGGTCGAACCAGACCCTACAAGCTCGACTCGCACCGTACTGCAAGAACAACAAGCCCGGCGAGGCCGACTGGGAAGAACATCTCAAAGCGGCTGCATATGCAGTTAACACGGCGTTGCAGAGTTCAGCCGGGACCTCCCCATACGAAATCGTCTACGGCCAATTACCGAAACTTGGCGCTACACTCCCATTGGACACGCCTGTGCAAGCTGGACGTCCTGTTGCACGAGGGACACATTGCCTCAAAATACGAACCGAGGCGCGCAAGAAGATAGCGCATGCCCAGCAGGCTCAAAAGCGACACTACGACCGCCGCCACCGTCGGCCACCGCCATACCATATCGGCGAGGAGGTGTGGGTGCAACGAGGTACACCGTCGCCTTCAAAGAAACTATGCGCGAAGTTCGAAGGGCCCTTTGTTATTACTGAGCAACTGGGCGAGAACACCTGGCGAGTGAGGTCCGCGGATTCTGACTCGCGCACAGACAAAAGAAGGCGAAATCACTTTGCGGTGCATGTGTCGCGCATGAAGAATTGTGTTCGTAGAGACATCTGAATTGCCGTGATCTGTTTTTCTTTCAGAGGTACACCTTTCGCAGCGTGGCCGAGTGTAATGACGAAGACGTGCTCGGGCGCTGGCTGGAGGAAGACGAGGAGAACCAAGGAGGAGAATAGAGCATATTCAAGAATTGCTTGATGTCTGCCATTTCTTCGCTATCCGATGATTCGGATGAACAAAAATCAAGGAAAATTTGTAGCGCTCTAGAAACCTCTAGAAAAAAGTCGGAATTTATTGTGCAATCAAAGAAAAATAATTTGTTCAACCCTTGGTGGAACGCGGAGTGTTCACGCGATTATAAAAGAAGAAAAGCAGCCTGGAAAAGCTTATTACATAACCAGTGTCCGAAAAATTGGAGTGACTATAAATTCTACCGAACCATATTCAAACACACAGTAGCTAAAGCAAAAGATGACTACGACACTAAGCATTATGATTTCCTATCCAAAGACAAAAATAAAAGTGCGCTTTTCAAATTTCTCCGTAGCAGAAAAATTCTTCATAGTCCAAACATAGATTCTTTGGTGTACACTGATGAAGAAATAAAACAAATGCTAAAAGATATAGCGAATGGTCTAAAAACAGATTTTCATCTCTCCTGTCACCATACACTAAATGCGAAATACCGAGTGATGATTTCAGTGAGATAACAATGATTGAGCTGGCCTCCGTTATGCAAGGACTTCCAAATTCCGCTCCAGGTGGTGACGGAATAACTACAAAAATGTTAAAAATCCTTTTCAAGGAAGCCCCAGATATTTTATTAGCGATAGTTAACCATTCTATCAAATGCTCAAGGATTCCTTCCAGTTGGAAAATTGCTAAAATAATTCCAGTTCTTAAAAACACCTGCGCAGGATACTGCCTGGACAATATTAGACCAATTGCGCTAACTTCTAATCTGGTAAAATTAATAGAAAGAATACTTTACGCCCGTCTTATTAAATTGGTAGAAGATAAAGACGTTCTCAGCCCCTTCCAAATTGGATTTAGACCTGGATGTTCTATTTGGCATGCACATGTGGACTTGGAGAGCAGAATCAAATTAGCGCGCCGTCGCAGACAAATAGCAGCCCTGGTAACATTGGATATTTCAAAAGCTTATGATAGTGTAGAATATAAAATATTATTGGATCAATTAAAATTTCATGACATCCCTAATTATTTGGTGAGATGGTTTAGTGAGTTTCTAACTGAAAGGAAGTTTTATTGCTCACTAAAAGGTCATGCTTCAAATATACGTTCCCAGTCACGAGGAGTTCCTCAAGGAGCAGTCACCTCGCCTCTTCTTTTTAATATATTGCTAAGTACCATTCCCAGTCATGATGATGTATACACATACGTATATGCAGATGATATAGCATTTTTCGCTTCAGACACTGATATACATTCGCTATACACTCGCTTACAAACGTACATGTGCGCCATTGAAAATTGGTTACGGACGATCCATTTATGTCTTAATGTTTCAAAGAGTGCAATTATAGTTTTCCCTTTCGATTACCCAGTTACTATAAGTCTAACTTGCAACCTGCAGACTATACCACAAGTGGACTCGGTAAAATATCTAGGAATAATTTATGATAACCACCTCCTATGGCATACACACATTGAATACATAACTAAGAAAGGAGTACGGGCGCTAGGAGTCCTACGAAGGCTATGCAACAGTCGATCGGGGATGCGGAGAGACACACTAATTATGATATACAAAATGTACGTACGCCCTGTATTAGAATTCGGATGTGTTTTATATTCAGGTGCACCGGCTTACAAATTGCGTCCGCTTGTACTCCTGGAAAGGGAGGCCTTAAGGTTATGCCTTGGATTACCGAAATTTGTAGCCAATAATGTTCTGTACTTAGAGGAAAGGTTGCCCTCGCTTTTGTGCAGGTTTAGGATACTTACGGTACAAACATTTCTTAACATTTATGAGTATCCTATAAAACTAAAAGTTATTTTCATGTATCAGCCAGAGTTATTTTTCCTATCTTATTGGCCTCGGTTTCAAACGCCACAGGTGGGCTACGTACAAGCACTTGTTGGACCATTAGATGTTAAACTGAGCGAAGTTCCTTCCATTGGCAATGAAAGACAGAACCTTGAAATCATTTTTGACGATATATATCCGAATCATGCAAAAAATCTGCCTTACCAGATATTACACGGTCTTCTGCAAAGTCATTTGGAGGAGATAAATACAACAAATGTCATAGCTACAGACGCCTCCCAATCGGAAGAAAAATCTGGCGTTGGCATTTTCTCCGAAACCCTCAATTGGTCATTCTCATTAAGACTTCCCGATTTCTTATCAGTATTTTCGGCGGAATTTCTAGCGGTGATTATGGCTTTAAGAAAGCTCAGCCCATCAACCTCAAGTGTAGCCATAATTACAGATTCGTTATCTTTGTGCTCAGCACTCGCTGCTAATAGTGATTCTCGATTATCACGTACTTTTAATTTTTTGGTCCCCACCCATGTAACTTCAATCAGATTAATCTGGGTACCGGGCCACAAAGGGATCAAAATGAACGAAATGGCGGACACTCTGGCGAAAGCCGCCCTCAGTGGCCCGGTACTTTCAATTATTCCCACATCAGCACTCATAATCCGTGACAGATTTAGAAGGCGTGCCATAATTCAAGACTCTGGTAAAACATTAGTGACTTATCTAAACGAATATCGACACCTCTTGTTCCCTTGGCGTAGAAATTTCTGGTCAACGCGAAAAGAGGAAGTCATTTTTACAAAATTACGCTGTCGAGTTCCAAAATTAAACTTCTATATGCATAGAGCTGGTCTGGCTCCTTCCCCCCTTTGCTCGTTTTGTAGCAAGGAGGAAACAGTCGAGCATTATTTTTTATCATGCAACCGCTACAACTTACTGAGGAAAAACATTCTCAAAGTCGCTTTTAATCGAATTAGATTGGATTTCATCATCTCTAATATTCTTTCCTTGGGAGCCTCCTCATTAGGTCATTGTCACCGGGATCTCTGTTCCGCTGTAGAGAAATTTTTAATTGAATCAGGGCGGTTTTGACATATAATCACTAAATTAGCGTCATTCATTTGTTCTAACCATTCTATAATTCTACAGTAATATCATACATATCTGATCACTTATGTCTATAAAATATTCGTTTCTTGGCCAATCCCCCCAGAGTGGGTGTGAGCCATACACATAGGCTATCATCATCATCATCATCAGGAGAATAGAACAGCCGGCCCAGCGAACGGGTGTTGTGTCTATTTGTCTCGTTACATCAGCTTCAAAGGTTTCTGCTATATTAAAACGGCATCACAACACCCTAACACAAAGTGATCATCTTAAAAAATTTTCCTGAGCCACCTTGAGTTCTTTACCGATAGTGAAAGTACTTTCGCGACTTGTTATGGTCATAGAAAATTGGTGCCCGTAATGATAGTGGCTGCGCCCCTAGAAACAGACCACGGTGAAAAGTGTACTTGCACATGCACCAAGGTGGGTCGCCAAGCGAGAGAAGTCTTGAACATGTTTTCGCTGTCCATGGAAGACGCCATAAACTGCGACCTTGTCAAAGCGAAGTTAGACTCGCACTTTGTCTAAATTAGAAACGTCGTCTACGAGTCAGCATCCTTCATTCGGCGTGAACAAGAGCCCTCCGAGACTGCCGGCCAGTAAGTCACCGCGCTATATAAGATGGCGGACAGGTGTGACTACAGTGTCTTTGCAGGATCGCCTCATACGCTACCACTTCGTACTTGGACTTCACTACAAGAAGCTCTCAGAAGCTCTGCAGCTGGACGCTAACCTCAAACTCGACATGGTACTCAATGGGGCACGCGAAAAGGATTCTGTGCTAAAGGATGGCAGGACCATGGTTTCTCAAGTCAGAGTGCACCGGCCTTGACGCCGTCTCTCACAATCATCGCAGAAAAGGCAAGAACGTCCCGCGACCACACTGCTACGCCGCGAAATCAAGCAATCCATCGTGCTGGTGCTGCTGTGCAGCACCTCATTCCTGCTCTCTGTGTCCAGCAAAGACTCACAAGTGCTCAAAGTGCAACACATAGGGACATTTTGCTCGTGTTTGTAGAAAAGTTCCGTCAAGAGACATCTCAGCGTTCGAGCAAAGAACCTCAGCAATATTTCTTGGGGCCGTAAACCAACCAGCCGACGCTAAGCGCGACTCAATACTTGTCGAAGCCGACCTGTATGGCTATCGTTTAATCGTAATGATCGTGAGTGGTGTTCAAGTTTATGTTGTTCCGGCTACCTTTGCTGGAATTTCTGAACATATTCAGCCAGGAAGGAAAACCCTTAAGGACCCAGCGGTAAGGCACTTCAGGTCTTCAGAAAATTTGATGCGACCATCACATGGAGGACGCGAAGCTCGAACCAGGTCGTCTTCGTTGTGCAACAGCTGAAACATTCCCTTCTTGGATTACCGGTCATCGAAAGGTTGGGGCTCGTCAAATTTGTGTGTGCCACAGAACGCGTTGAGGAGCGACATCCTGAATTTTTTAATGGTCTGGGACTGCTGCCCGATGCGCACAACATTCGGCTCAATCGCGGGGCTGTAGCGTATTCTGTGACCCTGGCAAGGCGAATTCCTGTGCCTTTACGGAAAGGAATCGAGCAGGAAATGCCCCGCATGCAACAACAAGGAGTGGTCTGTCCTGTAGGAAGCTCTACGGACAGGTGCGCCGGAATCGTTCCGGTAGCGACACCCTCAGGAGCTGTCCGAATATGCGTGGACTTCCCCACCTCAACTCTTCCGTACTCAGAGAATGATTTCCCCTCCCGTCAGTGCAGCAGACGCTCGCTTTGCTATGTGTCGCAACCGTTTTCTGAAGACTAGATACTAATTTGGGCTTTCATTAAATCCCTCCCTCCCGGCATGCAAGAGCTGATAGGTCGCATAACGCCAGTTGGACAATTTTGTTTCACGGGACTTCAATTCGGCATAACGTCAACTCCGTAATATTTTCAAAAACGCATGTCCGAGATCCTGAGTGGACTTACAGGAGTAGTGAACTTCATGGACATTTTTCTCTTTCGCCGCTTTCAAGCCGAGCACGACAGAAACCTTGACACGCCTCTCAAGCAGCTTGTTTCCTCTGGAATCACCCTCTACCGCTCTAAATACGCTTTCAGTGTGAAGAAGGTGACGTCCCTAGGCTCTGTCTCCAGTGGTCAAGGCATACGTCCCGACCCTAAAAATATTGAGACCGTCAAGTGTCTCCCGCCACCTACAGGCAGGGTTGCCGTTGGTGGCTACTTTGCGCCAAATTGGCTACTTTTCGACCCCGTCTGGCGACAGAAATGTGCAGTTGGCGCCATGGCTATTTTCTGGCTACTTTTAAAGTGCTGATTTGGCGCAATAAGTAGCCATTTTTTCTCATTTTTGCAGACAAAACACATTGTTTTTAAGCTTTTCTCTCGCTTCAGCGGATGCGTATGGTCGTCTTCCAGCCACCAGTAGGCTGGTGCGCATCGAGGCACCCTTACGGGACGCTTAGCGCGTCTCCAAATACGGAGTGGTGAAGTTGCGTGCATGGTAACGAACATGTGGCCAGCTCAGTGCTCAAGCTTCGCGCCATCTATTGTGATGCTACGCAAAAGTTTTATGAATAATTCTGATGCGCAGTGCTTGTTCTCGTGTAAATGGGAAAACAGAGATCTACAACAGAATTTAGCTGGCCTGTTCATCTGCAACCAGAATTTGGTCTGCAGCTTCAAGGAAAATCTGTTTCAACTTTACATGTTCCTTCTGACTTGCTGGCTGGAATATTGTAATATAACTTTGTGTCTGGCAAGAACTCATATTTTCTACATAAAATATATGCACGCGTAATGAATTTATCGTAATTCGTTCACTTAATTTATTTCCAACTGATCGGTGGCATTCTATGCTCTTACTTATTCAAAATGATATTATTTATTGATCAATACTAAAGAATCTGCTCATAATACCACTTATCTTCCACTTGGCTACAAATCTGGCGATAATATTGAATGACATGGCTACTTTTGGCTACTTTTGTCTTGATTTCTGGCTCCTTTTCATGTCCACCCAACGGCAACCCTGCCTACAGACGTCGACGAAATCCGCCGGATCTTAGGGATGGTTGTGGTCGAACGTGCGTGTAGGTGTTATCAACGCGTGAAGGTGTGGCCCCAGAACCAGTCACCAAGGAACGCAATCAAGTCGCGTGCACTCACACAAACAAAAGTATATTTACAGATTAGCCCTACAACTATATACCATAAACCCTAGTGGCAATATCTTAATAATGGAGTCTTGATTGCTGCACTATAAATTATCTCTACAACAAAAGACTCTCCCCGTTCTTATTGGGGAACGCCTGACATGTCGACACTTCTCAATCGATGCCTACTCCGGCTCGGCGACCACGTCAGAAGACGTCTCCCCAGGGCACAGCACGGCGTCGAGTTGCGGTAGCGGTAACAAGAGCCACCATCATAGCTCCGCCTGATACGCTCGCCCGGTAGCTCATGGAACCGAAATCCGCTACCAGGAACGCCAGCTGGAACAGCGCCCAGCAGCACACCGGGACATGGGCCTTGGTGGCAGCCGGGATAGCGGGTACCTCGGCTGGTACCTCGTCTGGAACCCTTGGCCACTTGCCCAGCAGGAGAATAGGAGCCGTTCGCCGGTTTACCCGAGCAGTGGAATGCCTGTCATCTCGTCTGGCTCTGGCTCGGGTAGCCGACTCACCTGGTCTCTGGGCAGGTTGTCCAGCAGGGGGGGCAGGATAATCACAGCGCCAAAATGACGTCGCCTGGCTCCCTGGACCGTACGTACAGCCAGAACCGATCAGCTTCCGAAAATGATCGGCCTCGAACGTCAGCACACGCTTTCTTGCCGCCAATGCGTGCGCTCGTCTTTAATTGTCTTCACCGGTGGCTTTTCACTCGTCTGCCCTTGTTATCACAGATGGTGAATCAGCTGGCAAGGTTCGGGCCAAATTTCGCCGATAGGACAGTTGCTCTCCGCGTTCTCCCCATGGAAACATCGGAGTGGACATGGGGCCCCGCTCAGGAAAAAAAAAACCTAAAGCATCAAACAGCACATCTGTTCGGACCAGTGCTTGGCAAAATACTATCCGAAATATCCTACTGCCCTCTAAGCAGACGCACGAGACAATGGATTTTGTGCATTTTGTGCAGTACTGCTACCGGGGCAGCCAGATGGGAACAACCGCCCATTCGCATTCGCCTCACGATCCCTAACGTCTGCTGAAATGCGGTATGCTCACATAAAAACGGAAGCATTCGCTTTAATCTGAGTAGCTGAACGGTTCGAAGAATACCTGCGTGGTCTCACGACAACCTTTCAAACAGATCATTAACTTTGATCACCCACCTGGGAAAGAATCTCTCCATCTGCTGCCACCACCAATTCAACGCTTCCGCATGCGCCTCATGCGCATCAGCTACGTCATGCAGTACGTCCCAAAAACAGCATTGCTACTGCTGGTACTCTCTCAAGAACACCAACTGCAAGCAGTTCGACAGCAGGAACTCTCAGTTGTGATGAAGTGAACGCCTACGTACAGGGATTACTCATGGGCCTGCAAACTTCCGCCTTCGATCCAGTAAAGAAAGCTCAATCTGCCAGCGTCTCTTGCGCTTTGGGTAAACGGATGGCCGCAAAAACGCAGTGTCCCAGGCCCCTTCTCTCGATTTCGGCATAACCTAATAAGTCTGTCTGAAAATGGTGGGTACCTGCTATACGGAATGTCCCTGCTGATTCCTCGTTCCCAGAGAAGCGAAATTATCAGCCGCCTACATGAGGGTCACCAAGGAATCGACCGCTGCAGAGAAAGAGCAATGGAGTCTTTAAGGTGGCCTGGAATTTCATCGGAAATCCAGCGAATGGTTTCTAACTGCGAAGCCTGCCCTAGGAATCGGCCGCAAACCGTGCAACCGCTTCCTGCCGACAGCTGCACCAGCGCTTCCATGGCAAATGGTGAGGGTTGACTAATTCCAACTTCGCGGGGAAAGAAGTTAGTGATGTGTGTGGACTATCGCTTACGGTACCCTGAGATTGCACTCCTGGCTTCCACTCCTGGACACCGTAATTAACCACCTCTTAAGCATTTTCGCTCGTCATGGCATCCCTGTGACAGTGGTATACGACTACGGACCGCAGTTCTCGAGCTCGGCATTCGTGGAATTCGCAAAAGCATTCGGCTTCAACTACCCCACGAGCAGCTCTCTTCATCCACAGGCCAACGGCGAAGCGGAACGCGCCGTTGCCAACAGTGGACCATCTGCTCGAGAAAGCAGAAGATACATACCTCGCTCTACTGGCCTGCAGAGACACGCCGGGGCCGACAGGCTTCAGCCTGGCCAAATGGCTCATGGGACGCCAGCTACGCTCTCGAGTTCCTGCACTGCCCACCCGCGTCGTTACCGGAAACGGGGCAGCAAACAAGCGACTAGAAGGGACCTCGAAGCGAAACAACACCAGAACCGAAACACCAACCGTCGTCGTACAGCCAAACAGCTACGAGCTCCCTCTATCTAAAAACTCGTGTCTGGGTGCGAGACCTCAAATTCGAGGGGGGAGAGAAGTTAACAAGCAAGCACTCCTCTTTCCTACTGGTTCGAAACGGAACGCGGACACGTGCGTTGCAAGAGAAAGACGCTCGTCTCACTGCCAGCCTCACAGACGAAAGCGCAACGACCTCCCTCCTCTTTATTTTTCGACACTGACGACGAAGATGTCGAGCCGTCAACGGTTGCATGACTGTGAGCTGCCCTCTACAATGGAGCTCCGTCCGAGCGAGGTGACCCGCTGCAAACCGACAGCAATAATTCACTGCCCAAGCCAGTCAAGGATGCTTCAGCAGAGACATCGAGGGTTCCAGCATACACCACGTGTTCCGGCCGCATAGTCTTTGTCTGACCGTTACGGGGTAGTTACTTAAGAGAGCGAGATGCGGCATGGCGCCTCGCCTGCTGTAACACGCACGTGCCGCGTAGTGTAAGCGACGGATAGCCCAGCGCGCCCTCCTGGTGCGCGGATCGGGTTACACTCCGAGGACGGTTGAGCCCGGGTGCCTGTTAAATAAAGGCTTTGTTTACCACGAAGCCGTGTGGAGAGTCGCTTTCTTTCGCGCTCATCGAGCTCACGACAGTCTCTATGACGGGAAAAGGAAACCTTGATCGGAGATGGCGCTCTCTGGCGTCCTCTTTTCCCTCCTCTCTCTCACAGCACCCCTCCCTCAACCTCATTTCGCTTTTCTGTCTTATAGCTATACGATGATGCACACGGCTATGCTATACTCCACCCTATTCCCTCCTCTTCACCCTCACTTGCCTAACCCGCACCCTTACTATACAAACTATTATGTTTGCTCTATGAATAATAATGAAAAACTAATAAAAATGTGAAATCTCGTGGTCCAAATATTGTACGTCAGTAGGTGCATTTTATGAATCCCCACTAATGTTAAAATATGGTAACTTTATTCGTAGCCGTCAAGTATACAGAATGCGATGCCAGCGGATATGGAGGCTTGACCCACACCAACTGTCCCAAGACTGATTACCTGCCATACAAGGGATGCAGCGGCTTTAGCGTCTGTTGCAAGAAAAGTAACAACTATTTGGCGGGAATCTTATGGCTTATTCTTTTTTTCAGCTCCGCAAGGTTATTATTAGCTCGCATCTTACTATGAGTATACATATTGTCATAATACGGCAAAAACGGTCCGAGAACGTTAGACACACGTCAACAGACTTCAATAAATACTCCTTTTCTACACCAATTTAAGGGGCTACTGGAACGATAAGTTGCCCTCTAAAAGCAGAGCAAGATGAAGCAGGTATACACAAAAGAAGGTGAGCTCGTGTTTCGGGAGATCCACCGATAAACTTAGAGAGAGCGGCATTGGCTTAGTGCGTGAATTTTGTTTCAGATGAAGTAACTTCGCAGGTTCAGCGAACACATTTATCAGCCAGATATTTTGTGAAAAATGTATGCTCTTAAGCGCTGCATGACCACATGATTTATTATTCAGTGCAGTGTGGCGCTCTCAAATACAAACGAAAGTAATATCAAAGTAGAGTTTCACACACGTTTGCAAAAGAAAATACAGAGCATATGATTGAGGCTTGGCATATCGATATTATTCGAACTGCCCAGTTTTTTTGCAGATTTTCGCCACTTCAGATTAGAAAGAGTTCGTTGTTAGATTTAGTTCGTACAATATTCCAATTTGTTGCTATCACATTTATTGCTTCGCCCTTGCGCATAGACTGTCATTTTTCAGCAGCGGAGCTCTTAAAAGCTTTTCGTAGCGCCGGGTAGTGCGAACAAAAACTATTGTCATCATGTGTCGGCACATGCTCTTTTCGCCCCCTTCTTCCTCTCAGTCCTGTTCATCTCTGCTTCGTTCCCCCCCCAAAAACGTGTGCCGATTTCTTCGACAAGACCTGTAATAACTCTGATGGGTGATAAGAGCGAACGAGAGAGGGAAAGAATGGAAGAGAAGGACATAGAAACAGACAGAAAGAAATAAAGCAACACAAAATCTTGAAAAAAATCCTCATGAGGCACCGTGATTTGAACCCGCGTTGGTCACGATCCCCAACGAGGGCCTTATCCACTCGTCTCTCCAGGCATGCTGACAGCACATAGCCTTGTATAGCCATCGTATAACAAGGGATTAAAAAGGGAAGTGAGATTGAAGAGGAGGGAGTTAGCATACAAGAATGGAGATAGCATACAAAGAAGGAGAAAAACAGAAATACAGAGAAAAAGAAATGCAAAAAGAGAAAGAAAGGTAAAAAGACAAAGAAAGAGGAAGGAAATAAAAGACAGAGAGAAAGAAAGAAATAGAAATAAACAGAGGCAAGAAAATCCATAGAATAACAGAGCGATGAGAAACAAACACAGAAACAGCGGAGTGAAGGTGGACGCACAGCTCCGCACTTCCTTCAGGCTTGGCATCCCTAGTGCGAAGCTCCCTTAATTTCAAATGATAAATAAGTAACGTGAAAAGTAGAAAACGTATTAGCCTAAAAATTCAGCCACGAGGAGTTTCAGTTGCAGGGCTGTGGCGCGGGAAGCTGGAAATCAAAAAGTATATAATCAGGAAATTGCTTACAGTAGAGATTGAGAGAGATAGAAGAGATAACCGAGAGAAAAGCAGAAAGGTGAGCTTGAAGAAAAAGGCCCAATTTAATCACCGGCAGTAAGTGCAGCAATTGCTTAAGGTGTATTGTGGACGTTGTGTCAGAATGCATTGTGGTCTGAACCTTAAAAGTGAAGCCAATTTATGGTCTCACTGAAGACAACTGTATGACCTGCGAACAGTACCAAGAGTAGAATATGCGTAGCAGATATCATTTGTCGACGTCTGAGAGAGGCAGCATTTTTTAATTTATTGTTGACTTCAGCCTTCCTTCTTATCAAGGGATATGAGGCGGCTGCGTAGTAGAAACCTAGCGACTTTTGTAGCCATTAATGCCTTAGTGATTACAACACGCGTTCTGTAGGATATATAGTGTTTATATTTTCATTTTGTAAAAGAAAATTTCCTTTATCTAATGAAGTCCTATGTAAACCTAGAACTTGCCCCCCCAAGATACAAACCACCAATGAAGTGTGCACACATCTCATAAATGGGCCCATTCCTCAAAATGCGGTACAAGCCAGATGTCCCCGAAAAAATAATTAACCTTGCACTGTATGAAATGCTTGTTTCTGCTGTTGTCTTTTGCTCATGCAGGCGCGTTGAGCAAAGCCATTTACAAGGGAGGCCGTCTGTGTGAAAGAGTGCAAGGGATACGAACACCCATATGGGAAATGCGGTTGGAAGAAAAAGTGTTGCATTAACCAATGCTTGATAGCGAGCCGGGCCATGTCGGCATACCAAATTTTCTTCTTATACGTACCATGTCGAGCCAGTTCCTATTTTATAACATTACAAATACAGACATTGTTACAGCCGCATATGTGTATTTGTTTTGTTTCATGCTGCAATTCGTGTGCTCTACATGTAAATGCTAGATTCGGATGTAAACGCGGCGAATTATTGCCTTCTGAAATGCGCAACAGGTTTGGGCTATTGGCACAAAAGGCCCGATCGATGAGCTCTACGCAATAGGTAAAATGGATATTATGTAATGTTTTGGCAAGCACAAATTCGCTGAAGCCGCCATAGATGCCTCGCGCATAAAATCCGAAGCGAAGTGTCCCAGAGTACTTCAGGTAGTCCATCCTCGTGGCTAATGGCTGAAGTCAAGCCATCATATCCAATTCAACAGCAACTTTCGTCTGCATAACACAGACGCATGGTAAAGTTCCTGTAGTGTGTCCATGAAGTCACTAGAAAACCAGCGCGTCTGACCAAAAAAGATTCAACTTTCCACATCGCCAGGTCCTCCATCATGGCGGATTAGATGACATCAGTGCGAGCCATGCATTGATAATGCGTATTTTCTTAACTTTAATATAATGACCCCATGGATCCCTGCTTGAGGTGCGCTCCCCACGTTTTCAATTTCTTGTTTATGCGATTTTTTGTACGAGGCAACTGCAGCAACCCATAAACGATGCCATTTGTTTTGCTGCAAAAGTTCGTATGAACTCTTTGCTTACGCTACAGCGCAGCCGGTTAGCAGAGCGTTTCTCTCACAGAACGAACTCCCCGATAGCCTGTCCCCCACCGAAGCCTTAATCTCACACATTAGACGATCTCACACATTAGACGATCTCACGTAGAGAGCATGCAAATCATGCTTTACATAATTTGCATGTCACGTTTTACATGTTAGGACCTGCCATTTATGTTCGTCATACAGTCACGTCGCGCAATACCAATTTTGGTGTATATCAAGCTAACGAAACGGCCGTGAGCGCGCCATGAGCGTGGCATGTAAATAATACTTTTCATTACAAGTTATTCATGATTTTCATGATATGACCAGCCATTTATGTTCGTCATACGCTTATGGTATGCCATACCAAATTTGGCATAAATCCCATTAACGATACGGCCAGGAGAGCACGAAGTCGTAGGCGGCTAGATAGATAGAAAGCTAGATACGCTCAAAGTCGCTGCAAGTTCGCTAAGAAATGCTTCGCATGTAATAGATTGTGTGAAATGCGCAAGCATTTTTCATGCTGACTCAACTAGACAACTCTCAATCTGTCCGCCCCTTTGTCCTGTAAAAATTTAATCGCTATAAAGAAGCCAATTATTGAAACAAAATAAAGGAATTTAATCATACACAGAGCATGTGTATCTGTGTGTGATTCAGTTTGTCCCCTCTTGAAAGCGCTATACCTTAGGATGCTATGAATTACCAACCAGTACAACATGTAACCTATTTCGGACCGAACGTTAAGTACCGATTTCGTGGAATAAAGAACCACGCTAGCCGAAACGGAATATATTGAACCTCATGAATGCGCTGTTCCGCTGTGCAACACAAATGTTAAAGAAGACGACTTTTTCTGTGAAGGGAGAATTTCGGTCGTCGGTTTAAAGGCCCTTTCTAAGAATTCTTGGGCAACAGACGTGCCTCCGGTGTGCCATGTATTCGTGTAAATCTGATGTGATGCCACTCTTTGAAAGATGGTACTTGTCAAGGTTATAAGAGCGACTGCTTCTGAATTATTCGACTGAGTATTAAATGTCATCATTGCTATACTACACGGAATATGAAATTTTATTAATGAATACAACGATTAGCTTTTACCACCGATCACATTTTACCACAAGGTTATGCAAGATGACGTGCATCATCACTCTATCCTATGTTCACTAAAGTACGAAAGACGATCATCGCCATGGTGTGGATAGCCTCGGGTTTAACTATAGGTTTCATTTACTCGCAGGTGCTTGCACCCTCCAAACAGTTCTGAATGGATAAAGGGAAAAATGCATGTTGCTTAATATATATCCTATCTGAATATCTGTTTGTGGAGGTGACTGTTGTATAGTATTGGCTATAATCGACATAAATATACAATACACATATTTCAGTAAGCTTTGAACATCACCTGTTTTGCTGCACCTTAGAACACGTCAAAAACAATCAGCATTATCGTGAACGACGTTGATAAATGTTTTATTCCAGCTGAGAGCAATCTTACGCTATGTTGCCTAATTGAGATTATTGTTGCTTGGAAAGAATGATCAAATGTAAACGTAGGCACTTCTTTGCTGCAAGCCTAAGGTTAACTAGCTAGGCGTGGGCTGTATACATGCGCTTGCAGTTACAATTGATCATTCTCCCAAGGTAACTTTGGTCTCGGTTAGGCTCATAGCTTCAGTCACGTTTCAATGACATCTGACAGGTGATAGTGCAAACCCTTTCAACAACATTCGAACGTTGGCATTCACCATTTCTTCAACGAGAAATCAGTATTGAGCAGCTTGGTGGTTTTCCAATGAAAAGTCACGGGCAGATTTTCAAATGAGGTTTCGTTTCCTCTCAACGATAAATTAATATTGTCTTACTTGATGGTCTTTTAGTCGAATGTCGCGGGCCAATTTTCAATTCTCGTGGAACATTTTTCTCAAAGATATTTTTATTGATCCTCAACATACATTTGATGCCTATTTGTTGACATGGGTCAATAAATTATCTATGTTTTCTCAATAAGAACTGTTGTAAGCGTCTCACAGTGCATAAAACTGACTAGCACGTGTTATTCGCTTGAAAGCAAATAGATTGTACTTATAACTATTTGCCAGTGCTTTAATGCGCTCAGGACAGCGTTATCCTCCACCTCATCCCGAAATCTGGAAAAAGCTCCGGCGGATCTGTTACCTCTGCATGCGGGCGCTGTTTAGCTTTCAATAAGACGGACACATGAAATTTGTCGCTGTTCATGCAAACGCCTCATTGTGCTCGAACATATCCTTGCCGAGCTCTGTGTTTCTACATTAGTCAAGCACGCAACCGCAGATGATATCAAATCAGGAATGAACGTAAAATTAAAATATCTTCTCTTCTGGAACTTTCAAGAAATTTTTGCCGATGGAGATGTCAAACATCTTTAGTTTCCATTAAAGTTTGCAACATAATGGATAATTATTTGTCCTCGCGTTATCCACTAAACGTAAACTATGACCGTATTATCAATACTTACAAAACGTGCAGCTATTCATTTATATAAAGCTACTTCTGAAAAGTATTTCAAAAATTGGGGGTCCCTTAAAATTCGCCTTTAAGTGATAGCGATAGCGATATCCTGTCCCGAATGCGTACTTCAACCACTTAGTGCATACTTGCTATGCACCCACTACGTGGTGTTAAGGGAATACGAGTAGTAAGGTGCGCGCCTTTTGTAATGGGTGGCCTGCTTTAAACTACGAAATCGTTATGATAGTCACAAGTTCTGACGCCCGATTGCAATGTAAGCTTGTACCACGCAATATTACTAAGATATTACACGTTATATTGCGACGCCTATATAAAGGACGCTTGCGTTTGCGAATCATGAAAGTTATTTTCCCTGCATTTCCAAGCAGAGGAAGTTATAAGAGACAGACGTTCCGAGCCACCATGGTCGACGAGGTCTGTCTTCAGAGAAGAAGTTGCTCAAGTGCGTAGTGTTGTTGAGACTTTTGAACCCGTTCCGGAGTGGCTTTCCCTTCTAGACGCTTGTGTTTGTTTGCCTGACTTTTGAAATACTCGCTACTGTTTGGAATAATGTGGGTGTTGTGTATGTTAAGGTAATTCCAATGTTACGAATTATGTTGTGCGCAGGGCACAATAATTACCCGGTGTTGATTCCATGCATTAATGAAAAAAAAGAGGCGCGGCTGAGTGGTAGAACACCTGATTGTCACGCAGACGGCCTGGGTTCGATCCTAACTCGGACCCGTAAATTTTTATTATTTATTTTATTTGCATCCTTTTCGATTTTTCGGTCATGGAGAAAATTGATTTTTCGCTCACAACCAAACGACGCCGACGCCGACACCAATGCCGACGCCGGAATTTCTGCGAAACGAGCTCTTTAACGCTATCGCGTTAATATTTCGAGGCGTATCTCACTAACCAATGATGATATAAGAACTGATGTTTCAGAGTTATCTCTTATTTACTGGTCTATGTGATTATCGCTGCTGATATTCGCCTGCGCTCTCAAAATATTCAAAACAGAATTGGTACACCTTAACATTCTTTAGTTCACCTTTTGAACCATTTTCGAAAGTGCAAACACGAAGTACAGGAGTCAACTTTTCTGCATGGGTGAGTTTACTGACGTGCAGCCCGTTTCGATTGGCTGTCATATGAAAGAGGACGCTGTATACGTCATATATACCCCAATAGGATGGCGTTTGAAGCCGTTTGTAGGCTAGTAATCGTGGCGCCATGGCTCCCCGTCACTGCGGACGGCATCTGCGCTCCAAGGCACGCCGGTCTCTTGGAGTACCTTACGTGTATTGTAGTTTGCACTTCGAAAATGTGCGCGCATATGTAGTTTTGGTCACGCCATGGCACGACGCGACTTCATGCTCGCTTGGAAGGGGCAACACTGATGGAGCTGCATACATAAGATGCTGCGCCTGTTAAAGGCTGATGTACTGTTTTATGCTTTCGTAGTCGCTATTTGACTTGTTGAGAACATCGTATATTTGGGTGATGTGCGACCTCATGAACTTCATATGTTGCCGTCATGACGTAATAATTTTTCGCATCACCCATATTGACGGCGACGCCACGCAACGCCAACAACAATTTTCGCAATTGATGAGTCATCGAATGCTTTCGCCGTAAAAATGACCTCCAAATGATCCGCGGTAGATACTAAATTTGGCTGATGCCAATTACGTAAGTGAGGGTGATTATTCGACACAATCGAATTGTTTATTCGCATACTTCTGTACTTGATGCAATTCAAATGGAACTTTTATTATTTCAAATATTCAAACAGCACATAAATTGACATGTATACTGAAATTACCGCAAGGAATTACATACATGCTCTAAATATCGCAATGTCTGATGCAAAAGTAGGCAAATTACTTTCATCTGTGACATCGCCCCCCTCTTCTAAGTGCTCTTCTGAAAATGATGTGACAGTATTCAAGTGTAGGGGCCAGATCAAGGCAATTGGTACGAGGCAGAGCACGTTTTTGCAATATATAGCTGAGATTGGGTTGAACAAAACCACGGAAACAAACTTGTGAGTGACTACAAAATATAAAAACGACTATCTAAAAATAAGGAAAACAAGCATTATACTGGGTTATCTTAAGACGAAGAACTTGCAATGAACATCATGGCGATCAGCGTTCTTTAGTCTTACCCAATTAAGAGAGCATGCTTAGAAAGTTGAACTTATGACTACTAGACTACCACATCAGTGACTGTTTTCGTTTTCTAGAGGCATGATGACATGCACAACGGTGTCGCTGCTTTCCAAAAATGCTAAGCAGCTATCCATCCTTCGTGTAAACACTACACAGTGCGAGTCAAGAAATCTGTCCAAAAATCATCAAAAATCCGGGAAAGATGATATCAGTTCGATGCATTCACAATTACTTTTTCTGTAGCCGTGTAGGCATCTTAAGATGTCTGAAGACATCATTTCGGACAGTAATTCAGAAAATTTAAATTAATTAAAATTTCAATTAGTGGACTTAGGTGGCAATGTGAAATGGAAGAATTGAGGTCCTTCATGCGAACAACCATTTTCAGCTTGGCGTTTTTAAAACAGCGGCCTCTAGTAATCATTGCAAAACTAATGAAAGTTCAAGGAAATTGAGCGGCGAAATTGAAACAGAAAGGCGGAAGAGAGCAAATGCCGTCTTCTTCTGAGACGTCCAGAATGAGTGAACGTCGTTATATCAACCATCAACCCGACTTCGTAGATTGGGTGTGTGGGCTGCACTTGCAGTTATAGCAAGCGTGGCGCACATAAGTTAACGGACACGGAGGAACTACACTTCTACAATTGTTGTCTTGAACAGTGACGTCATTCTCGTTGTCGGCTTGTTGCGGTCACGGCTGCTTCGGTTTCGCCGCAGAACTTGGTTGAATTTCAATACGCCACAATTATTACTAGAGGCCGCGTTTTAGAAATCTCAAAGCTGCGATGGGTTTCTCGTATGAAAAACTTCAGTTCTCCCATTTGACATAACCGCCTAACTCCACTCATTAAAATATCAATTATTATTATTTCATATTTACTGTACAAAATGATGTTTTATGCGATAGGCCATTATATGGGCAGTCTCGCCGGGTTTTTCGCCGTTGTCGTAGTGTCCCGCACAAAGATGAAATTAATAAGATCCCCCAGCGCATCCGTACGTTCTTCCCGCGGGGAATAGCGCGCAAGCGGGAGCGACGAGCGCGGCTGAAGCGGAGATCAAACGAGCCGGCCCATCTCCTTCCCTCCGAGGCGCATGCGATAAGATCCCCCCCGCCTCTTAGGCCAGCCGTCGAATGCTCAAGCAGAGAGGAAACGCCCCCCCACCCATCTTTAACGGGCATAAAAATATGCGAGGGGGGGGGGGGGGGGGGTGTCCCTCGAGCAGCAATTGCGACCTTTGAATTTACTAGCGCGGTCGTCGCTGGCGCGCACATCATCTAGCTATCTTGGCAGCCGTCAGCGCGCGGCTCGTGTATCCTTCTACGTGCAGCGTTCACAACGCGAAGAGATGTTGCGACATATGTGCATTAAGCGGCCGTATTCTCTTATTCCAGTGTTTTGTAGAGTGGCGTGAGATCGCATCAAAAAATTCACGCCATATCCACAAAGTGAATGATGTTGGAGGAGCTTGCTCGGAGATGATCGGGTAACCCGCGAATCCTCCGTACACATATCCTACCATCATATACAGACGCGACAACGTTGTTATATACACATTACATGCGGCGCTCGGGCCGCGAGCCCCAGCTGCTGCTTCGTTGCGAGCCCGCCGCGCTGCTGTGCGGTGTTCATGCGGCCGAGCGGTAACGAAGTTTTTACTGCCTGGGCTCCCGGCGAAGAGAAAATTACACCATCTCCCCCTAAAGGGAACCATGTGTAGATGCGAAGCAGCGGGCGCTAACGCTTACACTGGCGGCGGCGTTGACGCTGGCGCTCATCGCAGCGTTGCACAGGAGAGAAACCTGGGGGGCGCAAAGCACGCAGTGATCGGACCGGCTGTTTCCTACTGGAACATCCCAATCGCTGCTAATGGGCAATGAGAGACAGAAGACTCGGACTGGACACAGAGACCCGCAGTTCCGCTTTTAGTTAACGTGCACGCTGCGAATTTTTATTGTTCAACAACGCACAGGAGAAATCTCCCACCGGCACCACCTTGGAGGTCAAGATCCATTGCCATATATACGGGGTGGCCAGTGAACGGTTGTGCAGCGCGAGCCAGTCGGTTTTTTTCAACCAAGAAACTCGCTAGCAGACGCTGCCTGCGTCGGCGTCGCGAGGCGAGAGAGGGGGGAGCGTAGGAGAGGAGAGAGAGGGGGGGGGACGCGCATGCGCAGTGGGAGTGCGGACGCCGCGGGGAGGGATGCCTAGAGGAGAGAGGGGGGGAGCGTAGGAGAGGAGAGAAGGAGGGGACGCGCATGCACAGTGAGGGTGTGGTTGCCGTGGGGAGGGATGCCTAGAGGAGATAGAGGGGGGAGAGGAAGTTTCTTATTTTTATTTTTTTGGAAAGAGTTTGCGCATGCGCAGTAAAGTGTACACGCCATCGCCACCGGACAAGGCGCGAGCTTAAGAAGCTTGCCGAACAAGCTCCTAAAAGGAGTCAGCTGTTAGCCTCACTTCGTATAACATTACAATTTGTTGCTATCGCATTCATTGGTTCACCCTTGGGGTGATATTGCCACTTTTTTAACGTCAACTTAAGATGCCTGCTGCTACAGAAAAAGCAGTTGTGAAGGCAGTGAGCAAATGTCACATTTTTCTGATTTTTCATGATTTGGACACATTTTTGAGACACCCTGTTTAAATGCATATCTGGCAATGTAAAACAATAGTATTGTGCAATTCATAATTTTCCTGTGGAATATTTCCAGTACAAAAAAAGACTTAGTGGTAATACCAGGTATGTGGTTCTTGTTTTGCGAAATTCAGTAGTTATTTGTATTCGTAATTATTCGCTTTTATTAGCACTCGGCTCTCGTTAGTCGTATTTGTTTCGAAGTTTAAAATTAATATTGCCACGCCCGCACAATTAAAGCATCAACGTAACTTTTGAAAGCTGTTATTTTTCTGTGGGCAAGAATTTGGAGCTCAGAGAAAATGTGGCTGATTTAAAAAAAGAGTGGTGCAATGATTTCTGCACACATGCATGAAGCAGGCACAACAGCACCTATAGCTAATGTTGCCGTTTCCTAAACGCATAAAATGAGATCGAATTCCTCGACGCAAGACATCACCTAAAAGCAGCTGTGAATAGCAAAAAAGCAAACCTACCCCAGTTTCACCCTAGTTTGAAATCTGCAGACAGAAGGGAGCTACAGTCCTCCTGTGTTATCTTTGTAAATTTCTGCGATTATGTTTTGTGAGTGTCTATCATTACGCTATTTGTAACGTAGACATGCACGTGAACGCAAGTGTGCAGACTCTGCACACCCACCCCTGCTACAGTGATTTTAGGTTCTATTCAAGCTCGAGCCTCTCGTCCCCGTTTCAATGTGATGCTAACGCTTCCTCTGTGATCAACGCAGTTACGCAATGTATGGGTGTATCTGGTTACCGGTTTTCGCGGCACATGGCCTCCGAGATTGCGCGCCAGCGAGTTTCTCTCCGGCCGTCCCAATCACACGGGAGAGAGTGTAATTTCCGAGCTGGGAGTGGCCCACTCCTCCTCCGCACCGTGGCGCTCGCCACTGAGGGTGGGAAAGGCGGCCGCGCTATTGGCGCGGCTTGAATGAGGCGAGGAAAAAATGCTTTTGAGCTTTTATATAACCTCCCACTGATTTGAAAATAGCAGGCCAAGGTGTACGAGATGCAAAGTGCATGCAAGGGCCTAATTATTCTCAAAGGCTCTTTTTTTATTTGCTGTAAATATGCGCCTCCTAAATTAGAGCACTTAGACGTACGATGCCTCTGCAAGAGATCCGTATGTTCTGTAAACGCACTATACTTCGAAGTTTGCGGGTATGTATAGTATGGGGGCGCCGGTAAAGGAGAACAAAACAAAGAACGATTATTGGGCCCGGCGTGATGACGCTCGAGGCTTGCGCTCGCCCTGCCACTGCAGACGTAGCAGTCGTAGCCTGGCCTTTGCAAAGTCAAGGTGTTTTTCTTGTCCCCTCCGTGTTCTCTGTGGAAATGTGACATGAGAAGTCACCGCGATAGAACATCAGATCGCCATATCAGAAACGACTGATGACCGACGATCCTACTGCCACGTGCTATTCCTATTTTCACTTTTGTTGTATTCGGTTTTCACCCACAAAGACCGTCAGCAAAGCTCAACTCAAACCGCGCCTTATTGTTCTACAACCTTCGCGATTATTGTAGATCGTTTTGTTAAGATTGCGCGCAAGACGCGACCACTCGAGATTATTCCAGAGCGTGCGCGATGACCAGTGATAAGGCTAGAATGTTCGACGCGTGATGCATAAAAGCCGGCGCGTTCCAACGATGTCCAGTTTGATCGACGGCCGACGCTCTGTTCGCCGCTATCAGTGCCAGCGTTTATTGTTGTAATCTCGCCTTCAGCTTACCGGCCACAAGTTCGGCCCAAATAAAGTGTTTCACGTTGGACTACTGCCTACTGCCTTCGTCAACGTCACGACCACGTGACATCTGGTGGAGGTGCTGCTCCTTTCATGTACCGGACGCCCCCGTCAAGCCGTGAGCCGAGCCCACGTCGCGAAGAAGACACCGACACCATCAGTGACGGTCGAACCAGCCGCAGGCTGAAAGGACTACCCCCGCAGCACGGACTACTGCCGGACAAGCCGAAAGCTACGGCGGCCAAGACGAAAGGCACGATGACTACCGCTGTGTCCCCTGCAACCATCGTGATGCAGCCACCCAGAGAGCCACCGACGTTCCACGCATCGCCTAGCGAAGACCCCGAAACATGGCTGGAGACTTACGAACGAGTCGCGACCTTTAACAACTGGGACGCCGAGGAAAAACTCCGCCGCGCCTACTTCTACTTAGAAGACGCCGCGAGGACGTGGTTCGAAAACCGCGAAACCACGCTACAAACCTGGGATCTATTTCGGACGACGTTCCTAAGTACCTTCACGAGCGTTGTCCGCAAGGAACGTGCCGCAGCTATCCTGGAAACACGTGTGCAGCTTCCCAATGAAAACATTGCCATCTACACGGAGGAGATGACGCGCTTGTTTCGCCACGCCGACCCCAACATGACGGAAGAGAAGAAAGTGCGCTTCCTTATGAGGGGGTGTTAAGCAAGAACTCTTTGCCGGATTGATCAGGAACCCGCCGAAGACGGTCGCAGAATTCGCGTCCGAAGCCTCGACAATCGAGAAGACGCTCGAGATGCGCACACGGCAATACAACCGCAGCTTCTCGGTTTCAAGCTACGCCGACGTCCAAGCAATAGGAACAGTCGACCTGCGTGAGACGATCCGAGCGATCGTGCGGGAGGAGCTGCGCAAGCTGTTACCTTCGCCGCAGCCTCAAGTGGACTCGATCGCCGACATTGTCCGCGACGAGGTTCATCAATCGCTCGGAATTCCCGAACCACAGCGGCCTTATCCGGAGGCCATGACCTACGCTGCTGCGGTCCGCCGTCCCTTGCCCGCTCCGCGACAACGTCAAGACAGCGCATCACCGCAGTTCGGCCGCCAGACGCCGCCGCCGCCGCCACCAGCACCGACGCCCTACCGTCCTCCTGTCGGCCAGCGCTATGCGCCGCGCTACGCGCCAAGGAAGACGGACGTTTGGCGCGCCCCTGACCACCGCCCACTTTGTTACCACTGCGGAGAAGCTGGCCACACCTACCGCCGGTGCCAGTACCGCCAGATGGGCCTACGCGGTTTCGCCGTCGACGCGCCTCGTCCACAGCGGGGTGAACGACCGCAAGACATCGCCGACTACCTCGCCGGAGCTCAGTGGACGCCCCGACGACCTTCCCGCTCACCGTCGCCCGGCCGCTACATGTCACCGCACCGCCGGCAGTACACTGGCCCAAACCGGGGCCGGTCACCGAGCCCTTACCCGGAAAACTAAGGGCAGCAACCGATGGAGGTGCGGTTGCTGTACGTCGAACTACCGAAGATCCTCCGCCGACGACGACGACGCGACGAAACCTGCTGAACACGACGCGAAGCAGACAGAGCACTGCCGACGAAACCTCGCGGACCGAGCTAGACCTGACGACGCAGCATGATGGAAGCAGTGCAACAAATCGACGCAGCCGTGATCCGACACCGCGAGCTAACCGCAACGCAAGGCGACGGACTAGCGACCTCGACGTTCTCATCGACGGTCACAACGTCACCGCTCTCGTCGACACTGGTGCCGACTATTCCGTCGTCAGTGGGCCATTCGCCGCCAAGCTGAAGAAAGTAAATACCGCTTGGAGTGGACCCGAAATCCGGACAGCTGGAGGTCACCTGATAACGCCAATTGGAGTCTGCACGGCGAGAGTCACCATCAATAACCGGACTTATCCTGCGAGCTTTGTTATCCTGCAACACTGCTCAAGGGATGTGATACTTGGAATGGACTTCCTAAGTGACCACGGTGCCGTCATCGACCTGAGGTCTGAGTCGATAACACTAACCTCAGAAAAAGCGCTCCCGCCCCACGCGACGCCAAGGAACCATCCATTGAATGTGATAGAAGAGCAGGTGACCGTTCCGCCGCTCTCCAGCGTCATTATTTCCGTCGGCACCGAAAATCCCGCAAACCTTGAAGGCGTCATCGAGGGCGATCAGCACCTACTCCTGAACCGTCAGATTTGCGTCGCAAGAGGCATCGCCGAGTTGCGTGAAGGGAAAGCAAAGGTAGTGCTGACAAACTTCAGCCACGAATATAGGCACCTCAACATTGGTACGACGGTCGCTACATCGACGAATGCGTCGTCGCCAGCAATGCTTTCGCCCTCTACGATGCTGCCGAACCTGCTTCGACAAATCGAGGTCCCGAACCAGATTTCGACGTTAACCCGAGCCTTTCGAAGCTCAAGCACGACCAGCTCAAAGCCCTGCTACTGCAATTCAAGGACTGCTTCTCGGCGTCGTCAAGAATTCGACAGACCCCAGTCGCTAAACATCGCATCATAACAGAAGAAAGTGCCCGACCAGTTCGACAGAGCCCGTACCGAGTTTCGACGCGCGAACGCGAGGCCGTGAAGAAACAAGTCGACGAAATGCTTCGCGACGACATCATTCAGCCGTCGAAGAGTCCGTGGGCGTCACCCGTGGTTTTAGTGAAGAAGAAGGACGGAACTCTACGCTTCTGCGTCCATTATCGCCGCCTGAACAAAATCACGAAGAAGGACGTGTATCCTCTCCCACG
This sequence comes from Rhipicephalus appendiculatus, assembly GCA_030522465.1. NCBI lineage: Eukaryota > Metazoa > Arthropoda > Arachnida > Ixodida > Ixodidae > Rhipicephalus > Rhipicephalus appendiculatus. The sequence continues at coordinate 89,674 of JALIZH010016890.1, forward strand.
TATAGACGACGCCATGGACCGACTCCACAACGCGAAGTATTTTTCGTCGATGGATCTGAAGACCGGCTATTGGCAAATCGAGGTCGACGAGAGAGACCGAGAGAAGACTGCCTTTATAACACCGGACGGCCTCTTCGAGTTCAAGGTCATGCCCTTTGGCCTTTGCTCGGCACCTGCAACTTTCCAACGTGTCATGGATACAGTACTGGCTGGCTTAAAGTGGCAGACGTGCCTCGTGTACTTGGACGACGTCGTTGTGTTTGCCTCAAGCTTCGACGAACACCTCCGGCGCCTTGAAGCTGTACTTCAAGCAATCAAGGCCTCCGGACTCACCCTGAAGCCAGAAAAGTGCCGCTTCGCATACGAGGAACTTCTGTTCTTGGGTCACGTCATCAGCAAGTCTGGAGTTCGCCCCCGACCCACGGAAAACAGCTGCCATCGCTGCCTTCCCGCCGCCCACCGACAAGAAGGCCGTGCGTCGATTTCTCGGCCTGTGTGCCTATTACCGGCGGTTCGTTAAAAACTTCGCCCGCATCGCCGAGCCTCTCACTAACCTCACCAGGACCGACGTCGAGTTCAAGTGGGAAACGCCGCAAGAGGAAGCATTTCAGGAACTAAAACGACGCCTGCAGACGCCTCCGTTACTTGCGCATTTCGACGAACACGCCGAAACAGAAGTACACACCGACGCAAGCAGTGTGGGACTCGGCGCCGTTCTTGTGCAGAGGACTGACGGACTGGAAAGGGTCATTAGTTATGCTAGCCGGTCGCTGTCAAATGCAGAGGCCAACTACTCCACAACAGAAAAGGAGTGCCTTGCCGTCATCTGGGCTACATCCAAGTTTCGCCCCTACCTTTACGGCAGGCCCTTCAAAGTTGTGAGCGACCACCACGCCTTGTGTTGGCTAGCTAACTTGAAGGACCCTTCAGGTCGCCTCGCACGGTGGAGCCTAAGACTTCAAGAATTCGACATTACCGTCGTGTACAAGTCCGGAAGGAAACACTCCCGACGCCGACTGCCTGTCTCGTGCCCCCGTCGACCCACCGCCGCTGGACGACCAGGATGATGACGGCTTCCTGGGAACCATAAGTGCCGACGACTTCGCCGAACGACAGCGCGCCGATCCGGAACTCAAGGGCCTTATGGAATACCTCGAGGTCAAAAACACCGTGGCTCCAAAGGTATTCAGACGAGGACTGGAGTCGTTTTTCATGCGCAACGGCGTTCTCCTAAAGAAAAACTTCTCGCCACTTCGGGCCGACTCCCTCCTCGTAGTACCTTCGTCATTACGTCCAGAAGTTCTGCATGCTTTGCATGACGACCCGACGGCTGGACACCTTGGATTTTCCCGTACGCTGGCAAGGATACAAGAAAAGTACTACTGGCCTCACCTCACTGCCGACGTCACCCACTACGTGAGGACTTGCCGAGATTGTCAGCGACGGAAGACACCACCGACTAGGCCAGCCGGACTTCTGCAGCCCATCGAGCCACCTCGCCGGCCGTTCCAGCAAATCGGCATGGACTTACTGGGGCCGTTCCCGACGTCGAATTCCGGAAACAAATGGATCGTCGTAGCTACTGACTACCTCACCCGCTACGCCGAGACAAGGGCCCTGCCCAAGGGCAGTGCCGCTGAGGTAGCAAAGTTCTTCGTCGAGAACATCGTACTGCGTCATGGCGCCCCAGAGGTCCTCATTACTGACAGAGGTACGGCCTTTACTGCGGACCTAACTCAGGCGATCCTGACGTACAGCCAAACAAGTCACCGCCGGACCACTGCCTACCACCCACAGACCAACGGTCTGACCGAGCGTCTAAATAAGACCATCGCCGACATGCTGGCCATGTACGTCGACGTCGAACACAAGACGTGGGACGCGATCCTTCCGTACGTGACCTTCGCATACAACACGGCCGTGCAAGAAACGACGCAGATGACGCCATACAAGTTGGTCTACGGACGGAGCCCGGCAACGACGCTCGACGCCATGTTACCGAACGTGACCGACGAGGAAAACATCGACGTGACCGCCTACCTACAGCGCGCCGAAGAAGCACGGCAGCTCGCCCGCCTGCGGATCAAGAATCAGCAGACGACTGACAGCCGCCGGTACAATCTTCGAATACGGTTCGTGGAATACCAGCCCGGCGACCGTGTTTGGGTGTGGACGCCGATACGACGACGCGGACTTAGTGAAAAACTTCTTCGACGATACTTCGGACCGTACAGGGTACTTCGACGCCTCGGCGCACTCGACTACGAGGTTGTCCCTGACGGCATTACGAACTCTCAGCGGCGCCGTGCGCGACCTGAAGTCATCCATGTCGTGCGCCTCAAGCCATATTACGCGCGTTAGGGAATCTGAGGACTGTACGTTTGCTTTATTATTGTACTTTATTGCTTGTGCTTATTGTTTATTGTACTTTCTTGCTTTATTGTTGTTATTATTGTTACAAGCATTTTTTTCCCCCCGTGTTCTGTTTTAAGCATCGGGACGATGCCTTTTCAGAGGGGGGCATTGCCACGTGCTATTCCTATTTTCACTTTTGTTGTATTCGGTTTTCACCCACAAAGACCGTCAGCAAAGCTCAACTCAAACCGCGCCTTATTGTTCTACAACCTTCGCGATTATTGTAGATCGTTTTGTTAAGATTGCGCGCAAGACGCGACCACTCGAGATTATTCCAGAGCGTGCGCGATGACCAGTGATAAGGCTAGAATGTTCGACGCGTGATGCATAAAAGCCGGCGCGTTCCAACGATGTCCAGTTTGATCGACGGCCGACGCTCTGTTCGCCGCTATCAGTGCCAGCGTTTATTGTTGTAATCTCGCCTTCAGCTTACCGGCCACAAGTTCGGCCCAAATAAAGTGTTTCACGTTGGACTACTGCCTACTGCCTTCGTCAACGTCACGACCACGTGACACTACGATCGAAAGAGCACCATTTACTGGAAAGAGGCGCATACAAATACGCATGTGACCGGAGGAACTTTCGAAGAACGCACTTCTGTACGCTCGGCGGCTCCGGGTTTAATGAGCCGGCGCCGCCGAGTAAGCAAGTAGTACTTCGCCCATATTCTAGAGCGCAAGAACGCGGAGTAACCGAACGCTGTGAGACTTGCTTGTCAGGATAGCAATGCACGCTCCATGAATATACTCTCCAATAAACTACATTAACCTTAAGGTCGATAACATACCGCATGAAAAGAAGCATCAACTAAATTATGCCGAACTTTAATAAAATCAAAAGAACTTCTGGTCCTGGTCACAGCAACCTTCGGGAAGGCCAGTGATGTAGAAACTGAGCTTCTCGAAGCTCCGCGGTGTATTCACAGGTGCAACATCAGTAACAACCGCGATACAAAAAGCGCAAAAACAGATTTACATGCAGCATGGTGTGTGCACAGCGGCGACGCCGAAAATGGATCTCCTTGTCGCAGACTTCCAGGGACGTATCTACGCAAAGTAACCGCGCCAACGCAGCAGCATGAGCGCCCCTACTGAAAAAATCCGCATGCCGTCATACGGAAAACATACGGATTCCGCACATTTTCCGTATAAAATATAGATTTTGTACGGACGTATACGGATGCTTACGGAAATTGTAAGGAACATACGGAAGTATCATATGGTACATAAGGAATTCCGTATGGCCGTACGGATGCAGGCTTAAGGAACATGCGGATGCCGTATCTGTTATACGGATCGACTCATACGGGGATACGGAATATACGGAAAGTATGATACGGAACATGCGGAAACCGCGTGGGATACGGAAAGAACAAACGGAATCCGTATGTGCTATGCGGAAAGATCCACGTGGCAATAAGTAGTATACGGAAAGCATGGTGTTCTACATGAACCCATTACCATAGGCGAGCGCACGGGGGGGGGCGCCCCCTTTTTCTCTCTTGTCACCTAAGAGGGTAAGGCCTCCCTCCCTCTTAGGTATAGAGGAGTATATCCTCCTCTATACTTTCTGTGCCCGTCAAACTCTCCCTCGGCGACCATCGTCTTTCCCTCTCACCCACCATGGTATTGCGCTACATTCCACCACGGCGCGCCGCCACCTACGTCGGGCTTGTCTTTCGCGGCTTGAGGCGCTCCTGCCAGTGTATCGCACGCTGCCGCGTCTAAGAAATGGCACTTGCGACGTTTCCTTGCAGCTGCGATTCTTTACTGATATATCCGTAAGCGTTTGTAGCCATCCTGGCTGGATACCTGGAACGCCAATGCTGAAGCGGCTGCCTTGCCCTTCGCAACCAGCTAGGCGTTGGATGTCCTGTGGTTGTGCGGCAGTGAATAGGCGCCCGTCGGCTCGCTGTTGCCTGGTGCTGTGACGGCTCTGGACGGGTTACAGGAGCGTTTTATTCATTTATGGTCGCCCATTGGCATTGTGAGTTTTACGGCGTTTGGCAGATACGTCGGGCGTTGGAAAAACTAACATTGAACGAATATCGAAAAAAGTCAGTTTCGCCACTATGGCGAAGCAATGAATGCGATAGCAAGAAATTAGTTTGTCACACGAAGAACGACAGGCAGCTCGATACTTGCAACGCGCCGCCGCAGCACAAACGAGAGCGCTCGAAAAGGACGCATAGGTATACACAGGACAAGCGTGAACAAACAACTGTCATAGTTGTTACCTGTTTGTATTTGAGCAACGTGCTGCGAGTCTCCACAATGCCGCAGCCGACGCTGTTGTTGTTGTTGTTGCCTCTGACATGGCTCATACCCACTAAGGGGGATTGGCCAAGGATTGATTATATGATTATATGACTTTTCGACGCTGTTAGATCCTTCTTTTTCTTTTAAACTGCGGCACGTGGAATGACCCCTCTGCGTCTCCTCCGACGTGGTGGCGTCGCCAAGTGTGCCCGGTGTTCCTTTTTTTTTTCTCCTACATCATGAGTGGTACAGAAGGGAGCCACTTTTTCGTGCGCATCTCAAGGGCAGTTTTAAGTTTGAAAGAAACTGTAAAAGCGTTGTGTGATAGAAAACACGCTCAAGCTGTTCCGAGATCTGCGTACCGCGAGCGGCAAATGGTGCATATGTATAGCTCGCCGTTATATCGCTGGCACGAGCATGGCATGTGGCTGTGTTGGCTAGCGCAGCAGGATGCGGAGTGAGGGGTCGCTTGTTCGAATGATCGGTCAGGTGGTTTGGAATTTTTTTTCTGCTGCTTTATTTTTTCTTTATGCCTTTTTTTATACATACACCTAAATATACATATCCGGGACATGACGGGACATGTGCGCCGATTTCTCTTGTGCGAGATGCAATAGCTCTGATGTACGAGAGAACGAGTAATGGGAGAAACAAAGAAATAATAAAGAGAAAGGAAGAACAATAGAAAAAAATTTCTGGAGAAATAAAAAAAAAAACCCAGGCCTACGCGCAACGAGCAGCACAGCCATAGCGACATCTGGGAGAGCGGCCTTTCTAGAGCCTTTTTTAAACACTCTTGGGGCAACTACTACAAGCGCACTTGCATGGTACGCACTACGCCATAAATCATCATAATTTTTTCTGTAGCGGGGTAGCATCTACTATGCTATTATTCGTCATTCTTCGGAAAAGCGCGGTACCCACTATACACTTGTAACGCATTATGTGGACTTAGTTGATGCTGTGGCTGACGACGATGAAGAATAATGCATGAGGCTTTTGTAATGGAAACGGAAAACCCAGCTTTTTGGACGCATACACAAGAAAAGGAGACGACAGACACACGCTGGGACTAGCAACAGGTTTAATGGAAGGAGCACACAATGTTCCCAGGAAAGCCATTTGTAATGGCTTCGAGCATTCAACGACCCACTCGTTACGCAATACACATTGTGTGACGACTGGTTGTTACTTTACTGTTCTAAAACGCTTGACTACAAATGTTAACACAATTTCTTACCCAACATGAAGCCTGTATAGGGTCAGTTTGCAACGCAGTTTCAAGCACCGGCGTAGCTCAGTGGTAGAGTGCTGGGCTGCCACGGAGGGGGCCCGGGTTCGATTCCCATTCTGTCATAGGTGTTTTTATTTGTTTCGTATTTTTTTTTCTTATTTCGCGCGATAGTGGTTACGAACACCGGCGGCGGCGGCGGCGCAAAACAGCCCTTGTTGTGATCTCATAACAGCTTTCAGTGTAAACAATAGGTAGAGTATACCATGGCTGAACAAACGTTCCTCGTGCCCACTATGTCCACTCAACTATTTCCTCCGTGAGCTCTTTTTTAAAAGAAATTACGGTAGGTTAAAGTATAATTGTTAACGAAGTGTGCACCGACAAAGTCTAGATATTTGCCACTTAAAAACATTGTTGTCAGTTCCATGTACTGGGAACAAGAACCCAGATAATTAGCTCGGACCCCTGTCGCACCCGATCTGCGGTCGGGCCGGGCCGTGCCAGGTAGGTGAAATTTTTCACGGGGTTGGGCCGGGACCGGGTCTACCTTTAAGCTTGGTGTGGGCGGGTAAACTTTAACGAGTTCCGGGCCTGTGCCGTGGCCTGGCCAAGAATAACGGCCCGTGCAATCATGTAGTAGGAACAATGTTGTCGGCGCTTGTATTCGCTACACTGATTGTAGGCGGTCCAGTTTGTACGTAGTCAGTGGGCGTGATAAACAGCGCGCCAAGACGGGACTTCGAAAATATGCCCTCATACACAGCGCTGTGTATCATTTGAAATCCCATGGAGACAAATGCAGATACGTACGATCACTAGTCCGTCACGCCTAGCAAGCTATAACCCGATCAATATTACGGGACACACGAAGTACGGTCCCATACTCTCAGAATGCTACCATCTTCTACGTGGACCATGGAGACACAATTTAAGACAAGCTGTCCATATTGGTTTCATTATAATTTCGCGTTTCTGACATATAACAGCCCCAAGACTACAGCCGCTCACTTTGCAGTGCGTCTGCATCCACTCGATTTTTTAGTTATCTAATAAAACCAATGGCCGACTTTTGGGTGAATCACTGACAATTGGTAGAAGTCGCGCGACGACGTCGTAGCAGACGGCCTTCTTGTGAACGTTCGTAAAACACACCATTTAGAGCAAAAGGTCCGATATTTTGACGACCCATATGTTGATATATACGCAGAGATGACATTTGTTTTATCATTTGTGAGATGTCAATATGAGTTTAAGTTAAAATGACATTATTCATACGCCCTTTCAGGAGGTCACCCTGAGCGATAAATGGTAAGATTTAGCTAGCAGCCATCTGTAGAAATAAATACGGGCATAGCCTATAATCTGTGCGCCTGAGGAGCTGTGAGTTGAATGCTGCGCACACTTTTGACGGCAATACTACCTTTAGTTCAACAAGCATATAAACGAGCTTTTTGAGGCCCTAAACTACTAACCATTCGTTGTGGCAATCTTTATTTACGACTATGAAGTGTGTTCTTCCTCTTGTAATTATATGCTTTCTTCTCGTGATTGGTGAGTATACTAATAGACCAGATGATTGGAAACGAGCCTCTGAAGTCGAGCATCGGCGCTTCATAAAATATTTATTATGATTCATGGAGGGGAAGCCAGTAATTGCCATTTTTGTTGAGAGTGTAGGTGACCGTTTTGATGTGAATACTTAAAGCAGGGGTAAAAGCGCCGTGTTTTAAATAAAGAGCATTCACCATTTCGAAGGACCAGGGAATTCAGTAAAATTATAACAATACTCTAGGGTAATGAATAGCTTAATAAAATCCCACCGACCTGTTGCATTTGCGATTTAATTTTAAGCTACTAAGCTTTGTTGTAGGAAAGAAAGGCATTTTTGCGAACTCACTTTACTTGGTTAGACACAATATGAACGAGAACTCCTAGACAATATTTCAAAAAAAAAGTATTGGGGATGTTATTTGTAGTAATATTGATACAAATATGAAGAAAGTAAAGCGGACGGAATGATAACTTGCCGCCGGCAGGGACCGAGCCTGAAACCTTCAAATTACGCGTTCGACGCTCTACCCCTTGAGCGACAGCTGCGGTCATCCCCCGTCTACTTCATCGGGTATACCCGTGCATACTCCCAGGGTCAGTCTGGGAGTGTTAAGGCCAATGGCAGCCATGGCGGCGAGTGTGGAACGCTCACCGCCATGGCAGCTTTTGCTGTAAAACAAAGTCCATGCTTGTGACCGAATGCTATGTATCTTTGCAAACCAACTAAAAAGCTCCCAAATGAGGCGGGAGAAATACAAATTCCGAGTACCAACCGATCCAAGTTGATTTTGCAAGCTAGTGGCGGTTAAACGACCGCAGTGATAGGGTTAAGGTGATAATAATTACAATTTCGAAGGTTTAACGTCCCAAAACCACGGTATGATTATGAGATACGCCGTAGTGGAGCGCTGAGGAAATTTTGATCACCTGGGCTTTTTTAATGTGCACCTAAATCACAGTACACGACCTCGACCATTTTCGCCTCCATCGAAACTGCGGCCACCGCGGCTGGGATTTCATCCCGCGACTTGCGGGCCAGCAGTCAAGCAGGGGCTAGGCTGATCGTTCCATTATTAACACAAACGTGTCTTCTTATCAAGAGCGGAATTCTTTAAACGTATCGCTCTCCGACCGGCGTTCGCAAAAAATCGGCTCGTATGCGCCACTAAAATCGAATATGTCCCAAGCAGCACCTAACGTAACCATTGATGCCTAGAGATATCCAATCAATTACCGATCAACAGTTAATCGATAATCAGTCAACACCCAATAATATATGCAGAATATTTGGATAGGCTTCGCATGGCCCAAATACGTGGCCAAAGTCATGCATTTGCCCATGCATTTGGCCATGCAGTATTACCGAATCGATAAGCAACGAAAAGGCTATTGATAGACAATAATTAACAAATAAAGAATTAGGTCTAGAAATACTTGAGTGTGCTTATTATAGCCCCAATACATGGCGAGAGCATACTGATAGCCACTGGACAGCCAATCAAGAGCGAATTGATAATCAATCAATAACCAATAATTTCTAGAGAATGCTTGGATGACCTTAGCGTGACTCCAATTCACTCCAAAATCTTCTCAACATATCATTGTACTTCATTTCCCTCTATTTCTCAAAATGTGATTTTCTTCTATCTGAAACGAATTTATATGCCGTTATCAATTTCGTTAACCAGGCTTTCAGTATTCTAGCTCTACAGGGCCGGCGACAACGTGCTGCATGGCGTGATTTTATGCGTGTCTATTCATGCCGCCATGCCTTACTGCGATTTGAAACTGTCGATTGCTACATATTTTTTTTTTTTTTGTGGCCGAGAACACAACACAAGAAAAACTACTCTTACGCACAAGCTCTGACGATTGCTACTATAATTGTTATCTCATCAAAAAAACACCACGAAGCATTGGCAATTTCTTTATTGATGGTCGTGACACATTACTGCTTCCATCATCTGCAGCGCACACTAGGAAAAAGTTTCTGTGTAATTCTGTCTCTACCACGCATCTTCACAAAGTGGAGAACGAACCATTGCATCGTCACCTATATTTTCTTTATTGGCCTTCATTGTATATATCCTCATTTGGGTCACCACTTTATGCATTAAAGCGTGAACAACGGAAAACCCTTAACCGCTCCTCTGCTGCACTGCCGCTGGTACTGCTCACCAGTACATCTGATACTAAAGGCGTCAAACAGAATATTCGAGATTTGAGACCAGGGGTTCTCAAGCGTTCTGCTCCTGGGGAACTCCAACGGCTTTTCCAGAGTGCCGCGGTGCCCGTAACATTTTCATGAGCACGAAAACAATCCAAAGCGGAGTGGGGGGGGGACGCGACATCCTTTCTCGATGCGCGCAACCACAGTAATAATTGCACTGCCCGCCTTGACCTGTTCTGTTTTCTTCAATTCTTGAAAATCTTAAGCCATCGTGGCGATGTAGAACTTCCAGTAGAAAACAGCGCTACAAGACGGGACGAAGACAGAACACAAACCACGAAACCACGGTCTTTCTTCGTCCCGTCTTGTAGCGCTGTTTTCTACTGGAAATCATTAACCAACCAGCCCCAATGCGTACTCTGATGTAGAACTATCGATATAACATATAATTGCGTCCCCCCCCCCCCCCCCCCCCGCGTCTTTCCAGGAGTCGCGTGCAGCGCCCGCCAACCAGAGTAAAGGAACCGCACAGCATAAGCAATGTGTTCACGCAAACGAAGCGCCTGACGTACAGCGACCTGTTTTTATTTTTTGCAAAAGAAAAAGAAGGCATGCCAGCCGCACAGAGATACGGCCGTGGACCTAGACACTGGTCGTAAAGCTAAACATCAAAGCTTGTGTGGACCACAGCCGGCACGAAGCGACGCCTCTTACTCGTATCGAAGCGTTTGTGGCGCGTATTGATTGCAAAACCAGGAAGTGGCAAATCACTGCGAATCAAAACTGCGCCACGTGATCACCGACGCGCCATGAGCCACGAATGAAGCGCTGAGATTCCCGTTAATATTGTTACGGGGAATATACAGACTCGTAGGGGTGCGTACAGATGTATTTTACAACTGCCTAAGCGAGCAGCGCCACCGATACTGATCAGCTCGCGCCAGTCTATCTTCTTTGTCGTCCTTCCCTTCGTCCTCTTCATCTCGATGCCACTGGTACGTAGCATGACCCCCGGTGGCGGAAGCACCGTCCCGGAGCTTTAAAGGTCGTTGTCAGACGCACTGTTGTAGGACTTGAGCCGTGATACGTGAACAACATCCCTGGACCGAACAGATGACGATGGACAGATGGGGCCGATCTCATAAGTAACAGGGGTGACTTGACGCAGTACACGGTAAGGTCCCGTGTAACGAGACAAAAGCTTCTCACATAGGCCCACCCGACGATGAGGGGACCAGAGTAGCACAAGGGTACCAGGAGCGAAATGAGCGTCTCGATGTGAAGCATCGTAGCGACGTCGTTGGTTGCTCTGCGACGCCGTAAGCCGAGCGCGGGCAAGCTGACGGGCATGATCGGCTCGCGCTATAGCGTCACGGGCATACTCGCTGGTGGACGAGGGATTGTCTGAAATGATGGTGTCCAGTGGTAAGGTCGGCTCTCTTCCGTACAACAGGTAGAAAGGAGAAAAGCCTGCTGTGTCGTGACGCGATGAATTGTACGCGAAAGTTGCGAAGGGTAGGGCAAGATCCCAATCTCGGTGGTCCGGCGATATATACATAGCGAGCATCTCCGTAAGAGTACGATTAAAGCGTTCCGTGAGGCCGTTCGTTTGAGGGTGGTAAGCAGTGGTCACTTTGTGTTGCGTAGAACAGGAGCGCAGGATGTCGGCGATGACTTGCGATATAAATGTACGGCCACGGTCTGTGAGCAGCTGTCTTGGGGCTCCGTGAACCAATATAACGTCCCGTAAGAGGAAGTCAGCAACGTCGGTTGCACAACTTGTCGGTAAAGCTCGCGTGATGGCGTAGCGTGTAGCGTAATCGGTAGCCACGGCTATCCACTTGTTTCCCAATATTGAAGCGGGAAAAGGCCCAAGCAGGTCTAAGCCAACGCGATAAAATGGTTCCGTGGGGATATCGATTGGTTGAAGTTGGCCAGCGGGTAGCAGCGACGGTGTTTTTCGTCGTTGGCATAGCTCACACGTGGCGACGTATCGGCGTACCGAGCGAGCAAGGCCTGGCCAGAAGAAACGGCGCCGTACGCGCTCGTACGTGCGAGATACGCCAAGGTGTCCAACTGTGGGCGCGTCGTGAAGTTCAGCGATGACACAGCGCCGTAAATGCTTAGGCACAACAACAAGAAGGTCAGGCCCGTCAGTTCGGTAATTACGACGGTACAGGACGTCCTTTTGAAGCACAAAGTGTCGGACGGAGGCGTCATTTGGGGAAGATTGCGTGCGGCTGATGATGTCAAGCAGCAGTGGGTCCCGTTTCTGTTCTTCCCCAATGTGAAGAAAGTCGGACACTGACAAGATAGAGTGCGCCGTGTTCGCGTCGGTGCCATCAGGATCGTCGGCAGGGTACCGGGAGAGGCAGTCGGCATCAAGGTGCAGGCGGCCAGATTTGTAGATGACCGAATAAGAAAATTCTTGCAGACGCAAAGCCCAGCGATCGAGGCGCCCTGTGGGATCTTTAAGAGAGTTCAGCCAGCAGAGCGCGTGGTGGTCGGTGACCACAGAAAATGGGCGTCCGTATAGGTAAGGCCTGAATTTCGCCACCGCCCAAACCAAGGCCAAGCACTCACGCTCTGTGATGGAATAATTACGTTCAGAGGCGGATAGAAGGCGGCTGGCGTATGCGATGACGCAGTCATGACCACTTTGTTGTTGAGCTAGCACTGCACCGATGCCATGTCCACTTGCATCTGTACGGATCTCCGTAGAGGCAGCAGGGTCAAAGTGTGCCAGGATCGGAGGAGTAGTGAGGAGGGCGATTAGAGTCGAGAACGCAGAAGCCTCTTCTGAGCCCCATGAAAACGGGACGTCTTGCTTGAGGAGCTGCGTAAGAGGTCTCGCTATGTCCGCAAAATTTTTCACGAAGCGTCGGAAGTACGAACATAGCCCTATAAAACCGCGGACATCCTTCGCAGATCGTGGCACAGGAAAGTTTTTGACTGCGCTGATTTTTGCCGGGTCTGGTTGTACACCGTTAGCGTTCACCAAATGGCCAAGTACTGTGATTTGGTGGCGGCCAAAGTGACATTTGGACGAGTTGAGCTGCAGGTCAGTGCGACGGAAGATGTCTAGGACGGCTGACATACGCTCTATATGAGTTTCAAATGTTGGTGAAAAAACAACGACGTCGTCCAAGTAGCACAGACAGGTGGACCATTTAAAGCCTCTGAGCAGGGAGTCCATCATTCGTTCGAAGGTGGCTGGGGCGTTACAAAGGCCGAAGGGCATGACCCTGAATAGACATAGGCCATCGGGGGTGATGAATGCCGTCTTTTCACGATCCATTTCATCCACCTCAATCTGCCAGTACCCAGAACGGAGGTCGATGGAGGAAAAATAGCGGGCACCATAGAGGCAATCAAGGGCATCATCTATTCGTGGCAGAGGGTACGCGTCTTTTTTGGTAATTTTGTTTAGGTGTCGATAATCGACACAGAAACGCTATGTGCCGTCTTTCTTGCGGACTAGCACGACAGGGGATGCCCAAGGACTGCAGGACGGCTCAATGATGTGGTTGGCGAGCATTTTGTCGACCTCACCTTGTATAATTTGACGCTCAGCCGTCGACACCCGATATGGACGCCTATGAATAGGAGGCTCATCACCTGTATTTATGCGGTGGGTCACACCAGTAGCTTTCCCCAATGAACGGCCGCTGAGGTCGAAAACGTCGACGTAGGAGAGCAGAACCCGGTGGAGCTCGTCACTCTGCTGCGGTGTTAAATTGGAAGCAATCATCGACTTAATAGCGCTGTCGGAGCAGGTGTTGGATTGGTGATGAGTATGGGAGTCGGAAGGAGCAGCCACCGTGAAAACATCCACTGAGTTGTCCACTAAGGTGGAAATCGATGCCAAAGAAATGCCTTGCGGCAGCACTTGCGGTGTCAAACTAAAGTTGACAACTGGAAGGCACGTGGAGTTCCCTGCGACAGACAGAACGGTGTGCGGTAACGTAATGCCGCGGCTGATGAGGACATCGGTGATAGGTGTCAGTACAAAGTCGCCGTAGGGAACAGGTGGTGTTGAGACGGGCTCGACGTAGGTCAGTGTTTGGGGAGGAAGGCGAACATATCCCGCTGTGCAGAGGCGACTCGGCCGTTGTGCAGGAGGGTCTGTTGTGGGCAAATGGAGGCGGAGCGTACTGGCCGAACAGTCAATGGGGGCAGAATTCGCGGACAGGAAGTCAAGGCCTAGGATTACCTCATGGGGGGCATTTTGCAAGGACGGTAAAGAGGACAACTGTGTCGCGATCCGCGATGCTCACACGAGCGGAGCACATTCCAACGACCGATGCTGTTCCGCCATCGGCAACACGGACGAACTGGGTCGTCGCAGGTGTGAGAACATTCTTGAGCTTGCGGCGGAAATCACTCGTCATAACGGAAAGTTGAGCCCCAGAGTCGACAAGAGCAGTCACATGCACACCGTCTACTTGAACTTCGATAAGGTTCCGTTTCGTCTGTATGGTCAGTAGAGGATTTTCGGTCGGTCCGAGTGATGCAGCGCCACCTCCGAGGGCTGCAACACTTAGTTTTCCGTCGGGGAACGTCGTGGGAAGGCGGGGGACGGTGATCGGCGGGGCTGGTGAGGACGAGGCTGGCGACCTTGAGGTGATGTAGAGCGGGAGTAGCGGGGCTGACTCATAGGTTCCTGATGGGCAAAGATGGTCGGGGCTGGTCTCAGGACGATAAACGGGTCGGGCATTAAATGAGCGCTGGAACGTTTGTGCAGTAGGACCCCAACGATTTCTGCAATGGCGAGAAATGTGCCCAATACGGTGACAAGAGAAGCATATGGGCTTGTCGTCATGTGTTCGCCATGCGGACGGATTGCGGAACGTTGATGGAGGGCCAGACGGGAATGGACGAGCTGTCGTGAATTGTGGCGGGTAGTCGATACGGGAAGGCGTCGAAATGGAGCAGATACCCAAGCTGGCGATTTCCTGTCGTACTACCGCTTGAATTAGGGGAAGGGGTATTGAAGGAGAGGGTTCGGGGGATGTTGGTGCCCTTGTAGCTGGAACGGCCGCTTCAAGTTCACGCCTGACGAGTCGTGTTAAGTCGTCACAGGTGTCTAGTGGACGATATGGGTCGAGGCAAGAGGACGTCGCTGCGGTATTCGGAAGGCGCTGGAACCGATGGGAGATACGCCTGCTTTTAGCTTGTTCGAGCCGGCGGCATTCTTGAATTATGGCATCAACAGACGACACGTTATTATATACCAACAAGTTGAACGCATCGTCAGCGATACCCTTGAGGATATGCGCAACTTTTTCAGGCTCGGACATGTTTTCGTCGGCTTTGCGGCATAGGGCGAGGACATTCTGAATGTAACTGATGTAGAACTCGGTGGAAGTTTGTGCACGAGTCGATAACTCATTCTTCGCGGCTTGTCGACGACCAAACGGGTTTCCAAAAAGCTCACGGATCTGTTCCTTGAAGCTGCCCCAGCTTGTAATGTCATGCTCCTGGGTGTCAAACCAGACACGAGGGGTTCCGTCGAGGTAAAAGATGACGTTCGCTAGCATGAGGGTGGGGTCCCACCTGTAACTAGCGCTGACGCGTTCGTAGAGGCGTAGCCATTGATCGACGTCGGAACCCTCGCCGCCCGAGAACACGCCAGGGTCTTTCAAGACGGGAAGCGTCACGAAAGTTGTTGGGGCCGGTGGGTTGGCAGGCAGGGCAGGAGGCGTGACGACCGCAGTGGATGTAGTCGAGTCCTGCCTAGTCATGTCGAAAGGTGCAAGCGAGCGCCCGCTGCGGAGTTCCGTGGCGAGGACGGGGACCGCACCGCTCCACGAAATATGTTACGGGAAATAAACAGACTCGTAGGGGTGAGTACAGATGTATTTTACAACTGCCTAAGCGAGCAGCGCCACCGATACTGATCAGCTCGCGCCAGTCTATCTTCTTTGTCGTCCTTCCCTTCGTCCTCTTCATCTCAATGCCACTGGTACGTAGCAATATCGTTTGAACTGGTTTCAACGCTCACGAGCATGAATTACCAGCGCTCCGCGCGTTCTTTCCCCCACGGTTCCGCCAATCGTGCAAGTTTCATGGCGCGCACTTCACAGTCTTTAGTGCTGCTATCACATCAGTCCCTCGCGTACACGTCCGATGTGCGGATTCGGCATGCGATGGCTTCGTTGAATGCCCAATGCAGTGCAAACTTGCTTGTCTGAATAAATATAGGTCTAATGGGGTTGAAACGACAACGGATGGCATTAGGTCTGGCCGCTCTCGGAACCCCAAGATGTCCTTCAAGATGTCCCAGGGTTCCGCGCAACCCCCTTTGAGAAACCATGATATTGACTAAGGATTGGCGATATTCAATCTCGTTGGGTGCCATTATGCATTACGCACGATGATTGCCTTTACGCACCATGCTATTTTGCGGAGTAGCCATTTAAATAAAGCGTTCACATTTTCTTGATTTATCCATGCAGCTGACAGCGCTAAACAGTGCAAACACCGAAGCATTCCCTGCCTTGCGAGAAGTGTCTGCAAGCTTTTGAGAGGAAAAAGTCAAGGGGACTGTTTTCGTGGTGTCTGCTGTAAAAAGCGTACGTGCTGTGTATTCTCGTTTTCTGCATGCTTATAAGTTATTTTACAAAAAAATGGAGCTATTTTACTGCATGTCTGAATACGCACGGTCAGTACTAAAATATACTTAAAATTCCTTCGGGACATTGTCAACAAGATAGGTGCACAATATGGTTCTTTCTTCATGCAAATGTATTCATATTTCGTAATTATTTATTGTTTTCGTGCAGCCGACATCCGTCGGAAGCAATGTAAAGCTCCAGGTACCTTATGTATGGCAGCGCAGCATTGCGCATACTTGAAGGGGAAGGAAAGAGGGACATGTAACAGAGGAATTTGCTGCGAAACAGGCAAGTGTCAGCGGATGCTTCTGTTCTATATTTAGAAAATTTTAAATCTGTGTTATATAATCGTAAACAATAATATCATTGTCGCGAACCTGCAGAAATACTTTCCACCTTAGGCATTATTGGAAAGCCATGCTTACAACCAATGCCATTTTAAAGTACTCCGACATTATGTCCTAATTGCATTATGTTGTCGCCGTTAGGGTAGGTACTCACTAGCGGCAAAAACGCGAGTGACACGCCATGTGCGGCAAGCGTGCTCGCGGCAGGCGCGTGCGTTCGCGTTTGCATTCGTGTTCTACGCTACAAGGCAGTGATACTTGGAGTCTCGAGTTTTATAAGACTTCAAGAATTGCTGCCGCGCCGCGCAAAACGCGAATGGGAACGGGAACGCACGCGCCTGCCGCCAGCGCGCTTGCCGCACGCGGCGTGTCGCGCGCGTTTTTGCCGCTAGTGACTACGTACCCTTATGGAATTGCAATCACACCGGTAGCAGGTAGGGTAGGTCAAATTCGCCTAGACAATCATCGCTTATAACCTCCTGAGACCCAGCAATGAGAAATTTGTCCAATATATTTGACAACGGAAAATAGCGTTCAACGGCTTTCAAAGCGCTTGGCTCCTCCATGGAAGCACTTTTTTGGTTGCTACTGGGACCCGCAGGGCCATTTAGCAAATATGGTTGAAGGCGCTGCGTTTCGCGCCTTTCCAGGAGCGTTGATAAAGGTGGGATCGTGCACGAGTGACATTTTTCGGCTGCGGCCTAGCGAGAGGGTCGATTTTACACGAAATCTTCCATGTGTTAACGCGTACTTAAGCATTAATTTTTGTTCGTAAGAACTCAAACAACATGAAACGCACATATTTGGGTACCCCATACCCTCTGTTCCCAAAAAAGCCCCCCTCAGAATCCCAATCTTCAACATAATGGGCAACGTGCTGCGGCCAAGTAACATAAGGTACAGAAAAACGATGAGACACTTTTCAGCTTTGCACTCAGAAGCAGCATGTCTGCAAGTTGTAAAAAATCCATGACCCTAAATGCGCTCTGTGTCTAAGGAGGATATTAACCAAGAAGTATTGTGATGAACTTGAAATGGACAGGTCTAGCTGCTTCGTGCAACGTGTACGATGATGCCACAACATGGCCCGCTGTAATTTAATGTGCTGGCGCGAGAAAAGAGAAACCGACGATGTCATTCGACAATACAGCGAGCATTGCCATATTTTTTTCGGAATTGTCAGTGGCGATATGAGCGAAGGTTTGAGCACTTAAAGATAGCGGCTTGCTTTGCACCTCCCAGCAACATTATGTTTTAAGACGCTATAAGGGCTATAGCGTCCTCGGGCTCCGTTCTCGGGGGCCACCTGAACCGGGCCGCAAAGAAACAAACGTCTCTGCGAGCCCCTTACAAAAATGGGTTTCACCTTTCTGTCACCCACGAGTCACCTACAAGTCACCCCAGTCAACTTCTTGAAGACTCGACCTTTCTGTAGACCTGGTCTGCAGATTTTCTGCAGACACCAAGCAGACGGCAAGCAGACTTTTCTGAAAATGTGTGTCCAGAGTGCGTGCGTGTGGATGTATATAACATATACGTATGTATCTAAATATTCTGGACCATGCCCTATTAGATAACAATGATTAAATGGGTTTCACCTTTCTTTCACCCACCAGTCACCCCATTCAGACCTAGTCTGCAGATTTTCTGCAGACACCGAGCAGACGGCAAGCAGACTTCTCTGATAAGGTGGGCGCTGCGTGTGCGTGTGTGGATGTATATAATATATACGTATATATCTATATATTCTGGGTCATGACATATTTGATAACAATAACTAAATGGGCTTTACCTTTCAGTCACCCACCAGTCACCCCCCAAAAGACCTTGTCTGCAGATTTTCTGCAACAACCGAGCAGATGGCAAGCAGACTTGTCTGTTAACGTGGGCCCTTTATGTGCATGTGCGGATGCATTTATTATATACGTATATATCTATATGTTCTGGTTCATGACACATTTGATAAAAATAACTAAATGGGCTTCACCTTTCAGTCACCTATCAGGCACGCACCCGTCACCGCCATACAGACCTAGTTTGCAGATTTTCTGCACACAGAGCAGACGGCACGCAGACTTGTCTAAGAAGGTGTGCCCCTAGTGTGTGCGTGTGGATGAATACATTATATACATACATATATTCTGGACCATGACGCATTTTATTTTACGGTTAGTTTTGCCATTTTGAGAACTTTGACAAAGATTTCTACACAGTCTGAAAATGGCAGTAGCAAAGCACTTAATACTAACTGACATTAAGCAGCGTCTATATAAACTGCATCAAGTGCAGCAGTTGTACTAGGCGTTGATTTACAGCAAGGATGCAACTACGTCGTGATACGCCTAATGCCATGCTAATTCCAATAGCTGCAAACTATGCTTGCTTCTACTAGATCTTATTCAATTGGTAGAACTCTGACGTAAACTAATGTTGAACCCGATAGATTGTAAAACTTGAGTGATCATTCCTAGCATGTGTGGATGGATAAGGAAATTTCAATTTAAGGCATATAGTTCATGACACATCTCAAAACAAAAGGTATGATCTGCATAAGTCATGCAGCGTTATATCCAAACAAGCTTACAGAAAGGCTGACCAGAACGGTATACAGGCCTGCAATATGCATGTTGCTACCTTTATATATATATATAATTTTTTTTTGTCGCGGTGCGACGCGGACAAAACACAAGAACACCTTGAGGCAGCGAAAACGACGTGTTCAAACCAGCTGAACACGAAAAAAATTCGGGGACCCTTAAGCTTCGCCTTTAAGAGTTGAACGCGATAGCGATATCCCGTCCCTAGTGCGTACTTCAATCACTTAGTGCATACTATGTAATGGGTAGTATGCTTTAAACCAGGAGAAATTATGCGCGGCAAATGTGGGCAATGTTTTCGAACTTGCTATGCACCCACTACGTGGTGTTAAGGGAATACGCGCAGTAAGGTGTGTGCCGTTTGTAATGGGTGGCTGGCTTTAAACTATGGAATCTTTTTGATAGTCACATATTTTGACGCCCGATGGCAATGTACGCTTGTACCACGCAATATTCCTGGGATATTACATGTTATATTGCGACGCCTATATAAAGGACGCTTGCGTTTGCGAAGCATGGAAGTTATTTTCACTGCATTTCCAAGCAGAGGAAGTTATTTTCACAGTATTTCCAAACAGAGGCATGACTGTGTGGTAGAACACCTGCTTGCCACGAAGACAACCCGGGCTCGATCCTCACTCGGACCCGAACATTTTTATTATTTATTTTATTTGCATCTTTCTAGATTTTTCGGTCACGGACAAGATGATGATTTTTCGCTCACAACCAACGACGCCGACGCCGACACCGACGCCGACGCCGACGCCGGAATTTCTGAGAAACGAGCTCTTTAACGCTATTGGGTTAAAACTTGGACCTCCATCTCCCCGAAGGGAACCCTGATGGGATGCGAAGCAGCAGCCGTGCGCACGGCGTTGACCCGGTTGAAACGGGCGTCATCGCAGATAAACGAGCCGACAGAGTGTTTCCACTCGACGTGTAGTCGAGCGTTGCGGATAGAGGAGAGGGTGAAGCGAGAGAGAAGTGACACGTTCATAGGTGTTGCGAGCAGGCGGAGCGAGGGAAGCGTCCGAGGGGAGCGTGACGTCACGCGCAGCTGTGGCATGACCTACTTGGCAACGCTCCAACACCTACGGCGAGGGGAACGCGTTGCGGGGCATTCCTATGGACGCACGTAACGTACGGCGTTACACACGTGAGTCAAATAGCTGCTTCGCACCTAAAACCGTCTTCGTCTATGAATATCCACAGGCCCCACTACAGTGTTCGTTAATTCCCCCCATCGTCGTCTGCGTCCACATGTAGTATACACGCGTCAATATATATTGCCACCTGGTGTTCTTAGCCAGAAAACTGTGGATAGCCCCTGAAGCCCCTAGCGCGTGACAAAACAAAAAATATATATATATATATATATATATATATATATATATATATATATATATATATATATATATATATATATATATATATATATATATATATATATATATATATATATATATATATATAATGCCACATGCCTACTACGAGGAAGACGAAGACGACAGCGCACACGCGCATGTGCTATATACAGAAGGCAGAAGACGAGAAAGAAGAAGTACGCTCTTGCACGATCGAAACACCTTGCGTAAGCAGTAGCGTGGCTCCTTGCTCCGCTATCACCTCCTTGTGGCATCGCCCCTCACATGACACAGACACAAGGCAGCAGGATCTCGGTGGGAGCGTCACATCGTCGGCTATTCGCAAACGCTGCAGTCGTTCGTCAGTGGTGGTGTCGACATACGGATGTGCGAAAAAGGTGACGATACGTTCTGGGATGTTGATGATAGCGCCATACTCTCGCAGAAAATTCATACCCAAAATGAGCTCTATGCAACATTCTGGTAAAAGTACAAAAGTGGCGACGAAGCTGGAATCACCGATTAGGAGCCGAGCGGTGCATTTACCCGTTGTATTCATTAGCTGACCACCAGCACTTCTTATGTTCGGCCCAGTCCATGGTGTCGACCTTTTTAAGGCGGTTAGCGAGCTCTTGTCGCATAATAAAGAAGTCACGTAATGTCCGTCTATGACAACGCTATGGTCGGCACGTACAGCATCGTCGGCATTAGTACTCGTCGTCGTCGGTGTCGACGTCGTCATATCGTCTTTTTGCGGGGGGTAGGGGGGCCTTTTGGGCGTCTCGACAGTTAGCAACCTTGCCCCCCGGAGGTCGCGGCAGTTAGTTTCCCCGGCGCGGGCTAGGCGAACGGTTTCTGACGACGTCAGCGTAACTTTGGCGGTTCGGGGAAGTGTGATGCATAGGTGAGGGAGATTGCCAGCGACGACGTGGTGAAGCAGCTTGGCTGGTCGGCAGGTGATCAGCGTCGTGGGTGCGATAGTCGTCGAATTGAAAAGAAGCGGGACGTGAAAAGGTTCCAAACCTAGCTTCTCGATGATGACAGTAGCGGGAGATGTGGCCCGGTTCGCCGCAGTGGAAACAAAGGGGTCGACGGTCGGCCGTGCGCCACAAGTCGGTTCGGCGAACTGGTGGTCGTCGCACAGCTTCCCGTTGCCACCAAGGCAAGGGGACGGGCCGTGGCTGGAAGGGCGCTACCTCATGTGGAGGTAGAGGGCGACGGGCGACATCAGCATAGCTCAACGGATGGGGCTCAGGACACGTCACGGGTGATGGAAAGGCTTCCCGCAACTCCTGGCGCACGATTTCCTCAACATAAGCGACTGGCGGCTCGGTAGAAGGAACGCCGAGGGCCCGCAGCTCTTCGCGCAGGATTTCCCTAATCATTTCTCGTAGGAAGCTCTCGGACACAGCGGCGTTCTGAGCTGCGGCACTTACTGGCATGTGATCAGGAAGGCGGTCAAAGTGGCGGCATCGTTGTCGGAGTGCCCGCTCGATGACAGTGGCCTCTTTTATAAATGCATCGACTGTTGCAGGCGGATTTCGAACAAGGCCGGTGAACAGTGGTTCCTTAACGCCTCGAATAAGATGACGCACCTTCTTTGCCTCGGGCATGTCAGGGTGAGCGCCGCGAAACAGACGGACCATATCCTCTGCGAACATGGCAACGGTTTCGTTCGGCTTTTGCACACGGGCTTCAATGAGTTCTGCGTGATCCCGCCAGTCCGCGCTCAAGAACGTCTCGAGAAGCTTTTGGCGGAAATTCTCCCAGGTTCGGAAAGTAGCCTCCCTGTTCTCATACCACGTGCGAGCGCTATTTTCCAGCGCGAAGTAGGCACGGGTAAGATTTTCTTGCTCGCTCCAGCGATTGACCACAGCGACCCGGTCGAACTGTTCGAGCCAGTCCTCGACATCCTCATACGCTTCTCCACGGAAGACTTTGCGAACGCGCGGAGGCTCAAAAGTCACCTGGGAAGGAAGCGCCGTCTGGGCAGGAGCCGATGTTATAGGAGCCGCCATGCTGATAGAAGGAGGCAGAGTCAAGAGCTCCGGACTTAGGCCTAGTAGGCGCCGGCTGAATCGGTGCACTGGAGTCGTGACGAGAGGTGGGGTCTCCGGACTGGGTGTACGGTCCCGAACTAGACTTTCCTGCATCAGGTTGCAGGCTCCAGCACCTCCACCTTTCGGAGGGAGGCAAATGCCACATGCCTACTACGAGGAAGACGAAGACGACAGCGCACACGCGCATGTGCTATATACAGAAGGCAGAAGACGAGAAAGAAGCTAGAAGTACGCTCTTGCGCGCGGTATTAAAAAGACCGTCCTGCTGCTGCTTTGTTTATCTGTGCATCACGACCTCTGTCTTCACGTCGCGACAATATATATATAACAACGGACGCCGGTCGCGTCGAACTCTACAGTGCTCGCGCTTTGCTTGGGTAGTGTCGCTCTGCCCAGCGTTTCCAATCATGCAAGGAGCGGGACGCGCACATCGCGTTCCCTTCTGACCGACCCCGTCTCAATGGACAGAGGCGTTCGCGGAACACACTGGAATTTACAAAGTGTCCTTCAATTTAAGCGTTGGAACGCGAGTGGCGTTCGCATGATGCGCAAAGCGCGAGAAAATACGAACGCATGCGAACCGTGGCAGATTAGTCTCGCGTCTCACTGCGATTCACGGTAAAAAATTAAAAAAAGAAAACACGCACACATCCCGTTTGTGTGCCATCCCACTGAGTGTGTAAAAGAAAAAAATCACGCCATATCCACGAAGTGAATGATGATGAGTGGGCGAAGCTCGATCGTTTTCATCCATGGCAGAAAGAGAATGTGTGGTCTGGAACGCGCTTATACTTCATGGTCAGCAGCGTCATCGTCATCGTTATCACGTGTAGTGGGTACATTCCACTATACTGGAACGCGCTTATGCTTCATCGTTATCACGTGTAGTGGGTACCTTCCACTATACTGCGTCATCGTCATCTTTATTACATGGAGTGGGTACATTCCACTATACGTAGCTATCTACCTACTACTACTACTACTTCTACAGAGGAGGGACAGACCCACACCCTTAGGAGCTTCGTCCCTAAAAAAGACATGGACACAAGCTCGCCGAATACACCTTGGAATGTGCAAAGTGTCCTTCAATTTCTTTACTTTGCTGTAGAATTTCAGTAGACGTTCTGCATATGTACCGCAAATATTCTGCAGGCATGTGGCATCCTGCGCGGCTACAAATGCTCTGCAGACTTTCTGCAGATTGGGTGTACCAAGTGCCTACTCGGAGGTGACAGGAGGTAACAGAAAGTTTGTTACTTGTCTTGAGCCATTCCGCATCCCGGTTGACTAATGGTCTGTAGAATTTCTGCAGATAGGATGCAACTTTTCTTGTAGGGAGAAACATTACACATTTCAATTTATTTTAGAATGCCTGCTGTGAGTAATGTTGGGAAGTGTCCACTACGTGTCCGTAAGGAGCCACGCGCCCCGCCACAGTGGTACATTTCGTTGGTTTTGTTGTTGATAATGACGATGAAATATATCCGAGTGCTTTGTAATGGGTGAGCCTTTATAACACCCACTCGTTGCGCTATTCATTTGTTTTGGTGTTTGGTGCGATTCTGCGCGTCTGCAACGCAATACACATTTTTTAAGGGGAACCGTCCCACTACATCACATTCATATAGTGTGCTTTTTTTTCGAAGAAGTTTCAAGCGGATGTGTGGCCACGCAGACCTCTTGGGTTCGATTCTCACTCTACCAAAGTTTTTTATTGTTTAGTTTACTTGCACGTCGCTTGATTTTTCAGTCACGGGCGCAATGATGCTTTCGCTCACACTAATGATGCCAACGCCGACGCCGACGCCAGAATTTCTGCGAAACGAGCTCATTAACGCTATCGAGTCAACACAGAACAGTATGTGGGCACAGAAAGTTTTCTGGTATTAGTGTAGGCAAAGACTTAACTCACAATGGACTAAAATAACTAAGATACTCACCAGCAAGCGTACAGCAGGCAGTTTACCACTTACCTGTTCACGCCTGCACCAATCGATAGCCCGTTGTCAACAGTTTTCAACTTGACATTGTCCCTTGGTAGGAGCGCTTACGGACAACTAACGTTATCCATCGTACAAAAGAGTAAGGCCTGTATTCAAGAACAGAACTTAAGTTGCGCGATAAGTTACACTTATGAAAGTATGGGGAAAGTATAAGTTTGAGTTAAGTTTCGAAAACTGCACTTAAGGCTCACTTTTGAAAGTACCACTTTTCTGGGTAAGTATGACTCCTGGGAACGAGGCTATAGAATTTTTCACACTCGTTTCATTAAATAAAGCACCAATAAGTTACTTTAACTTTGGCGGACCACTGGTCGTAAATGTTCTAGTCTTTATAAAGGCACACTTCGTAAGAGGCGGAATAAGTAATTCTCGCTTTTGTCGATTTTAAGCCTTCGGCTGGCCACAACAAGCAGCCGCCGCTCAGCGGCCGTCGCTATAAAGTGGTCGTCAATACTCGCGGTTATTTAGTCGTCTACAAGTGTTTGTTACTGAGCTGAGATATCGCATGCAATACGAACGGTTCTTTCGTCACCATACGTGCGTTTCACTCCTTGGATTATTTTTCTGCTTTTCAGCGTCTGGCGTTTTTCTCTATGGTCATTTATTTTCAGAGCGCCCGTGTGCGTTCCCTTCTTTCTTAATAATTGGAGTGTTGCCATATGACAGGGACCAGTAATTAAAAAAAACAGGTGAGCGTCTTTCACTTGCTCCGTTACACAGTGTATTCAGGCGTCCAGAGCTGTTCCGCAGACGCAAGCTGCCGATATATGTGGTTGGGCGGCCGCAGCTGCTCTACGGATGCGAGCTGCCATCAAAACCTGCGTCTGCCGAGCTGCTGCAGACACCTGTTAATGGAGCAAGCGAAAGAACCTCACCTCTCAAATATATTTCACGCATTTCATCGGCATGAAGTGCCGGAACGGGTTGACCGCGTTCGTTGTCCTTTAGGCCCAGCGGCAGCATTTTCAACAGGCGTAGCACCACGAGCTTGAAAAAGCGGTACTGCGACAGGAATCCTGCGTCGTTATAAGCCTCAATGGGATGCTGCCGAACCCTTGGAACTAGGCGCAACGGCGGTGCGTAACGATATGCTTCATCCTGAGTAACTTCTTGCACACGGCCAGCAAAGTCGGTGAAGTCGGCGACACAGCCATTGTAGTCGGCCATATTGTTTGACGAAAAAAACGGCGAAAGTAGCACTTAAGGTAGCCAGTAGCTGTACTTTAGTTTCTGGTACTTAAGTGCCGATTTAAGTTTAACTTAAGTACAAGATTGGTCTGTGAAACGCGTTAAGTACCGATCGCTTACTTAAGTCATAAGTTAAGTATAAGTTTCGTTTGTGAATACGGGCCTAAGTATTTTTTTCAGTTGCGCTTTTTCATTAATTTTATCCGCCACGGAGGAAGCTTCGAAGTGCCACTCAAGTGGAGAGCGTCAAGCAGTCGTTGCTTCAAACATGGCGTCGACATCGCGTGCACTTGCCTCTCAGAAACGGAGAATTTTGGTGAATTCCGACAAGTCTGAGTCAGAATTTTTTACAGCGAAAGCTGTTATGATATCACGGAGACGCTACAAGCGCCGAAGAGAGCGGACGCGTTTCATGTCGGCTCGCAAACAGGTGCCAGACTACATTCTAGCAGTTGATATGCGTAAGGCTTTCGACAATGTGAAACAAGAGGTCATATTGGAGGAATTAGCAGCAAGGTACCCTAGCCAAAAGGCGTACAATTGGATCCGCAGCTTCCTCCAAAGCAGGCCTATCAAGCTCCATGGCAAGGCACCGGGATGGAGCCCCCAGAACCTATTACTTGGATAGGGGTATACCCCAGGGATCCATCCTCGGACCTATGCTCTTTAATCTGGCCATGACACGAGTGCCAGAACGGCTTGGGAAAGACACTACAGCGCGTTTTACCATTTACGCTGACGACATTACAATATGGACGGAAGCAGCGGATTATCCCGACGAACGCAGTATGCAAACAGAACTTCAAGCAGCGATTCTCAGCCTCTCCGATACCTTAGACAACCTCGGACTACAATTGTCACCAGAGAAAACAGAATTGCTCAGCGTAGGTGGGAAAAGATCAACGAATCCAAGCAAACAGATTACATTACACATCGGTGAAACAGATATCACGTCTTCAAATAGACAAATTAGAATTCTCGGGGCCCAAATTGCTAGCTGCAATAGCCCCCAACAGTGGATCTGCACTTTAAAACGCAAATGGACTCCAATGTTGCACATGATCCGACGCATATCAAATAAGTATGGTGGAGCACGGAAGAACGCATGCCCAACACTTGCAAAAGCATTGGCGATCGGGAGGATTCTATACGGGGCACCTGTGTATGATTTCTCGAATCGCGATCTCACCGACATTGAAAAGTTGCACAGGGCAACTCTTCGAACAATCACTGGACTGCCAAAGCACACGAGGAACGATGACCTGCTCAAGCTAGTACCTATACCACCAATACGGGACATCATAAGCGAAGCACAATTTAGAATGCGATGTCGCTTGGAAAATTCACCGCAAGGAAAACAAGTCATGGCATGGGATAACCGAGACCACGCGATGCCAGTGGCTCAGGAATGGCTCACAATGCCACCATGGGAAGTGCCCCTAGGTTCTCGGAGGAAACAACGTCCTATCGCCAGACGAGATGTGAAAGCCAGAAGACTACTTGAGAAGGCACTGGTACAGAGCAGACCACCGAACACCGTTGACATATACACTGATGCCACAATCAGTGTTGAAAGAGCCAGCATGGCGTGGGTATGCACGTCTGCACCACAACACAATGGCTTTCACAGTTGTCAGCTTCCCGGAGGTGCAACTCTGCACGCAGAGCTATTGGCAATATGGGGGGGGCTGTCAATACTATTCC
Organism: Rhipicephalus appendiculatus; assembly: GCA_030522465.1. Lineage (NCBI taxonomy): Eukaryota > Metazoa > Arthropoda > Arachnida > Ixodida > Ixodidae > Rhipicephalus > Rhipicephalus appendiculatus. The sequence continues at coordinate 117,182 of JALIZH010016890.1, forward strand.
CCTCGAATTGGGGGACATCACTAGTAAAAGAATTAACTATCACATTCTTACAGATTCGTACGAAGCAGTAACTGAACTAACGGCACCAACGACTGAAGATGCTGTAGCCACCGACACTAGAAAAAAGCTTAAAAGAATACAAGACATCGGAACCAATGTTGAAATTCCCTGGACACCAGGGCACACTGGCACGGACGGGGGAAACGCAGCCGCTCATGCGGTCGCCGCTCAAGCGGGTGGGTTTGAAGACATATACAATTCCCCCACACCCCAGTTCCACGCCACACGCAGAATACTCTAATCCTTATCTTAAGATGTGGGCAGCAGGCTCTCCTAGCAGAGCACTGATGCATTACATTCGCACTAAAATGAAATCAGGCAGCAAAAACAGACTGTTGGAAGCTACACCAGCGTGTATACTAAATTACAAGGGTGGGTTTACTCGTCGACAAGAAATTTTTTTGAACAAAGTCATGGCCAACACTGCATACACGCCACACATAATTGACAAATGGCAGCAAGCTAACCGACCTTCGAGTGACAATACTCCTACGCGATGCACACACTGTCAGACGCTGTGCCGAGCAGATTTAGAACATCTGATTTGGACATGCGCAGCTTTCTCAAAAGGCAGACGGCGCATTCAACATCTGCTGCATGGCGACATGACCGCTTTGCGGAATTTAATAAAGTCCGACCATGAAGCACAGAAAGCTCTGGCAATATACGGTAGTCAAAGTGGCCTGTTTAGAGTGGTGTAGGAGAGGTCGCCTGAACCGTGCGAAGGCGTGAGTGACATGAAGCTGCTCATCACCCTTTATTCCCCTTACCCCTTTCCCATCTTATCCCCAACAGCGGCCAAGAGCCGTCCCTTTCCTTTAATAAAGGTCATATTCATTCATTCATGTCGGCTCCGTCTTTTGTAAATGTTTTCGCAGTGTTTTTGCAAGATATCTGTGTAGTTTTTGCACCATCGTCTCCAGCAAGTTAACCGGACTCTGTCGATATTCTTTTTCAAGGTGGGACCTGCTTTTTTCACTACCTTATTGGACTTTTTCTCCCGAGCTGCAGCGACGCCGAGCTAAGGTGTGCTCCGGTCGCCTAGCTTGCCGCGTTCACCGCTGGGCGTCAACTTTCCTCAAGCTGCCATGGAAGTGCAAGTTGATGGAACTGACATCTCGCCCACCGAGATTTCCGAAGAAGCAGGATGGTGCACCATTGCCCCGCGGGAACGACGTTCTTCTCAGGGCAAGCACGCTAACCCTAACACTGCAGCCGCCTCCCAAGCCGGCGTTGGAGGCACGAACAAGGCGCAGCGAGGCCCGCGCGCACACAAGCAGCAAGTTTTGAAGGCAGGCAAGATGCCCGCCCTTCCACGTGATCACCACAAAGTTGTTATCAGGCCACGGGGCGGCTTGAACGTTGCAACAGTCGGAGTCGTCCGCCTCGCCTCGGCCCTATACAGGGCAGCAAGTGTATCTTCCCAAGACGTCACGGAAGACATTATATGTCCAAACATGCAGCAAAACATCATCGTTGTGAGTACCCCTCACTCTTCCAATGCTGAACGGTACCGCCGACTCGCCAGCTTTACGCTCGACAAACACCAGTTCGAGATTCGGGCTTACGAGGCTGCGCCCGACTATATAGTCAAGGGAGTCGTCCGAGGTATTCCCCTCGATGAAGACACCAAGGCCATTCACCTCAATATCGTCAACAAAAGGAACCCGACCGCCTTAGCGGCCAAAAGACTCAGTAGTACCACATCGGTCATCGTCGCCTTCGACGGTTGCCGGGTCCCAACGTGGGTGTACTACGGGGGTGCCATGCTCAGGTGCACCTTGTACAGAAAGCAGATGACGCCCAGCGGCCATCGCATGGACGTTTGCCCGAACCCCCAATACCGTGTGTGTAGAGGCTGCGGAGCTTCGAACCCAGACCTCAATCACAAATGCACGCCGACGTGTCACCTCTGCGGGGGAGCACATCCCACTGCGGACAAGGCCTGCAAGGCCCGGTTCAAGACCCCTTATCTCGTGAAAAAACGACGCGGGGATCGACGCAGGGCCGCAGCGGAGGCCGCCCTCGAGCTGTAGCACCAGAACTACGACGAAGAGTTCACACCTGCTTCCCGTTCAAACTCCCGCTCTCGAAGCCGGGCGCGGTCAGCGGGGTCTCGATCCCGCCAGCAGAGCCGGTCTCGGAGCCGGTCCCGGAGCAGAACTCCCGGATCGAGTCATGGCCGTTCGAGATCGCGGCGTCCGAAGCAAGCCGGTCACCAGGACCCGCACCTAAATGACAGGGTGAGCTTCGCAGATGCGGTTAACGGCACGCCGAGACGTGGGGCTAAGGGAGCTACTGCCTCAGAATCTAGTAATAAGAGGGACCCCAGAGACGCAGTATTAGAAACAGTACAGCGCGAAAACGCGCACTTACGCACTGTAGTGCAACAGTTAACGCAAGAAATCCGCGAGATTAAGCAGTCGATGGCGCAGCCATCTATACCTAAGCCTACTTCACCCCAAATTCCCGTCGCGAACGGCAACAACAGAGATGCGCCGCCCGCAAAGAAACGTGCCGCAGCCAGATCCGAACCTGAACGGCACGACAAGCTCGAAGCCACAGTAAAAGATTGGCGCAAAGAACAAGTCACAATATGTGAATGGCGGAAATAACAAGAAGAAATGAGGAAGCTGCTCGCTGACATTCAAAGTGCGATCCGCAACACCGGCGTCGCGGTCAATAATCTGACTGCCCGCACAGACAGGGTTGAATCCCATATAGACGGAATCGAGACTCACATAGGCCTTCGCTCAGGTACGTCAATGATGCCTACTGCGGGCCCTACCGTCATTCACAATAGCCCTATCTCTGACAGCGCACACGCACAGCACCACGACGGCCAGCCCCACTAACGAGCTCGTGGTGTGGCAGTGGAACTGTCGGGGCTTCACGAAGAAGCAACCACTGCTGCAACAATACGTCCGACATGCGCAACCCAAACCTGACGTTATAATGATACAGGAAACAGTAGGTACCATACCAAAGCTTCCAGGTTTCACTACATACGCCCCGCCGATTCCCGTTGATCGCGGACTCGCAATTTTAACGCGGAAAGGGATCGTAGTTCAAGAACACTCCGTACGCGGCACACATGCGGAACATATGCTCGTAGAGCTCCTTCCGAACAGGACACGCAAGTACAGTGTATTTCTCCTCAACGTGTATAGTAATCCGGCTCACTCGTGGAGTCGCTTCCTCTCCCTCTTTCGGGAGGCGCTGGCGTTGGCGGGTGTGCACCCCTTTATGGTGGGGGGGGACTTTAATGCCCCGAACGAAGCTTGGGGCTATGGCTACACTACAGCGAAAGGCCGACGCCTGTGGCAGGACCTGCATGATGCAGAGCTGACGCTTATTACTGATCCCACGGCGCCCACCGGCACGGGCACATCAACAGCACGGGATACGACGCCGGACCTAACGGCGGTCCGAAACATTCCTCAAGCACAATGGCGCAATACCTTCGAAGATCTCGGTAGCGACCATATGATCATAGACACACGGCTTCCTCTGGCGGGTACACCTCCTCCCCACAAACAATTCAATTGGACGGACTGGGACAAATTCCGGAAGCAGCGAGCCGAACAACGAGATGATGAGGTGATCGATGACATCGAGGTATGGATGGAAACCCTCAATGGCGACGTGAACAGGGCGACACAGATGGTGGCGCCCGAAGTCCAGGTTGAGAAGATCGACAGCCGACTAGCCCACCTCTGGGAAGCCAAGACATCACTACACGCAAGATGGAAGAAGCAACGGCACAACCGAAAGCTTCGTAAGAAGATCGCACAGATCAATCGTCAGCTTGAAGAGCATTGCCAGGCCTTAAACCGCCAGCAGTGGTACGACATCTGCAACGCAGTCGACGGGCAGCTGCACAATGGCAGCACGTGGCGTCTCCTCCGTCATCTCTTGGGGGGAAATGCAGAGTAAGTCAGCACAGCGTTCCAACTTGCAGCGCCTTTTGCACAAGGAACGGGCTACCGCGACTGATCAACAGATCGTGACACGCCTGCTAGACAAGTACTTCCCTCGACGAGCCGATGTTCAGCACGGCGATTACACTGGAGAGCCAAATGCGACGCTTGATGAAGAATTTTATGAAACAGAGATCCGTGCAGCGCTCCACTACCTTAATGGCAAATCAGCACCTGGTCCCGACAAGGTCACAAACAAGACTCTCCGAAACCTCGATGATGTATCGATCACCGCTCTTACGACATACATCAACAACTGTTGGCGAGAGGGTCGCCTCCCAGAGGCGTGGAAACGATCTAAGGCGGTGCTGATTACCGAAGCCAGGCAAGCCATCTAGCCTCGATCACCTGCGACCCATTTTGCTCACATCCTGCGTTGGCAAGGTGATGGAGAACGCGTTCCTCACCCGTATCAACCGCCACCTCGAGGACACTGGAACCTACCCGCCCACTATGGTAGGCTTCCGATCCCACCTCTCCACACAAGACATCATGCTTCAGATCTACCACCAGATCATCAACGACCCAACTAGTGGCACCCGTGCCATCCTCGGCCTGGATCGGGAGAAGGCGTTCGACAATGTAGCACATGCAGCAATCCTGCACCGAATTAACAAGCTCAACCTGGGCGAGCGAAGCTACAACTGCATCAGAGACTTCCTGTCGAGCCGCACAGTCACCCTCACAGTTGACAACATGACATCCGACAAGCATACCCTAGGATGCGCCGGCACTCCTCAAGGGTCGGTAATACCCCCGCTCCTTTTCAACGTTGTGATGATGGGTCTCCCGGTCCGCCTTGGCGAGATTGACGGCCTCCATCACGCCTTGTATGCAGACGACATCACCCTGTGGGTCGACAAGGGAAAGGACGGGCAGATAGAATGCACCTTTCAAGCAGCAGTCTCTGCAGTAGAGGCCTACCTCCAAGACACGGGCCTCCGAATATCTCCACTCAAATCGGAGCTGCTAATCTACAGCCCGCGCCGCCGGTCCAGGCCTGCTTGTAAATCGCGCCAATGTGAATTAATACAGCTGTATACGCAAGACGGCTCCTGTATTCACCGAGTTCCGAAGATACGCATCCTCGGCATGCATATAACAGCCAACGGGTCAAACGGCGAAACTATCCGCAAGATCGAAGGCAAGGTTACAGCGGCTACCCGCCTGATAAAAAATTACACCATCTCCCGCTAAAGGGAACCATGTGTAGATGTGAAGCAGCGGGCGCTAACGCTTACACTGGCCGCGGCGTTGACGCTGGCGCTCATCGGAGCGTTGCGCAGGAGAGAAAACTGGGGAGGCGCAAAGCACGCAGTGATGGAGCGCTGTTTTCTACTGGAACATGCCAATCGCTGCTAATGGGCAATGAGAGACAGAAGACTCCGACTGGACACAGAGACCCGCAGTCCGCTTTTAGTTGACGCGCACGCTGCGAAAATTTTTATTGTTCAACAACGCACAGGAGAAATCTCCCACCGCCACCAGCATGGAGGTCAAGATCCATTGCCATATATACGGGGTGGCCAGTGAACGGTTGTGCAGCGCGAGCAGTCGGTTTTGTCAACCAAGAAACTCGCCGCTAGCAGACGCTGCCTGCGTCGGCCTCGCGAGGCGAGAGAGGGGGGGGGGGGCGTAGGAGAGGAGAGAGAGGGGGATGCGCATGCGCAGTGGGAGTGTGGGCGCCGCGGGCAGGGATGCCTAGAGGGGAGAGCGTAGGAGAGAGAGGAGGGAAGGCGCATGCGCAGTGTGGGTGTGGTTGCCGCGGGGAGGGATGCCTAGAGGAGAGAGAGAGAGGGGGGGGGGGAGAGGAGGTTTTTATTTTTATTTTTTTGAAAGGGTTTGCGCATGCGCAGTAAGGGTGGTCACGCCGCACACCAACACCGGATTAAGCTTCGCCATAAGATGCTTCACATCTAAAACGAATTACAAACAAGCACACGGGGATGAAGGAGGACAGCGTCATGCGCCTCATTCATTCATTCGTTATCAGTCACATTACTTATGTGGCTGCCTTCTTCAACTGGACGGTCACCGAAAGGGAGAAACTCAACACCCTTATACGCAAGACATACAAGATCACCCTCGGCCTGCCGGAGTCCACGAGACCACTCGTCTGCTACAGCTCGGGGTGTACAACACGCTTGAGGAAATAGCGGATGCGCACAGAGTCTCGCAACTCGAACGCATGTCCCTAACAGCCACGGGTCGGTACATCCTGCAGAAACTCGGCCTGAATTACGACGTCCAACACGGTCAGAAACAGACCATTCCACACGACATCGGCGACACGATAATAGTTGCCCCTATTCCTCGAAATATACACCCCAAACATAACGGGGGCCGACGCGAGGCTCGTGCTAAGGCACTACTGCGCTCCTTCGGTGGGGAGAGGACTGCGCGCTTCGTGGACGCGGCAGAATACGCACACAAACACCTGTACACGGCGGTAGTCGTAGATGTTAACTCCCGGCTTACGCACGTGTGTAGTGTCAGCACGAAATATGCAGACACAGCGGAAGAGGTTGCGATAGCGCTTGCGCTTACCGATTCCATCTGTGAAGCAGTTCTTAGCGACTCACAAACCGCAGTCCGTAACTACGCGAGGGGGGCGTATTTCCCCCGAAACTCTCCAGATCCTAAGGAAGGCTGGTCGACAGCAGTTCAATAACACCGCTATACTATGGTTTCCAGCACACGTCGCCACCCCCATCAACGAGGGCCCCGCTAATTCGAACGAAGTGGCACACCGCTATGCGCAAGGAATGACCCGCCGCGCAGAGTCGGATACCGCCTCGTCGAGTTCGGACCTCCTGGTGCAAAATATGCGAGAACGCTTAGTCAGATACAATGACATCACGAAGCACTACCAGTTAGGCAGGCGGATATTGCCCCCACCTCACCCCAAGCTGAAACGACGCCAGGCAGTCGTCTGGCGACAGCTGCAGACACACACTTTCCCCAGTCCAGTGCGATTGCGGCACATTTTCCCCATGCAGTACCTGAATGCTACTTGAAAATTTTGTCAGGCAACTAGAGCGACGCTCTCACACATGTTATGGGAGTGCCCTGTTATATCATCTAAAATGGCAGTAGCTCCGGATGCTCTCGCGTCGAAGTGGGCAGCCGCTCTGCGCAGCTCCAGCTTCAAGACACAAGAATGGGCAGTCCAGCGGGCCCATGAGGCGGCATTGAGGCAAGGCCTCGAAGTCCCCTCATGGGAGACCTGAGCCCGGGTTCTTAAACTTCGCCGGACTTTGAATAAAGTTGTTTCCATCCATCCATTAAGATATCACAACAAGGGCCGTTTTCGCGCAGTAGTTGTCCGCCGCCGCCGCTGGTGTCCGCAACCAGTATCGGGCGAAATAAAAAAAAAAAACAAGTTTGATCCCTCCGTCATAGGAATCGGCATAACACGAAAGTGAAAGGCGTCTTTACAGAAGTAGTTGAATGTTTACTGTGCATTGACATAAAAGAGCTTGCACAACGTCTATTGGTGTTTGACAGTTATAGCACCGTTTAACGTGGATGCTTCCACGTTGACGCTTGGTGGTACATGTGTATCCCGGCGACTAACGTCCGTGAGCAACGATTAAACAAACCCTTGTGGTCGTATATGCTTGTGGTAGCTGTACGGTGAGAGCGGAATCGGAGAAAGTGGTGTGACAGCCAGATGAGCGTCACTGATCGGCCGCCGAATTTGGGCTAAGGTCGCGTACTCGCCGCATGTTAGAGTTATTGAACACCACTGCCCGACCAGAGGAAAACGCAACGCGCGTCCTGTCTTCCCATCTTCCCCGTTGGCCGGCTGCGAGTTTTCGTGGGGCGAGTGTAATTTAGGAACGCGGAGTTACGGCCACGCTAAGCACTCCAGCGTCGCAGAGCTACCTGTGGTATGGATGGATGCTATGAGAGACGCCGACACTAGGGGGTAAGGTCGCCACCTGGCTGTGTGTTAATGCGTCGACAAAACTGCACTTTTCCTATTTGAAACGCGCCCAATGGGATGGACGCGTAGAAACGACGCTCTCAAGAAACTAATCGGGGATATCACAGTTATGATGCATTACTTCACTTTAGTAAGAGCACTGTGAGAGGACAGTGGTAGATATAAAAGGCGCTTTTGTAATGCTTACAGAGTATGTGACCGTGGCGCAAAGGATAGCGTGCCCGGCATCTCTTCTTTCGGACCAAGAGGTCGTAGGTTCGACTCCCGGTGACGGAAATTTTTTCCTTTGTCTTCTGATCATGTGTATTTTTTGACGTCATTTCCTGTGACGGAAATACGCCGCTGAAATCTTGGTGGACCCCGGCATAAAACACTTTCGTGTTAAAAAACTAACTAAGCAAAGGATACCTAGGACAGAATGGGAATCGAACCCGAGCCCTCTGCGTGGCAACCCAGCACTGTACCACTGAGCTACGCCGGTGCCCTAATTCGCGAATAATTTGAGCCGATACGCCACCTAGCGGAGAGCGCGCGAAATAGCCCATTGGGGTCCACGTAGCAGGCGACATTCACTTTCGCACGTGCGGTGGCGGTTCTGGCAGAAGGATTCGTGGTCAGCAAAGAAAAAAAATGCAACGCGAAGCAGTTTTTCTGCGTTTCGTTATGGACGTGGTTGAGGCGGACAGGTAGGTTAGTATCTTTTAGCAATTTTGTGTTTTCTGAGTGAACGGCGAACAACGGCGTAAATAACCAACCTCCGCAACGGCAATGTTACACCGACTGTGGGTGTTGATTCTTAGCACTTCAGGAACAGGTAATACGTCACTGTCCTAAAAATTTGCTTCACTCTTCGAATGGAATCATCGAATCCTACGTATAACACCGCTGGAAGTAATCGGAATTGGTTTATAATAACGCCCCGAAGCGTCTCAATTCGCTACGAGAGACGCCATAGTGGAGCGCTCCGGTTAATCTCGACCAGCCGGAGCTCCGAAATTAGTACGCGGGCGCATAGCATTTCACCTCCATCGAACGGCGATCGCCGCAACTATGGTTCGAACCCGCGTCTCTCGGGAGTAAAAACACCCTAATCATGCGCTGTGCAACAGCGGCGGACAAAATTGAAAACTTCGTAGTGTTGTTATCAGCGTGGCGTAAATGTCTCGTACGCGCACTAGATTTGGCCTCATGGCAAGAAATGCTTGCTATATTATATGTCTTATAGTAGCTTAGGGCCTGGCTCTTGAGATGCTATGCGCTCGATTCCCTTGACTTGTGGGCACGCGTACGTGGCAAAACCTGGCTGATGTCTCATCGTAGGGTGCAGGGAGCTATGAAGGGGCCAATTCACTCCTACCTGTAATGAAATTGCTGTGTACAATAGCAGCAGGTAAGCAGTATTGTTTGCGACCACCTCAATTTCTCTGACGTACGTGGATCAGCCTAGACGCACGCGAACACACAGAGAGATCAATAAGGCTACCCGCATTAAAAAAAAAGATTGTGAACAAGTTTTCCTATACCATCATTTTTAGCAGTTCATAGTCATCGTTTCTCTCAGCCTCCTCTTGCAGCCGCACCGAATACGCAGCACGAAACCTTGTTATTTTGCTCAATGTACCGTCCCCTGCCTGATCCTTTAAGTTTAAACGTAGATAAGGTCGCGCGGAAGGAATTGACAGACTAAGCCGCTACAAAAGAAGTGACGTGTCGCCGTGTTGATCTAGGCAATCAGCATTTGATAAACGATGCCTGCGGCCACTACCGACTGTGTTAGCCCACCTGCCTACAAAACACTGCCGAACAGTTGGTCTGCCTTGCTGATTGACACGGCCTGTGACAGTGCTGCAGCTCTTACCTAGGAGTGGATGAGAACGGCTGATACGCGCTTGCATTTCGCTAGAAATCCAGTAATGCAAGAACGTGGGCCATCGGAGATCACAGGTTCAGTAAAAACACTTCAATTGCCGCACTGTGGGATTTCTTGAGCGTCCAAATTCACACCAGACGTTCACGTGCACGAACAGTGCGACATTTATTTCATCGTCGACCTTGCCCTTCCCGACGACCGAAATGAAGAACTGGGAGGCAAAGATACTCCCACCTTCGACAGAACACCGCACACAGACGGGAACAAATGAAGGAAAATGTCACCCCCGCGTCCATACTTACTTGTATTCACACTCATGGGCGCTCCCGTTGACTCACGCTTGCACCTACTTACTCACTTTCATTCTCTCGTCTGTTCATACTCACAGGCACTCACTCACGTTCATACCCACGCGATTTACTAGCGCTCATTAAGACACAGCGCTGATACACCACGTTTTGACATCGCAATCTACAAAACACAGCATTTCCAGCAGCAACAATCCGCCCATGGACCTCAATACAGCTGCCATCTTTGCCAGTGTTGCCTAACTTCGCAGCGCCCCCTGCATTTCGTTTTAGGTGCGAATACTCCGTTGCAAACTGACCCTACGCAGGCCTTCATGTCGGGTAAGGAATCGCGTTAACGTGTGTAGGCCTAATAACGCGTTTTAGAACAGTAAAGTGACAACCAGGCGTCACACAATGCGAATTTTGTAACGAGTGGGTCGTTCAATGCTCCAACCCATTACAAAAGCATCAGGCATAATTCATCATCGTCGTCAGCCACAGCATCAACAAAGCGCACATAATGCGTAACAAGTGCGTAGCGGGTACCCCGCTTTTCCGAAGAATGACCGAATAATGACACACTGGACGCTTCCCCACTACATTTTTTGCGTAGTGGGTACCATCCAAGAGTGCTTGTAGTAGTTGTCCCAAGAATGCATAAAAAAGGCTCGGCAAAGGCCGCTTTTCCAGCTTTCGCTGTGACTGTGCGGCGCGTTCCGCGCAGGCTTGGCGGTTTTTTGATGATGGCTGCAGCTCAGACTGGCAGCAGGGTTTTGACAAGTCAGGCTTCAACACAGACAGAGAAAGTGCGTCAAAAAGCCGCAGAACATCAACTGGTATCCGCCAATAAGTTGCATTTTTATCGTCAAACCAAGTCGTCACTGCCCGGGGTGTTCTAAAGGTCACAGTTCATGTCTGCGGGTGTCGGCATCGTTTGGGCGGGACCACTTGCCTTTGGCTGCTCAACGAGTGCAGTTTAGCGTGACGAGATGAACCGGAGTGGACCTCGACTGTGCGCTCCGTAGTGCCACGTGGCGTATGGTTGAATCCGTCTATTTCATCATGCTCTTCTTTACCTGAAAAATGATCGCCGAGAAGTGCAGTACAAGGAATAAATATGCATGGATGCGTACTCTTGAGCGACAAGTAGAACAGAAAACGATTGCTTTCCGCGAAACACGCTGCGCAAACTTGTGCTTCACTGCATCACGCAACTGCATTGCGCAGCGGAGCAATAGCTACTGTGGCTATCGTTTTCTTTTTTTATCTAATTAACGTCTGCAGATAGAATGCCTATATATTTGCCCCAATATTGGATATGACATTTTTGGTCAGGATGTAATTTGAAAACTTTCTTCTGCTCAATTGGCGCAATTGGTGCAGATCTTTACAGAGTGTATCTATGCTTATCTAAGAAATCTATGCTTAATTTTAGCACATTGAAATTGCATTCTTTGATCTGCAAATTCGTATCATCTGTTGTACTATCAATAACCTTGCGTCGCAGTGGAAAAAATTTTACTAGAGTACCCAGAATTGGCCTATATTTTAGTGGACAGGAATGCGTTAAGCGATAACGCAACAAAGAGCGGTTAGCGAAAGGTCATATAGGCGCACAATATTTATTGGACAGGAGGGATGGAAAGTAAATGAGTTGAGTCTTGCGGCAAGGACGAAGCAAGGCATGCGAGAGCAACGAATTGTTAAACGAAGCAAGGGTAGCAGATAAGTCTTTTGAATACCATCTCGCATAACTCTGCAGAACACTGGTGTATGAGGACAGGGCCGCTCCAGGGAAGCAAGCAGTTTTCTTAAAGTTCCATGGCGTTCAAAGCATAACATGTAAACAGGTATACGAGCTGTTTGCTCATGCCTGCCGTGATAGCACGCACCAGCGACCGTGCCCTAATAATCAAAGTTGACAGTTGCTGCTCGAGCGACACAGCTTCCCCCTCTTCCCGGCATCTCTTCGTTCCCCTGCAGAAAGGGATGACGAGCAGGGTGTTTCCTTTTTTCTGGAGCAGCGCTCGATGGTAGGCTTCACACGCGGTATGATATAGCATGCGCCCTCCATGCGAGGAGATGGGCCTGGCTCGTTGCATTCCTCCTTCAGCCGCCTTCGAAGGCGCCGCTCACGCGCTACGATACGCGAGGGAATGCTATCAATTTGAACTTTATACGAAACATGACGGCGACAGCGACACCGGCGACTATATATAAATCATTTAGTAGAGCTTAGTTTACCGTGTTGAAAACAGATCGTTGAACATGGGATATCGCCGGAGCCGACGTTTGAACTGCCATAAACGTCTTGGCTTGAGCTATATCACCTTTGCAAATATCTGTTCTCAATCCAAGCTGCCATCTTCCCTTGAGCTTCTGCCTTGTTTAGCTTGCTGTACATTGCACTTTGAAAGCCCCTTACCCTAAGCGCAATGCGTTTTAAGCTATGGGTAAGTTGTACTCCATCGTGCAAAACTCCTCAGGCGGGTATGCGTCACATAAATTGGGCCAGCCCCAGTACTCTGTACAGCGGGTGCGGGCGTTAAATTAAAATTCTGCTGCGCAAAGTGGAGCAAGTGAAAGGCGCAAAAAAAAAAGATAAAAGTAGAGTGAACTGGATTGAAACAAAAAAAATTCTCAGAAGGAAAACGATAGAAGCTGGGAAAAGGAAAAAAATGGCGATGCTTGCAATGAGCCACGCAAAGCGAAGCTGGACGACTCTGTAGTCTCAGTAACCACGCAATAACCAATAAGTATGTGTTGAAAAAGTCTAGACACCGCCATGAAGATAGCCATTCGGCCGCATTTTAAAGCAGATCTAACATCGACTAGCTAAAGCCCAGCAACGACCTTGAACAACCTAGAAAACAACATAGCTAAGAGCCTAGCAGCTACCTAGAAGCAATTTAGCATCACTCAGCTAAATGCTTACAAACTGTAATAACCGACGTGGACGCCGCAGCAGCGTTTTCAAGATTACTTTATTGCAAAAAAATACAAGAGTATATGTAGGCACGGTGGGCTGCTTATCGATTCACTTGCTGGCGATGGTTCTAACTAAGGACATGCGCAGTGCGCACTGGTTGACTCAGTTCATACCGTTATCACACCTAGAAACACCCTAGCATGACCTAGCTAAAACCTGGAAACAACCTGGAAGCCTCATAAAAACAACCTACCATCACCTAGATAAAATCTAGCAACAACCTACAAGCAATCAGATTAGAACTCAGAATCGTCCATCTTCGCTGTTTCAAGCCTTGAGCGACTTACGGCAAGCGTCACCTTTTTTTTTATGAAAGACCTGGCTGAGACTATACAATGATTCAGAAAACAGTATGAGTGACGCGGCTGGTTCCAACAAGCAATATAAAGCACCGACATGTACGGGTGTTTGACAGCAGATTTTGTAGACATACCTCCGCATTTGCAGTGATTTGTTTGAACTCACGATAGACGCTGCACGCTCATACCCTATAATGTTTTTGGTGTAAGGACGACGGCGCGTGCTCCAGGACGACCGCTTAGCTATTTGAAACTGACATCCGCCTCTGCAGCGCATTGTCTACTCCGTCGCTACTGTACTATTGTGCTTTTTCATGCTTGCTCTGCGCCTTCCTCGCTTTCCTCTTCTCGCTTTCTAGGCTATCACTGCTATTATTTCTCCCCTACCCTCCCTGTTCGCCGTCTGTCGTCTTCCCAAGTGACAATCGCTTGGCTACGGCGACGACGATGGCCTCGTTCTAAATGCCCGAGAAACGTCATTTTACCTGCTGCTACTAAATTTTCGCTTGATGGTAAGGGCTTGTGACATATGATTTTAAGAGCGTAGCCTTGCATATCACGAACGGGACAAATTTCTGTTCCAATTCAATATAATGTCGAATGTGGAATGCTTCGTCTTCAAGGATAACCTTGTAAACCTGGTAACGAAGTTGTTCCAACTTTGGGCAGTTTACATCTGCCCGAAGGTGTTCAACTAAAGTTGCGGCGTTTGTGAGAGCGATGAAGTTTGTAGTTTTGTTATTTACATCTCTCGCCCTGCGGATAGATCTTTTTTGCCATCTAGAAATGTTCTAGAATTTTTGTGGAAAGTCTGTAGAAAAAAAATTGCATCTGGAGTTCGTCATTTTGCAACGTTTCTCGCAGAGCAGTGTTTGAAATGACACTTTTAAAATGATATTAAGGGCTTGAATATTGGCACAAGTAGTGCGGTCGTTCTACATGTTCATGCTTTGCCATTGTGCTTTTCTTCTAGGGTTAACAGCTGTTATTACCCTCAATTTTTTCAACTACTCATAAAGAGTACTTTTGTATGTGCGCGAAATCAAGCAAGGCATCCAGTCCTTTTAAATGCGCTGCGCTACATTTTTTAACACACGCAATAAACCTAAACAATCAATTGTGCATTTTACTTCCCTATATAGCTTTATTTTGGACTGCCAGCCTTGAAAACTTTGTTTCATGCAAATTTTGATATGTGCTATTTAGAATACTATGTTTACACCCACATTACTTTCTTTGCATCCAGAAAAGAAACGTAACTGCACTCTGTATGGAGGGGAATGCCAACCGAAGAATATCACCTGCAAGACCTTGAAGAATGCGAGCAAAACGTGCGGAAAAGATCAGAAATGTTGCGTATGGTTGAAATAGCTGCTCACAGAACTTCACATACTCAGGCTTCTAGGACTAGACAAGTATAACGACAAGAAACTGCTGACAGTGGATACAGTCACTTTTGCTGCCATGGAGCGTCTGCTTATGGTATTAATGTAAACAAAATAAAATGTGTCTTGGAAAAGTTTAGACACCGCCATGAAGATACCCATTCGACCGCATTTTAAACTCCCGTACCCTGCAATTCAGCGTCCTTTGCAGCGATACAGTGGTACCGCACTTACATAACAAGTGCCTACCCGCCACGGTGGTCTAGTGGTAATAGTAGTAGTCTCCATCGAAGTGCGGCCGCCACGGCCAAGATGGAATCCTGACCATGGCGGGCGCATTTCGATGGAGGTGAAATGCAGCAGGCCCGTGCACTTGAATTACGTTTGCGCTGACGCACCCGAAGTAGTCCAAAATGTCCGAAGCCCTCCACTACGGCCTGCCTCATAATCATCTCATGGTTTTGGGACAGAAACATCCACCAATTATTGTTATTTATTACAAGAGCATGCTATAATGTAACACCTTCAAGTGCTTTCCTTTAGGACAGGGGTCTCAAACACGCGGCCCGCGGGCCGCATGCGGCCCGCGGCCCGCACTTGACTGTCTGCGCCCCACATTTAAAAAAAATGTTTCTTATAAGCATGTTCGTGAGCAACGCAGGCCTGACTGGTTTAAGGCATTGTCGCCGTGAGGCATCCCATGCGTTCACATTGTTTTGAAACATAACCGTGAAACACAACTCATATTTACCAACCGGCGCCCAGATTTGAGTCATGTGGGGGGATCGGTAGCCACATGTTGGAATACTGGCACCACATCTACTTCAGAAATGAACTGTATATGAGACATGGGAAAGTTTTCTTTTAAATGGCAGCTTTTTCTAGCAAACTGTACACACTCCACTCCCCCCCCCCCCCCCCCCCCGCTTCTACCTCCTTCGCTGCTCCGGCCCTTGCGGGACAAAATTGCGTGACTGCGGCCCGCTGGCTGAGGTGACTTTGAGACCCCTGCTTTAGGAGGTTAGCAGCCATCAAGCACCAAGGTTGATAGCGAACACTCCAATCTTCAACTTGTGTCTGCGGCATATCTCGCTTTGTTATTGACAGGTCAGGTTGTTCGACATTTCGCACCGAAATTCCAAGGTCCTCTACTGCGGAAAGCCCCAGTTTTCCGAAAGCTACATGCTGCTTAGTGTATACCAATGGACCATGTTCATTTGAACCCCTAAAATTAGGCACAGAAAAATAAGTCATTTTTAGGTTTTTTACGGATTGAATCGAAAAATGGCTGTAAAGCACGCCTTACTAAGGGGCTCTGGAGTGATTATGATCATTTTGTTTTCCTTACGTACACGGCAGTCTCTGTGCATGGTAGCTGCATGTCGATACCATTGAAAAGCTCCAGCCATGGCACAAAATGGCACATGGCATCGCGGAGCTCTTGGGAAGAATACAAATAGCCGAACTATTTTGTTTATGAAAACCCAAACTTTTAAATTAAGGTTCTCAAGTGGTGTCTATATGGGGTGGAATGAATTGAAAGACCCTTATTGTATGCTTAACGATGTAAAATTGGTAATGTGTCACGCGAAACACATCTAAATTTCTTTGGACGTAAAACCCCAGATAGTAATTTTTTTTCTTGTTTATTGATTGAGCGGTTTCCTCTACAGTGCATGCCTTAACACTGCTAAGTAATTATGATTCAGGTAGAGAATGAAACTATTCAACTACATCTAAAATAAATCCGTTGGACGCTCCCGGATTCTGCTGTCTTAGATAAGTCACAACATCATACGAGTGCACTACTAGGATGGGGTCGGTCGGAGTTATCAACCGTAACCGCCTCTCGAAATAAAAGCGGAAACCACATCCTGCCCCTGTATTTCCTCAGACACTATAGCCTTAAACAGCACTTCCGGTTCATGTGTTTTAGTCGAGAAAAATAAATTTCTCAACACCATAGTCTCGCATCGTTTGCTCCATTAGCCATACTTTCTGTACCCTTCCCACTTGAAGGGCTCATGAACCACCGTTGGGGTTCAGTGAGTAAACACATCCGGCGGATAGCCAACACTGCTATGAACATCTCAGCCATGTCTTCCAGTCGTCCAAGGCAAGGAGAACACAAGCCTAGCGCGCAGTTGCAATTTTCTGAGGCACCGTCTTTTCATACAGAGGCTCATCCTTACACGTTTCGGAGCTGCCGGCACCCGCTGTTGGACGTCGAACAGTGGGCAGCGTGCTACTGGTCAATGGTCGATATAAATCAAGTGCGGCATTTGGTTCAGATGCGCTTCTTGCCACCGGCTGCTGCCACGTGTTGGCGCCGTGCTTGGTTGCCTGCTCAACGCGCGCTCAACATCGTGACGCGTGCGTGACGTAGTTTCAGGGGCGAAGCTCCTTAAGGTCGAGGCTTGTACAAAACTCCCCCGGTGTCCCCCGGTGTAGCCACGCTAGTGCGATGACGATGACGCTGCCATCACGGCACAGTATATGGAAGAGAACCATTATACGCCATGACGATGACGATGACGCTGATGGCGATGAAGAATAAGCGCATTCCAGACCACAAAGTCTCTTTCTGCAATCACGGCACAGCACATCGAATGTACCCACTATACATCATAACGATCACGATGACGCTGATGACGATGAAGAATAAGCGTGTTCCAGACCACAGGTTCTTCGATCATCGAGGCTCCCTTCCACCCCTCTTTGGCTGTCAGCGGCGTCTAGGTGCATCCTCCCGGGGGGTGCGGCCATAACGGGCGGTGCTGATTTAGGCTCAACAGACTGATGTCTGTTTCGTCTCCCGGCCAGGCAAATGCTGCCTGGTCGGCCTCTTTCGCTCCTAATGATTTGCCGATTGATGTTTTCTTGCGCAGCGGTCTGAGCAACGTTCCGGTGGCACTGATTCCAACAAATGGGGAAGAACCCGAAAAGCATTCAGGAAGAGCTCCGGAAGGTGACTGAACACTTCCAATTGATCACTGAATGCGGCAGTTCGGTCGTGGAGGTATTTTGTGCTGTTCACCGGACCAGGCCTGCGTTTCTGATCTTCTCAAAGTGCACTACATTTGCCTCTCTCCCGGTGAGCTGTTTTGTACCTTCTCACTTGACCTGTGTTAAAGGTTTAGTTCGTGGGGTGGACTCGAGTCTTTCTCCGCGTGAAATTCCTAGAGATGTTTTCTGTAGCAGGAGCTGTGTCAGTGTTCCGTTGCTCGCGCAACGTTGACAGCAGGAAGATCCCGACCGAGTCGGTGATAGTTACCTTTGCTGGTACAACTAGACCGACAGAAATTAAGGCGTGGCCACTGATATATCGGGTGGAAGCGCTATCTCCTCGCCCACTGCAGTGCTATAAATGCTGGCGTTACGGACATAGTGTAAAGGGATGTAGGTCAGTAGCCCGGTGTAAATTGTGTGCAGGACAACACGGCGCTGATGAATGTGCATCACAGGAAAAGGTCCTGTTGTCTCTGCGGTGGTTCGCACTCAGCTGATGATGGCAACTGTCCCGCGAGGGCTCAGGAAATTCAAATAATAGAGACCATTGAACAAAAACGATGTTCTAGACGTGAAGCTCGAACTGCCATTGCAGAGCGGTCTCGTGGGTACGCTAGTGCTACGAATCGTAGTAATCATGTCGCAGATTCCTCACTCTCAGAAGTAATAGCTTCTACTGTTGAAAGACAATGACAAAGATAATGGAGAATCTTTTTGTAACGCTGACGGAATCATTGGCTCAAATAGTGAACGCACAGATGACACAAATCCTGATGAGTGTTAGCCAACCGGATGGATCCCCGTTACTTTCTTCAACAAAGGAGGTAAACACATGCTCACAAGAACCAGATTCCTTGAAAACCAGCCGCACGAAAATAGCACCTGTTGAAGAGCAGTTATATTCACCAAAACCCGGTTCCGTCGAACACTAGCCGTAAGATAATACCCGTTGAACTAGATTTGGACTGGAGCTCAGATTCAAGTTCTCGTGACTCACAAATGGAGCTAGAATCGAGAAATATGAAACGGCGTGCGCCGCCTGTAATGCAAGGTTCTCCAGTGAGTCCAAAAGGGAAGAGCAAAAAATATCACAAGGAAATCGCATCAAAAAAGGACTTTTTGAAAGATAACATATTGGAGAAGGCAGTGAATACTGCCGGGATCTCGCCAAAATAGGTGGATTAATAGTTTTGCAGTGGAATTGGCGGTCAATTCTTTCTGCAGCAACAGATTTACTTTACCTGTGCAATCAACATTCACCTGATGTTATTGTGTTGCAAGAAACTTGGCTTTCTAAAGAAAAGAGCTTTCATCTAAAAAAATTACCGTATATTTCGTTTAGATCGACCCTCTCGGGGTGGCGGTTTAGCAGTATTTATTTCTCTGCAAATTGCTCGTCGGGTAAGAATTACAGCTCAAGTAATGAACTCAGAAAGCGAAATTTTAGCTTTAGATATTTCCCTTCAGGGATGTCTTCCCTTTTGTTAGTAAATGTATATTTTCCAGCAGGTGTTCCAAATTCTAATGTTTTAGATTCTGTAATTGCATCTTGCAGGAAAGAAATTATATTGGCTGGGGACTTTAATTCACATCATATTTCATGGGGTTTCAGAACAGACACGTTTGGGAAGCGATTGTGGGATTTCGTTTCTAAGAATAATTTAACGTGCATTAACCAGCAAACACCCACTTACGCTTGTAATCGGTCTATTTCTGCGATTGATCTTACTTTCTATAGTCCTAGCCTCTCTATTTCTACATGGTCTACTTTGAACTCGCGTACAAGTAGCGACCATTTTCCTATATTGTTTGAGCTTGTTTGTCCTGTGACTTCAGTAAACAGCCAGTCGATTACTCACATCAATTTTAATACATTTGAAAAGGTGCTACGCGGGGTTTTGTCAAAACTAACTGATGAAAATGAAGAGCAAAATCCTACGAACTTCAGCGATGTTATAAAGAGATCTCTAAATACAGCTAAGTTTACAGTAAAGGTTTCTAAAAGTAGTTCTTCTAATCCATGGTGGAACTCAGATTGTTCACGGGATTACAGGCTAAGAAAATCAGTGTGGTGGAAACTGCTCTACAACCAATGTCCTAGAAATTGGAGGGATTATAAGTATGCGGCTGCAGTTTTTAAACGAACAGTCGCCACTGCGAAGGATTGTCATGATAGCCAACGTTCTGAGCCTGGCAATAGGAAACCCCTTTTTAATTTCCTTAAAGCCAAAAAAGTAATTCCGTCACCAAGTACCATCGAATGGGTAGTCTCAACGCCAAGTGAGTTGTCTGGTTTCTGGGAAAATATTGCTAAAGAACTTGAAAGTCGCTTCAAGGCTGCTTGCTCATTCCACTCGCGGTCACCTGTCAAAAGTGACGACTTTGAAGAGGTGACAGCTTCGGAACTAGCACAAGTAGTGAAGATCTTGCCCAGTGCTGCACCAGGTCCTGATGGCATATCCGCATCGGTAATAAAAATTCTACATAAAGTTTCGCCCCAGGATTTACTTGCAGTAGTTAACCACTCTATTAGAAATTCATGGATTCCGCCTGAGTGGAGAATTGCGAAAATAATTCCTTTATTAAAAAAGCAAGGAGATGGATTCACTTTAGATAACATTAGGCCTATTTCGCTCACATCTAATCTGGTAAAACTAATTGAAAGAATCTTACACATTCGGATAGACAACTGGTTGGACGAAAACATGATCCTGAGCCCATGCCAAATTGGATTTAGGCGCGGCTGCTCCATTTGGTGTGCCCATGTTGACTTAGAAAGCAGGATACAATTAGCTCGTTCTAAGAAACACTTTTCCGCTTTAGTCACTCTGGATATTACAAAAGCTTATGATAGCGTGGAACACGTTAAACTAATAAATTCGCTAACTCACGTAGCTTTACCACACTACTTCGTTGCGTGGGTATACTCATTTTTAAAAGACAGAGAATTTTATTGCTCGCAATATGGAGTGTCTCTTCAAAATATAAACAAACTAGACGTCTCCCCCAAGGTTCGGAATTGTCACCATTATTATTTAATATATTGTGTACTATCCCTACACAACATGACGTGCAGGCGTATGTATACGCTGATGACATTGCATTTTTTGCTACAGCTGCAGATATACATACACTGTATCAAATTCTTCAAATGTATATGAACACTCTGGAAACGTGGCTTGAGGGCATTAATTTATCATCGAACATCAGGAAAAGCGCAATGGTAGTTTTCCCCCTAAGTGTCCCCGTGCAAATTTCGTTGCTTTACCGACAAGATACCATCCCACAGGTGGAATCGGTCAAGTATTTAGGGGTGACTTATACCGAAAAACTAAATTGGGATGCGCATATAGAAAATATGGCAGCTAAAGGAGCACGGGCGGTAGGGATGCTTCTTAGAGTCAGCAGTAAACGATCTGGTTTACGTCGTGATGTGCTCATTATGATTTATTGTATGTATATACGCCCGATATTGGAGTTTGGCTGCGTCTTGTTTTCTGGAGCTCCTGCTTACAAACTTCGACCACTGGTTCTTCTAGAACGTGAATCATTAAGATTATGTCTTGGGCTTCCCAAATTTGTTGCAAATAATATTTTGTATAAAGAAGCCCGCCTGCCTTCTCTTTTGACACGGTTCCAAATTCTAACAGTACGTACCTTCCTAAAGATATATGCGACACCACAGAGGAGGTCACAGTATGTTTTTATTAATGAGCCGATGTCCTTTTTTAACCATCAGTGGTCTAGAATAAGGAGTCCACAAGTGATTGTCGCACAGAAACTCTTGGAAAAAATACAAGTAAACCTTCGTGAGGTACTTGTACTTAACAGATCTCCTCAAACAATTAGAATAGAGTTCGACAATATATTTCCTAAGGAATGCAAACATTTACCCACTAGGTACCTGAGTGCCGTTTTGGAGGACCACCTGGCAAATTTAGAAACAAACATCGTTATAGCGACTGACGCTTCAGTTTGTGAAGAAAAGGCAGGAGTGGGAATTGCATCCTCAGCTTTGGATTTGGTCTTTTTAAATTCGTTTACCCGACTTTACGCCTATTTATCAAGCGGAATTGCTTGCGATTGTCCTAGCCTTACGTAAATTACCCCTATCAATAACATAAGGTGTCATTCTGACAGACTGTCTCTCTATCTGGTTCTGCATTAACTGCAACTAATTTGTCGAATGCCTTAGAAGTATTTTATTCTCTTGTCCCAAGACATTTTCTTCTTATTCGCTTAGTGTGGGTACCAGGTCACAAGGGTTTAACCCTCAATGAATATGCAGATGCACTTGCAGTGGCATCACATAATGGTCCCATAATCTCTATATTGCCGACGCTGGCATTTATCGCAGCGGCGCGATTTGAAAAGTTTGCCACGTCAGATACCTTTGCCAAATCGGCTTTAGCAACATCTGAGTTTCCCCACCTTAAATATCCATGGAAAAATCGTTGGTGCTGCACCAGAAGGGAAGAAATATCAATTACCAGGTTACGATGCCGAGTTTCCCCCACTAAACTTTTACCTACACAGGTCTGGTCTGGTACAGTCACCCTTATGCCTCCACTGCAACGAGAGTGAATCTCTGCAACATTTCTGTTTGACATGCAGATTGTTCACTAATCAAAGAAAACGATTGGCTAGATCAACCTCTCCGAAGGATGGGCTTAAATTTATCCCTTCCGGTGGTTCTTTCCTTTGGTGCAACTGAAATGGGCTTCAGCCACAAGAACGTTTGCGAAGCCGTGTGCGATTTTTTACGCGAGACAAAACGAATAGAATGCTAAGTTTATGTACACTTTCACTGTTTCAACCTATTGGCTTCTTAATCTTTTATTTTTTTTAAAATCTGGATTGTACCAGTGAATTTCTTTTTAAACCATCCATTCCTAAATATATTCGGTACTGTAAAACATTTTTATCTCTAAAGTAACGTACCGCCCGTTTCATGGCCGATCCCCCCGCGGTGGGTTGCGCCAGGTAGCCGAGGATCAACCAACCAACCAACATTCTATTTCTGCCATGGATGAACACGATCGTGAACGCGCTCTCGCCCGCAAAAGGCAAAACGGCAACGCCGACAACAAGCTGCTACCCCGGTGTCGAGGACGTGGGAAGCGCTGGCTCGACGGCAAAAACACATTGTATATGCTGTACACACGCGTTGTCACTCATTTACATGCGCGAGTGGGCAATGTCTCGGGTGATTTACGGTAAGAACTATCCCCAGTGCTTCGCCCACTCGTCATGGTTCTCTTCGTAGAAATGCGAATTTTTTTCCCCTTATCATCCCTGCCAGCTTAACTTTGAACACGCTGGTCGAGACGAAAGCAGAAAGAAAGCACTTAAGCGTGGACAATCCCCAATAGCTTCATTCGTTATTGGCGGATACGACCAAATCTTGCGGCAATTGAATCGTCAAGCAATCAATGTGATTCTGAGGTCATCTCATGATTACTCAAAAAAGTGGTTCGTAGAATTCATAACATAGCCACGGCTTTTTAGTTTATACGCTCAGCTTGTAGATCATTCATGTGGTGGAATCATGCACATGTCTGGTTTCCACCCTTATTCAAGTATTATGGTATCATACCGCACGTGACGATGTTGCGTTAAAGCCTACGGCTTTTTTAACAGCGAAGCTGCTGTAGCCGGCCGTAAAAATTTTGGTGTGCAGAAATGTGTACAAAATCTATCATGAAGGGGATGTGCAAGAGAAATTGGGCTAATCCCACTAGTCACCGCTGGTCCACTAAAAATGAACAAGGCAACAGACAGGCGGCAAACACCACTTAAGATTTCTAGACAGACGTAAGGAGTAATTAAAGAAGGCTTTATTAAACCATCGGGATTAACCCCGTGATAAACACCATAACCGCACGTTTCAGCCTCGCTGAAGCATCTGTACAGAGAGCCTCAGCGATGCGTAAAACGAGATAATACTAGGGAACGTGAAAGGCAACGGCGGCGGCGAGATGTTCCAGGCGCTATGGAAGCCCTACGCGAACGACGATGGGCCCGTAAATCTATGGGAGAGGCGAACTCTCGGTTTAAGCGCCAGTTTCTGTCTCTGGAGTTTAGAAGTTCGTGTCGTGTCTGTGACTCGCTGGTTTAACTCTAATTTCTCTGCGCTGAGGAGGAAGCTCAAAACAACCTAGAATATCCTAGCTAATGCCAAGAAAGGACATAGAAACCGCCTAGAAAGAAACCTACCACCCACAAGCTAAATCCTAGCAATAACCCAGAACCGCCGTTCTAAGCCCAGCGCGACTTAATGCGAACTTTCCCTCTTTCGCAACTGGCCGTTTTGCCTTCATTCGCCCTTGGTTTCTTTGCGCTGTTTTTAAGATGTATTATGAAGAATTGTTGGTGATTGTTCGCATCCTAAAGCGTATGGTAAAACATGAATAATACTTATGTTTTTAATATTGTCCTAAGGTCTTCGGAAAGCGCACTCTCCTATCTAGGTTTTCCTTTAGACATGACAGGACCGAAATAACATATTTGAATGAAACATAGCAAAACGTTGTTATTGCTTCTCAGATATATCCGAATCAGACTTAGCAAGACTATAATCGTGTATGTTTATAAATGCCAAATCCAATAATTCTCCTTCACTACAAAATGTAGTAGCTTACCCACATTGCTGCGGTAACTATAGATATGAGAGCCATTGTTGATACTAACACACTACGAAAAAAATCATTGGGGCAGGCATGACCTCATCGACAACAATAAAGAGTATCGCCTTTTTCGATTGCGACTAAAATGAATTTCACTCTTGGAAACAAAAGGACTAGTCATTAGCATGTGCAGTATGCGTCGATATTTCGAGTTTTTTTTAACACGAAAGTGTTTTATGCCGGGGTCCACCAAGTATATCCGTTACGGATATGACACTGATATAATTAACCCTAACAAATTAGAAAGGAAAATCATTATGAAAATGTTCCCCCCGCCGGGAATCAAACCTCTGACTCCTTGGCCCGCGCCGAAGGGCGCCTGGTTTCTTACCGACTAAGCCACCGACGCAGCTGGAGAGCAACCTGCCAACGCGCCTTATATCTCTCACACATTCTCTCTCGATGGAGCTCTCTGTTGGCGTGGCTTAGACGTGGCGGGTCGGTGTCGCGGCCTGCGAGCGGGGAAGAGAAGTAATGCGGCATGACATTACTAGCGCCAATAGCGAACGATTAGTCGACGACGCGGTTAAAGCAGGCGTCAGAGATTGCACGCCAGCGCACTATCTCGGAGGCCATGCTTTAACTGCGTCTCGATAGCAGTGAAAAACATTGGCCGCGCTAGAATCGGAGAGTCGCCGGTGTAGCTATGTTCTTTGCCTTTAGCTTCGTGTTAGCGTGTGACGGCTCTTTGTCAGAGTAGTGCATCTTCCACATGCACCAAAGTTGTTTCGCCGACGGCTACTTCGGGTGCGATATCACCGACTAATGAAACTGCTACAGTGAGCGCGGCCGCAAGGCAGCGATGTCGACGGGCAAATGTGGTGCCTTGGTGGAGCGAGACAGAGACCAGCAGCACGTAGAACGCCTGCGCGTGCTCGCTGCTGAAACTACGAACCTCGGCCCCCGTGTTACTGAAGCGCAGCGTGGTAGTGCATGCATGGGCGCAGGAGTAGGTTACTTTATTACTCAGGCGCTCACGCCATACCACTTCTCTTTGAAGACGCGCATATCGAGCGCCAGCGTTGATTACGTGCTTGTTGGTGCCTTTGCGCTGGATTCACGATACGCTGTGTCCAGGTGTATCATGTTGACAACTTCAGCTACAACAACGGTTAATTCATACCATGGGCGTTAGTCGGTGCGATGGAGATTTGCCATTAGCCGTCAACGTGGGTGTGTCCACGTCAAATGGTGCTATACCTGTCAAACACCAATAGACATTGTACAAGCTCTCATATAGCGCTACGCAATAAGCACTACTTCTGCGAAGACGCGTTTTACTTTCGTGTTATACCGATTCCTATGACGGAGGGATCAGCCATGTTTTTTTGTTCTGCGCCGAGAATGTACGGCCTGTGAACAATCTAGGGGCGTAGCCGCGAGGTGGCACACCGGGCACGTTTGCTTTTCTTTTTTCTTCTTCTTTCTTTCTGACAAGACATACAGAGCCCAAAATGACACTCTACCACACTTGCCTGCCCCGCCGCCACTTTGCATCAAGGCAGTGTCGCTAGCAAACACATTTCTGGCTACGTCACCCACCACCACGTAACGTGCGCGCAGCCACAGAGATTAGCGGTGGAGAGAAAATACTTGATGCCACGCTGATGCAACAGCATGGCAGCAAGTTCATCGTATTAGTGAACGTCAGCCATGCTGTAGTAGCATAATATATGAAGTACTGCTCAGCAGCGTGCCCACGATGTCGGCTCCTATTTATTTGGTAGGAGGAGAGAACGCATCTCAGTTGAATCTGACAATGCAGTGGAACACCCTTTTTACCGCAGCAAATGATCGGCATCCAGGAAGAGGGTGTCACAAATAGAGTATTTTCGAATGAAGACCCTTAATTTTACAGTAAAATACATGTGGGCGGTTTGAGCAACAGAAACATCACAAATGTAGTGTTCCTACTTGAAAGAACGAAACAGCATTACAGCTTCAGTATGGAACTGGCGTCCATCTTAATCTGCTTTATTTTCAACTTCATCTCCCTCTTCTTTCCTGCCCCGGCTCTCGTGCTTCTTCATCTTCTATCCAAAGGCTCGTACCGCTTCACCCTTCCCGGTTTCTTTTAATTACCCCTCCTGGGGTAATACTTGAAGATATTTCCAATTGAAGCACATTCAACTGATCCACGTTCACCAGTGTACCAGACAGTCTCCAAAATTCCGTTCTGGGTGGCTGTCTTTGTCACAGAGTAAGGACCATAAAATTTGGCACTGGAATCTCTTATTCCTTTCCTCACTAGTACGAGGTCGGTGACTTGAATGTCTGGCATGTCTGATCGATGTCTCTTGACAAAATTCTTTTTCATTCGTTTTCGGTACCTCGCCTCCTGTGATTTTTGTTGCCTCTCCTCGGCGATCTTGAGATTTTCCAAGAGTCCCAACTCACGGTCTTCCTGCAGAATAGGGGTTTCTCCTGAAGAAGCGTACTGTGGACTGTACCCTAAGCCACTTGTGTGGGATCGGTTATGATGCTTTACGGCTGCTTCTAAGGAGCATTTCCATCCACCAGGAAAACTATCGTACATCTTGATGTATTGTTCCACGTCCCGTATGGCACGTTCTGCAAGTCCATTCATTGCGGGATGGTATGGTGCACAGAACTTGATTAATATATTGTGATCTTGTGCCCATTTTGCTAGCTTTTCACTCTTGAACGCGGGGCCGGTATCACATACAATTGCCCGCGTAGTCCTAAACATGTCTCTTTCGAGGAGGTTTATCACGCTATTTGCATCTTCCTTTCTCGCTCGTGCCGCGACCATCCTGGTGCATTCATCTATGGCCAGAAGAAAAGCTTTCGTTTTTCTGACTCCTTCCCGTTTCTTATTAAGTTCGGCAAAATCCAGGTGTACTACTTCAAAAGGCACGTTTGAGTGGCAAGGTAGTATCATGGCGTCCGTAGGCTGTTTATATTTGACTTTGTGTACTTGACACACATGGCATGAACGAACGTACTTACTGACTTCTTCATGTGCGGCCACGTAAATATCTTGACTAAATTGTTGTATGTGCGCCAAAATCTGTCGTGTCCTCCAGATTCTGGGCTATCGTGGTACAAATAAAGCACCCTAGAAACAAGCGTTGGTGGGACTTGATACCGACCGTCAGTAAAAACCAGTTGTTCGGAGCCTTCCCACAGCATCACTTCATTGATTTCTTCGGATTGTTCTGTGTTGTTTTGTATCGTCAACCTTGACAGAGCACCCGCATCAGTTAAAAGTGGTCCTGGTCGGTGCGAGATGGTAAAGTCAAATTGCTGCAAGAAATTCACCCATCTGGCGATACGTCTTTTAGTTTAGGTCATATTCAAGAGATGAGTGAGGGCCTGGTGATCAGTGAACAAAGTGAACTTCGTACCTGCCAGGTACGTACGGAAATACTCAACGGCCTTCAGAACAGCCAGTGCTTCCTTTTCAGTAGTAGTGTAGTTAATATCAGATGGCTTGAAGGTGTAACTGTAGTAACCTACTACGTGTCGCTTTTCTCGGCCGGATGCTTTAATAGATTTTTGATACAACACTGCACCACTCCCATAATGTGAGGCGTCAGTGTTCAATTCAAAGGGTAAGGTGAAGTCTGGTATGCGTAGAACAGGGTCAGCAGAAATTCTGTGCACCAAGTCACGGTAGACTCTCTCGCATTCATCATTCCATTCAAATGGAACTTCTTTCTGCGTTAAGCGCGTGAGGCATCTAGTTTTGACAGCAAAGTCCTTTACGAAAAATCGGAAATGTCCTGCCAATCCCAAGAACACACGCAGTGAATGGACGTCACATGGTTTCTTCAACTGGGAGATCTTCTCGACGGCCTCTTGTTTCATGCTTTTGGTGTTTCCATCGAAGACTCTTCAAAGAAACACACCTTTTCGTTGAAAGAATGCACTTTTCTTAAAATTGACCTTGAGATGTGCCAAGCTCAAGGCATTTAACACCTGAGAGAGATGGTCCTGATGCTCAGCCTCTGTTTTGGAGAAGAGTATAATGTTGTCTATGTACACATTACAAAAAACACTAAGGAATGGCTTTTGGACGTCGTTCATGATCTTCTGGAACCACGCTGGTGAGTCTTTCTAACCGAAAGGAAGCCGGTTATACTCGTAGAGATCGAATGGAGTAATAAAAGCGGTGTACATTTTTGTTTCTTCGGTTAGTAGGATCTGCCACAAACCTTTGCACAAATCGATGCGGGAAAATTGTCGGCAACCACCCGTCTCATCTATAATTGTCGGCATGGGAAATGGTATCAGTTTTGCCTGACGATTGAGAACCCTGTAGAAAGTGCACAACCTGAAGGTTTCGTCTTCTTTCGGTGCAATCGTTATGGGAGAAGCGAAGGGTGATACCGAAGGTCGTATAATATCGGCGTCTAGCATCTCCTGCGACTCTTTCTTGAGCCACATCTTTCGCTCTCTTGACATATTGTAAGGTGATTTTCGGATGACGGTTTTGTCAGCTAGTTCAAAAGGAACCTTGTGCGACTTCATCGCCTGAGGATAGCTTCCTATGCATACAAGTTCAGGGTAGGTCCTTGCGATATGCTCCGCGCACTTGACAACTTGTAGGTTACCCTGTCTACCCTGATTTGTCTCGTTCCTTGATACTCCTTCAACTAGAACCACATCGTCCCAGTATACGTTGATCTTTAGTTTCTTTATATCCGGTCTTGATAGCAAAAAAGTCGTACGTCACCCCCTCTATGACCAATACTTCGCTCTCTATTTTCTGACCCTGGAACTCAATGTTTACCAAGGCCCACTGATCATGCAACGTTACTTTTCCATCATAGCCTTGTACCCGTAGAGTACTACGGGTACAAGGCTATGATGGAAAAGTAACGTTGTCTGGTTGTGTCTTCCACTATGCAAGCGACTTGAATCCACCAGCTTGGCCTTTATTATCGACACAGAAGCACCGCTGTCTACCAGAGCCATCATATGTTTGCTTCCTATTTTTACGGGAATGTGAAGTAGGCTAGAGCAATTTAAATAAACAGTCTCATTTGGAGTCATCGGTTGGGACTGATCACCCTCCATTATTAGTTTTTTTGCTGTCGAATACTCCTGAGCCTCAGTGTCGATATTCTTCAGTTGACCTCTTGGAACGCGCCAAGTCAAGTTATCCGTGCTACTTGCGAGGCGGCTCGGTTCTCGCTGATCGCGGCGTGACCAGTCCACTTTACTCCGACTGAAACAGCTGCTTGACTTAGCGGTTATGCTTGTTTGCGAAGCAGATGGTATGTTCTGAAGACACTCCAGGAGGTCGTCTAGAGTTCTGGGTGACAGTATTTGCACTTGCTTCGACACTTCAGTGTGCAATCCATGCATTATTAAGGCTACTACGGCCGAATATGGAAGCATGGGCTCAGCCAGCTTTAAAAGACGGCGTTTCTCAAAGAAGTACTCGACAAGGGAGCTTTGCTCGGACTTGAAATTAAGCGCTGTGTTCCATCTTTTTACTGGATTGCTTCGGAATGCAGTCAAAAATTTTCGCTTCCCCTGGCTCCAAGAGTCGTCCCTGTCTTCCATTATGCGTATTTCATACCACTTGCGTGCAACCCCTCTCAAGTAAACGCGCATGTTGGTAATTTTATCCTCATCAGATAGCCACTTGTTTTTTCCAGCGGCATATTCGTAGAACTCAAGCCAAGTTTCTGTACTTGAAGACACACCGTCGAAGGCATCAGGTTCCATGAATTTAGTCACCGATTTCTCAGCATTTAGAGAACTTATAAGCGACGTTACTATCTGGTTCTGTTCAACAATCTGTTCCTGTTGCAGCTGAAGAGCTTTCAAAACGAGGCTCACCTCTTCCGTCGAAGACAGTGATCCTGAGTCTTTTCGACACACTGGTTCAAGAACTAAGTCATTGAAGGTCGCCACACGCAAGTTCACTTTCAAGGCACCTTTCCATCGTAGTTCAGTAGTGTCCATGGCTGCCTTTTCCACAACCAGGTTCACGAGTTCTTCCAAGCTGAGCTCACGAGGTAAGTCTACCGCTGCCTCATATTGAACTTGGTACTTCGAAAAAGATGATCTTCTCCGCATAGGTCTCGTCAAGGAAGAACGTCACCCACATGTTGGCTTCTATTACCGGCTGCGCCAAAATAATGTAGTGTTCCTACTTGAAAGAACGAAACAGCATTAAAGCTTCAGTATGGAACTAGCGTCCATCTTAATCTGCTTTATTTTCAACTTCATCTCCCTCTTCTTTCCTGTCCCGGCTCTCGTGCTTCTTCATCTTCTATCCAAAGCCTCGTACCGCTACAACAAATAGGGGCACTATATGTGATGATAGACATACCTGAAGAAAAAGAGTCGCCAAAAAAGTAACATCACATACAGTTTTTGACATTTCGTTTTATTGAGGTTCAGGCGCCGACAGGCATACAGCATCGCATAAACATATCACCTATGCTTCGCTGTTGGCCACAAAAGCACTTTCGCTCCGTTCGTGGTCAACTGACGTATGGTGGCGTTCTTCATGTCAGTCCAAAGTTGTCCCCGAGAACCGCAGGAAGCAGTACTTCTGGTTGTGTCTCGCAATCGAGTGGTCTGTGGCCGTTCTACTCACTTATGCTGTGCGGTTGGATTATCAAAATTTATAACCACACTTTATCTACGTCACCACAATTAGGTGACATTTCTACTAATCTTTTATTTTTTTTAGAATACATAGCTAAATACCGCAAATATCTCCACTGGTTTTTAATCTGAACTTAAAATTGCGCTAAAGCATCAATTTCGCGCACACAGGACATCTAGAAATTATTTGTTTGGTCACATGAAGGCAGAAGTTTTTCCGAACGCTCTGTAAAAGACTATGTAAATGGTATATCACTGCTCATATGGTCATTTCTTGGCAAAAACATATCTCTGTCTAGAGGACTGATTTTGGAGGAACTTGAAACGATATAGAAATGCCGGCTATTTTCTGTATGACTACACATTTCTAATCCTCTTATAAAGCCTCAGACCTCAGCACATGTATAAGTCATCAGATAAAGACAGTTTTTATGTCTAGTGCTGTGTCGTTAAAAGAAAAAACTCACCCACAATTGCGTTAAGTGTTTCAAGGCGTTCTTATCGTGTGGCCCCTATCGCATCCCCTCCGCACCTAAAAAACTTATGGCAGCAATTTTTTTTCAATTTTGGACAACAATATTTGATAACTGACTGATAACGTCGACATTATGGAGCATGAGGGAAAAATGCTTGCGCTTTTTCTGTACACAAATTGGCATCTAAGACTGATGTTTTTAACTATTGACCGATTTCTGTTTTTTTTATTTGCCAAACGTGAAAGATCTTATTGACATTGACGTTCATGGCATATTGCCTTTTCGCGCAAAATGTTTATTGATTCCGGATCAAGATGCAGTTCTCACTGGCTGTTCAACTGTCACAAATATCGCTTGTTTCATGAGGCAGAAATCGACGCTTGTGCTTGAGAGAGGGCAGCTTGACAGTGTCTACGGTGACCATAGCAAGCCTTTCGACCTAGTCAGGCCAGCAATGCTTGAGGCTGAATTGTGATACCTTGATATCGACTCTTAAATTGTCCATATCCTGCTCACATTTTATTGCTATATCCTTCTATGTTGCCTTAATTCGGAAAACGTCTTTTTTTACAAAGCCTTACAGAAGACCACCTAGAGCAGAATATCGATATCCACTACTATGCTCACTCAGCAAGACGTGTGTTTGGGCAAGTTGGTTCATACTTGATACCAAACAGATGAGCGCTATCAAACGGCGACATAGCCAAGAGGCACACCGGACAGGCGCTCAACTTTCAACTGAGCTTTATTGAGCCGACATGAAAATTGACAAGAGCAGCCAGCAAGGGTGATAACATTTGTCAGTCATTCACCCGATAAGAAAAGTGTTAAGCCTGCTTTATGCGACATTTTTCTATCCTGCGTAAACAAGCGTTTTGCACCCAAACTTGGCAATTTTCAGGTTCTTAAAGCATTTCGATGCTTTGATGATTACTTGCTGATATTCAGTGATGCAGAAGGACCGGTCTCCAACAATATCACTGCAGGCATATTGGACTTATTCAAAAGCTCCGCAGAATGATATAACTTTACTTGGGAATCGGTAGAGCGGAACACCATTCAATTTCTAGATATAAAACTTATTTTTAAGCCCAATATCTTGTGCTCGATGTATAATCCTAGGACGAAGAAAAGTTTGTTGCCATTTGATAGTGCTCACTCTAAGCTTATCAAAAGGGGGGATCGCCACGACTTCTGTAAGGGCGGCCTTAGATAAATCGTGTCGACATGAAATGTAAAAAGCGCTTGAAATCCAGGTTGAGCGTCTAAAAGCAGCTGAGTACCCGCCGTCGTTGATCCACAGTGTGTGCAACTCCCTTCTGCAGAAGCTGAAGCGCACTCGTACAACTAACAATAGTACACTTGAAAGACAGACAACTCTAGCTGTTCCTTACATACATCGCATTTCCCATAATTTTAAGAAGTAATTTCGAAGTGCCACGTCAACTTTGTTTTTCCCGCCCCGTGCAAACTTTCTAAAATTTGCTCTCTCGCTTCTAATAGGGGTTGTACGCAGTGTTCCAAACAGGCATGCCACTTTGTTCACTGTATGTGCGGCCAACGTTGTGTACTGCGTCCCTTTGAGCTGTGATTAAATGCACATATGCCAAACGGGGAGATGCTTCAATGAAAGGGCGAGAGAACGTAGTTTGTCAATTAAGAATAACGCTGGTGGCCACCTTGCGGAGCATCGTAAAATGTGTGGATGCATTCCGGAGTTCGCGTGTACTGCTTTCCTCAAGCGTTCACATGACACAACAGAAAGGGAAATCGTAGGAGCTTACTGTATCCACAAGTCCGGTGATAAGTGTATCAGTGAACTTTCTATCACGCTCTGCGACGAGGAAGTGGCCTTCTTAGAAGGTTATCTGTAAGCTTCCATTCTTTGGCATATCAGTTTTGTGCTGTTAGCTTTGTTTCTCTTGATTGTCACGTGGTCGTGACCTTGACAGAAGGTGCAGTCGGCGTCTTCCAGGTGAAACTCTTTATTTGGCCAAACTTGTCGCCTCGAAACGGAAACTCAAATCACAGCAATGAATGCACGCTGCACACTGATAACGGCGCAGATAGCGTCGGTCGTCGAAAAACTGACCATCGTTGGGACGCACCGCCTTTTATACATCACGAGTCGAACTTTCCAGTCTCATCAATGGTGGCTGCGCAAGCTCTGGAATAAGCTTCCGTGTTCGCGTCTTGAGCGCCATCTTAATAAAATGATCTACTATATCGTGAGACTCCTCGAACACGGAGGCATGGTCTGCACCGAGCATTGCGGACAGTCAATGTGGGTGTAAACTAAAAACAGCAAAATTGGAACAACAAACACGCGTGGCAAGATGATCGGGTTTTTAAAATTTCATTTTCCACTGTTTTCCGACGCAGGTCCTTGTTGTTTAAGCAGTGGTAATGATCTGTTGTTGGTTTTCCTATGCTTTTTGACGCGACGCTTGGGTGATCAAGCTTTGTTTTTGGTTTTTTATGCAATTGTCCAACTGTTTCTTTTACTTACCCGGCTGTTGGCTAAGTAGATTTCTGGAATTCTGTTCATCAGCTGTACAAAGTCTCTAGCCCATATTTCCAGAATGATGGATTTGTTTTTTCCACAACATAGGTAGGATGTTTTCTTTGATGGCTTCTTTAGTTTGGATGGTGCTTTAATCTCGGATGTTTTCTTTCGCCTTTACGCTGTAAAAAGCTGATTCGGCATTGGTGCGCGGCCATAATGTGGTGTTTCTGGTCAGGGCTTAACACTTTCGTTATCGGTTGGATGACTGACGAATGTTATCGCCCTTGCTGGATGCTGTTATAAATTTTGATATCGACTTAATAAACCTCAGCTGAAAGTTTTGTGCCTGCTCTGTGTGTCTCTTCTCTGTGTCCCCGTTTCATAGCGCTCGTTTGTTACGTTTTTAGTCCAATATTTATTTTAGGGACGAAGCACCTTAGAGACGAGGCTTGCCCGTCCTTCCGCGTCCGGCCGTCACGGGGAGATTTGTGGGTGTGAGAATCAAAAATTTGTTTGAGAATAGACAAATAATAATCATAATTGTGACAGAACAGTATAAAACACCTAGAAGCACAAACCTTTTATACTAGCCGGCGACTTCAACGTACACTCATGTTAAAATTACTAATTTTTGTTCTGGCCATTCCAGGGTAGATATAAACTGTCAATCCCCTGTGGCACATACCCGCATTCCTCTGGCACATACACGCTGATTTGAATGAAAAGAAAGGTTTACAATAGATCAGGTGTCTCAAACTCACCTGAGCCCGCGGGCCGCAGTCATGCGACTCAGTCCCGGAAGGGCCGGGGTAGTGAAGGAGGTATAAGCGGGAAGGGGGGGAGGGGGTGTTGCACGGTTTGCCAAAAAACGTTGCCATTTGAAAGAAAACATTTCCATTCTTCATATACAGGTCCTTTCTGACGAAAATGTGGTGCTAGGATTCCAACAACATGTTGCCACCGATCTCTCAAATGATTCAAATCTGGGCGCCGGTTGTGACGTATATAATTTTTGCTTCATGGTTACGTTTCTAAACGAGGAGAACCTATGGGATGCCTCACAGAGACAATGCCTTAAACCCGTCAGGCCTGAGTAGCTCACAAACATGCCTAATAAGAAGATAAAAAAAAATGGGGCGAAGACAGTCATGTGCAGGCCGCGCGCCGCAACCGAGAGCCTCGCGGGCCACATGCGGCCCGTGGTCCGCGTGTTTGAGACCCCTGCAATAGATGACCAACAATCATAATTGTGACGAAAAAATATAAAACACCTACAAAAACAAACCCTTTATACTAGGCGGTGACTTCAACGTAGACATTATGGACCTTAGAACGTAGCTTTGCCGTCGACTCTTTATGTCACTCTGTCATTCAATGTACATTATATGAGGCAATGCTCGGGCAATGTGTGATTACTCACCCACACGATACCCAGAGCTTCGCCCACTTGTCATGATTCACCTCGTGGAGATGCGTGGATTTTTCTTAACGACGTTTCTCGAATTGGGAATGTTTCTTACCTTTTATATGCCGATGACACCCATATATATAACTAAATTCATTCTGTTAGCGACTGCCGCATTCTGCAATCAGAATTCTTTTCTATCAGTATGGTATGGTATGTTAAACTTTATTAAGGTCCTGAAGATCAACCCTCAGGTTGATGCAAGTGGCTCCCAGGTTGGGACAGTAGGGTTTAACCTTACCGCCGCATCATGGGCCTCTGGACGGCCTGTACTTGATCTGAAAGAACTCCACTTTGAAGAGCTCTTTGCCACCAGTCTCTTTCCTTGTCACAGTCTGTAAAAGCCATAGGATACTGCCAAAGCATATGATCCAGAGTAATGATGCCATTACATTTCTCGCAATTGATTTCGACGTCTCTGTCAGGATATATCTTGTTAATAAAGTTTGAATTCCGGTAAGTTCTTGTGTGTAATAATCTCAGAGTCACCGTTTGAGATCTATTGAGCTTAGCGTGTGGCGCTGGATACTACGTTAAGCAATCGGTCCTTGTTCTCCACCAGCTTGTTATTGGGATCCTGGTCGCGTAGTGCACAGATAGTAAGCCCTCGTGCAGCTGCGTTAGCCACCTCATTCGTCCGAGATGGATCGACAGACCCCGTGTGCAGGAAACCAGTGGATTTCGATATCTTGGCTGTCCATCTCACCTATTAGCTGAGCAGCCCTTTTGTTTACAGAGCCTTTAGTAAATTGCCTAACAACCATCTTAGAGTCACTGTAAGTTCGTGTCCACTTATTATTCTTTAAAGCCAATGCTATTGCCACTTGTTCCGCGACTGTTGCATATTTAGTCATGATTGTCATAGCATCCTGAGTGAGTCCATCGGCATCTACTACTACTGCCGTCAAGGCTTCCTTTCCTGTGACCCATGCAGCATCTACAAAAGCCGCATGTTCACCGTCCTGTTCTATCTCCTGCAGCAGAGCTTTGGCCCTTGCCTTTCTTCTTTCCTGGTTGTGCACCGGGCGCATATTCCTGGGTAAAGGAGTGGTCTTGATTTTATTTTTTATACTATCTTTTAGTGGTACTGTGTCCTCCCCCGAATCTCTGGATCCGCTTGGGTACCACCCTACTTCTTCATGTATTGCTCTGCCTGACCTGTGGACAATTTGCTGAGCTTCAATTATCTCTGCTATTGTGTTGCGGAGCCCCAGTTTCATTAATTAATCATCCGGTGTATTAACCGGCAATCCCACGGTTGTTTTGACGAGCCTTTTAATTAACCTGTTCAACTTGTTTAGCTCTGTCTGTGTCCATCTAAGCATCCCAGCTATGTAGGAGAAGTGACACGAGGCGAATGCGTCCGCTTTTAGTTAACGCGCACGCTGCCAATTTTTATTGTTCAACTACGCACAAGAGAAATCTCCCACCGGCGCTACATTGCAGGCCAAGATCCATTGCTTATATATATGGGGTGGCCGGAGTACGGCTGTGCAGCGCGTTGACTCTCGCGGGCGAGGAAGCGTTTCCATAGGCTTCCCAAACATCGCTTAGTGGCGCTGTGACTCTTGACAGGCAGCGCCATCTCTGGTAGAAAAAACAGAAATTAGTGGTATACATCACCCGTTTTTAGATGCGAAGCATCTTATGCTCGGGGCTATGTCCGTCCCTCCCGCGCCCCGCGTCCCCCGTCCCCCCGTCCCGCGTCCCGCGTCCGGCCACTTTCATGAAGTAGGCAAGCACACATTATGCGAACCAGAACACTGTACCAATATGAAGGCCGTGAACCCTACGACAGTCATCAGAGTCATGGCCGAGAGCACAGAGAGGCTGCTTAGCAATGGCTAGGCAGGTGGTGTCTGTCGCCCAGGTTGACCCCATTCCGTGTTTGGAGGGAGCTTAGTCCGTCCCTCCTTCCCGCGTCCCACACCACCACAGCGCATGCGCGTCCCCTCCCCCTCTGTCTCCTACGCTCACCCCCCTTTCTCTCCTCTAGGAATCATCTACTCTATGGAGCGGCCCCCGCGTCCCACACCCCCCACAGCGCGTGCGCGTCCTCTCCCCTATCCTCTCCTACGCTCACCCCCTTTCTCTACTCTAGGAATCCTCTACTCTACGGAGCGGCGCCCGCGTCCCACATTCCCACAGCGCATGCGCGTCCTCTCCCCCCTCTCCTCTAGGAATCCTCTACTCTACGGAGCGGCTCCCGCGTCCCACACCCCCACAGCGCATGCACGTCCCCTCTCTCTACTCTCCTACGGTCCCCCCCCGTCCTTTCCTCTAGGAATCCTCTACGGAGCGGCGCGCACGACAGGTGGTGTGACAGCTGCTTACTCCGCTGGGGGGCGCCACGGTAGTTACGGGGTATGAAAATGACGGAGCGCGCGCGCCTCATTCTCTATCCTGCGCAGCGGCGCGATGAGCGCCCGGACCACTGCCGTGAAATGAGAGCGGCGACGTTCCTCCCGCTCAAGCTAATTATCTCCCCGCTGCTTCGCATCCACACATGGTTCCCTTCAGCGGGAGATGGGGAATTTTTTCTTCTTCTCCGCCGCGCTGCCGCTAGCTTCCGTGCACGTGCAGAGCTCTTGAGCTGCACATGCTTTGCAATTTACCGCTTGAAAAAGATCTCCCAGCTTGACAGGCACTTCGAAAAGCGAACGTAATCAAAGGAGAAAAGTTCGTTAATCACATTTACGATGTTGAGCAGACGACAGACGACAACGACTCCCGACTTAACGCGAAGCGCATTTCCGTAGTACGCGATATTGCCGTGTACGACGGTATAAGTCGAGGTAAGCTTCATTCTGTTATACGTAAAGAATACCTAAGGGTCTATATGCACTGCGAAATGAAGCCACGCGCTCGATCAATGTTCACGTTGTCGACTATGAAACACATATGATTGTTGTTTAGATGTGCATGCTGGTATTGGCAGACACGTACTGTAGTGAACGAACTTTCGCGGTGGGCAAAAAAAAAGAGAGAAAGAAACAAAGATTACACGGTCATGGCACTAAAAAGCCTGAGAAGGTTCGAGTCATGTCTTCCATACCGCTGGAGCATTACCCGTTCACTCAGCCACGAGGCGGCTAGCTAAGCTTAGTTTTAACCGGTTCATAACTGAGGGTACTTTTGGCGCAAATTAAACGAGGACACAAACACAAAAAATTCTAAAACTCCCCATCTCCCGCTAAAGGGAACCATGTGTGGATGCGAAGCAGCGGGGAGATAATTAGCTTGAGCGGGAGGAACGTCGCCGCTCTCGTTTCACGGCAGCGGCCCGGGCGCTCATCGCGGCGCTGCACAGGAGAGAGGATGAGGCGCGCTTCGTCATTTTCATACCGCGGAACTACCGTGGCGCCCCCCAGCGGAGTATGCAGCTGTCACACCACCTGTCGTGCGCGCCGCTCCGTAGAGGATTCCTAGAGGAGAGGACGGGGGGGGACCGTAGGAGAGAGAGGGGGGAGGGGACGTGCATGCGCTGGGGGGGATGTGGGACGCCGGAGCCGCACCGTAGAGTAGAGGATTCCTAGAGGAGAGAGGGGGGAGAGGACGCGCATGCGCTGTGGGGATGTGGGACGCGGGCGCAGCTCAGTGTAGATGATTCCTAGAGGAGAGAAAGGGGGTGAGCGTAGGAGAGAGGACGCGCATGCGCTTTGGGGCTGTGGGACGCTCCGTAGAGTAGAGGATTCCTAGAGGAGAGAAAGGGGGTGAGCGTAGGAGAGACAGGGGCATGGGACGCGCTGTGGTGGTGTGGGACGCGGGATGGAGGGACGGACTAAGCCCCCTCCAAACACATGCAAGCAAGATCAAGGAATGGGGTCAACCTGGGCGACAGACACCACGGCCTAGCCATTGCTAAGCAGCCTCTCTGTGCTCTCGGCCATGACTCAAGGAATGGGGTCAACCTGGGCGACAGACACCACCTGCCTAGCCATTGCTAAGCAGCCTCTCTGTGCTCTCTGCCATCACTCTGATGACTGTGTTAGGGTTGACGGCCTTCATATTACTTCAGTGTTCTGGTTCGCATAATGGGTGCTTCCCTACTTCATGAAAGTGGCCGGACGCGGGACGGGGGGACGGGGGACGCGGCATGCGGGACGGGGGAAGCGGGACGCGGGAGGGACGGACAGAGCCCCGAGCATAAGATGCTTCGCATCTAAGAAGATAGGATCCCGTCATGGTGTACGTGTCGCAATGTCAGCGCCTTGTAAACTTTCTGCTGTGTGCCCTATGATGAGCAGAAAGAAGAACATGTGTTCTACAAAGCATCCAACCGTTTTCACTGAGTGTGCGTCTGGAGTTGTGTACCTCATTCCTTTGAGTTGCGGGAAGGAATATATAGGCCAAACCGGGCAGTGTTTCAACGACAGGGCCAGGCAACACCACCTCAATGTAAAGAATGGATTTGGCAGTCTGATGGCAACGCATTGCAAGGTTTGTGGATGCTACCCCAAGTTCACGGAGGCGAAGTTTATAGGCAGAGCAAGGGAATAGACGGATAGAGAATAGAGACCTATTACATAAGGCAAAGGGGCGACGCCTGCGTCAGCACGGCTTCACTATCCCTGCAAGACAAATAGATTAGTTATCTCAGCAGCACGTTACGGTTCTCTGGTTGATAAGGAAAATGTGATGCGCGCGCAGTGATCATGTGGTTTGGCTTTGCTATAACATCTTCGTTCCGCTGTGGAATAAAATTAGTTGGAAGTTTGGCGCCCGTCTTGTTTTTTTTTGTGTTTGTGAAAAACAGTTATGAGCCAGCACCAACTAGCTCCAACCAGAATTCTGCTAGCTTTAACCGATGCCAAGCAAGTTGAACTGCTCGCCCCTCTGTCTTTCTGTTTTAAGGCGAAAGTCCTTGATGTCTCATGCTCACGTCCGTCCGTCCGTCCGGTGTCCGTCCGGCGTCCGTCCGGCGTCTGTCCGTCCGTCCGTCCTTCCGGTGTCCGTTCGTCCGTCTGTCCGTCCGTCTATCCGTCCGTCCGTCCGTCCGTCTGTCCATCCATCTGTCCGTCCGTCTGTCTGTCCGTCCATCCGTCCATCTGCCCATCCGTCCGTCCGTCCGTCCGAGCTCTGGCACGGAGCCAGGTGGCCGCCGGGATGCTCAAACGGACACCGGTCGCGTCAGACTCTACAGCGCTCGCGCTTTGCTTGCGTAGCGTCGCTGTGCCCAGCAGTGGCGTAGCCAGGGGGTGGCACACCGGGCACGTGCCCCCCCGAAATTTTTTTTCGCCATGGCATACAGAGCGAAAAATGACAATTTCAAGGAGGTGCCCCACCCGAAATCATGGAGGTGCCCCCCCCCCCCGAAAAAAAATTTCTGGCTACGCCCCTGGTGCCCAGCGTTTGCAATCATTCTGACCGATGCCGTCTCAATGCACACAGGCGTTCACGGAATACACTTTCGAATTTACAAAGGGTCCGTCAATTTAAGCGCTGGAACGCGGATGGCGTTTTGCACGATGCGCAAAGCGCGAGAAAATACTAACGCATGCGAACGGAGGAATTTTAGTCTCGCGTCTCGCTGCGATTCGCGGTAAAAAATTAAAAAAGAAAACATGCACACATTCGGTTTGTGTGTTATCCCACTGAGAGTGTAAAAGATAAAAGACATGGCATAGTCAGTGGAATGGCCACACGCTTTCGCCGAACACACTTTGGAATGTACAAAGTGTCCGTCAATTTTTTCGCTTCTGGCTTCGTGCTTGCACTCCCTTCTTATGATAATATCGACTTTACAGGTGTATAAGACTTACTGCGTGAACGCGGCTCAGCGTGAGAGGTGCCGAATTGCAAGCGCGATGTGGTATCGAGTGCGCGATGAGCTCGCGCAAGGGCACTCTTAAACGCACACTCGAAGCAATGTACGGGTGCGCGGTGCGTGTGAAAGAAAACCACACAATCTCCGAAGGTGGCAATTACAGTTCATGTATTAAGTGCCAGTTACATTCAGTGGCTTAAATATATACCACCCTAATAAAGCGACAAAAACAGAACAAACCAGCCAAACGATGTCAAAGTTTGCTGAAGATGCACAGGCGTTCGTTCCGGCGCGATGATGCAGCCATCCCGACGCGTGAATTCCAGGCGGCGAACCTTTGACAATGTGCGGAGTTCAGTTGAAAGGAACCAACACCGCAAAGCTAACCGCGGTATGACGTATTTGAGTGTGAACATCCAACCATGACAGCTAGGTCTCACAAACACAAGGGATCGAAACACAAATTTGTTTCAACATACAACCGTTATTGGATGTAAAAATACGAGGAGACGGCGAGCAATTACTACTGCAGTCGTTGTATGCACGCGTTGCGTTACGTACTTATTCAGGCAGTCGAAACAAACGATCTCAAGCGAGGAATTGAGTCAGCCAAAACGGAAGGCGAGACATAGCTAGAACCTTGTTCTTTTAACAGCGGTGATCCACGTTTGTGTACTTTCTCTCTCGTACGATTCGTCCGGTAACCGTAATAATTTTACTGGTGGATCGCTTGCCTTGGTACTATGTGCCATGCTGTGGCACACAGGAATACTTCGGACCTCGCTTCCGCTTTCGTGGGGTCGCTTCTACCATCGCGGAAAAGCAGCTTCGCAAAGCAAGCCTCTCGGTTGCGCGTGCCAAGCTCACTTCACAAAGTCTTAAGTTCCCCCCCACCGACAGAAGAACGCGTGCGCACGTGTGCCACCGTTGTCGGCTGTCGGTGAAACAGGCTGAATTGGCCGTGCCCTCTGCCGCGCTTATCCTCAGTTTCACCAGCGCTTGCCGCCAGAGCCGCAGCGTGGCGCTGTTGTCACTCCCGCAAACTCGAGCTTGGGTTCCCTATTCGCCTCGTGTGCGACCGATGGCGGCGCTGCGAGCGGCACTCCGGTGACGCAAGGGCGGGGATTCGGCGTTTGTCGTCTGCTACGCTCTGGCTAAAGCAGCAGCATTTTCGTTATAGTTCGCCTCGCGTCGCACGGCGTTCCTCGATTACTAGCTGCATTTTCTTCTAATGATATTTTTTTGAGATGACTGCTAGCATGACAAGAGTTCAAGAAACGTTATCATTTAACATATCTTCTGTATACCCACAGCCATCGCGGTCAGGTTCATGCCCTCGAGTTCGTAGCGTCACTCACTGGGCTGGATGGTGTTGAAATAGCTTACGTGAAAGCGCGAACGCCCCCGCCAAGTGAGTTAAAGAGAGTCTAGGCTGCTTTGAAATCGAAGCGTGATCAATTTGGCAGCTTATTCGCAAAAATCAGCGTTGTGTAAACAGACTTGAGTTGAACGAAAATTCACGCTCCACTTCCAATTGTAGCCATGTATACTCGCGCAGACACGACAGCTCACAAAATGAAATGGATAACTTCATCGATTAGCGGGTTTCTGCGGACCACTAGCATAGATTGGGCGAGCTGGATGCAAATAAGATATCTCGGAATGAAACGCCAGCAGTGATGCTCGTGGTACATTTCGACCCTTATGATTAGAGAGAGATACGCTCATGAGCCGCATTCATGTTTTCGATCACACGGTGCTGCCTAATCGACTGTGCGAGCCTTTCAATTTTGATGACAGGATGGCGCGCACTATATTTCTAATGCTTGGGCAGCGCGATCCGCTGCACGGTTCGCGTTTCGTTTGACACCGATGGTACAGCTTGGAAAACAGTAGGAAAAATCGGCGAATATGTCCAGGAAGAGGAGAAAGAGAGCTCTTTCCCGCCATTCTTTTGGCCCCTGTGGCTGATTATTGCTATTCTTTATAACGTTCTGTAACAAGATTGAATACTTTAAGGTGAGAGCCTTATCATCAAATGCGAAAATTGACCGTCGGCGTCACCCGTCGCCAGCGTTAACGCGAGTGATGCGAAAATTCATCACATGATGACGTCATCAAACATTCCAGACCACCAAAATTTGTGACGTCATAACGTCGCGTCAAATGATTACGTCATCACATGCCATCGTCGCTTTGCATTGCCTCCGTGATTGGTGGGCCGATCTCGGAGGCGATGCAGAACCAGGTGATGTGTAGAAAGCTTAAGAGCAAAACCACGGGTGCTATCGCGTAACGATTCTATTCCTTTTTCTATTCCTTTCGCCGCCATTAATCGTCTGTGATTGGTCGAAGCGTCTATCCATCAAGCAGTCGTAAAAGAGCCTGACGTCAAAATGACGTTACCACACAACGGGTGCCGGCGTCGCGCGTTCCCGCCCACTGCTGACGTAAGCTTCGACGTCACGCGGAAAAGAATTGGAATAGAAAAAGGAGTCGTTCCGCGATTCGCCTGGTGTGCGACCGATGGCGGCGCTGCGAACGGCGCTCCGGTGACGCAAGGGCGGGGATTCGGCTTTTGTCGTCTGCTACGCTCTGGCTAAAACAACAGCATTTTCGTTATAGTTCGCTCGCGTCGCACGGCGTTCCTCGACTACTAGCTGCATTTTCTTCTTATGATATTTTTTGAGATAACTGCTAGCATTACATGAGTTCAAGAAACGTTAACATTTAACATATCTTCTGTATACCGACAGCCATCGCGGTCAGGTTCATGCCCCCGAGTTCGTAGCGTCGCTCACTGGGCTGGATGGCGTTGAAATAGCTTACGTGAAAGCGCGAACGCCCCCGCCAAGTGAGTTAAAGAGAGTCTGCGCTGCTTTGAAATCGCAGCGCGATCAATTTTGCGGCTTATTCGCGAAAATCACCGTTGTGTAAACAGACTTGAGATGAACGAAAATTCATGCTCCACTCCCAATTGTAGTCATGTGGACTTGTGCAGACACGACAGCCGACAAAATGAAATCGATAAGTTCATCGACCAGCGGGTTATTGCGGACCACTAGCATAGATGGGGCGAGCTGGATGCAAATAAGATCGCTCGGAATGAAACGCCAGCAGTGGTGCGCGAGGTACAGTTCGAC
The DNA here is from genome assembly GCA_030522465.1 of Rhipicephalus appendiculatus. Taxonomy (NCBI): domain Eukaryota; kingdom Metazoa; phylum Arthropoda; class Arachnida; order Ixodida; family Ixodidae; genus Rhipicephalus; species Rhipicephalus appendiculatus. The sequence continues at coordinate 161,647 of JALIZH010016890.1, forward strand.
TCTTATGATTAGAGATAGATACGTTCATGAGCCGCATTCATGTTTTCGATCGCGCAGTGCTGCCTACTCGACTGTGCGAGCCTGCCAATGGTAATGACAGGATGGCGCGCACTATATTTCTAATACTTGGGCGACGCGATCCGCTGCAGTGTTCGCGTTTCATTTGACACCGATAGTACAGCTTCGTAAACATTAGGAAAAATCGGCGAATGTGTCCAGGAAGAGGAGAAAGAGAGCTCTTTCCCACCATTCTTTTGGCCCCTGTGGCTGATTATTGTGATTCTTTACCGTGCTGTAACAAGATTGAATATTTTAAGGTGGGAGCCTTAGATTCCACATAAATTGCGAAAATTGACCGTCGGCGTCCCGCGTCGCGAGTGATGCGAAAATTCATCACATGATCACGTCATCATGACATCCCAGACCGACAAAATTTGTGACGTCATAACGTCATGTCCCATGATTACATCATCACATGACATCGTCGCTTTGCATTGCCTCTGTGATTGGTGGGCCGATCTCGGAGGCGATGCAAAACCAGGTGATGTGTAGAAAGCTTCAATGCAAAACCACGTTACGTCCAGAAAGCATTCGGAAGGGGGGCGGCGAAGGAACAATACATCAACTCAAGAAAAAGATGGCTTTCGCCTTCGAGTCAACTTAGGCAAATGCATAAGGAACTCGAGTCTCTTTAGTACAGTGATCGCACCAATCCACATCAGGAGTCGACCGTTGAGACTGATTTACAGTATTTTATTGCAAATACATCTTTCGATGCGAAAGTTTTATATTTATCAACGTTAGTATGTTTACACTAATTCTGTTCAGCATATTTTCAGACCACCGTGAACGAGTGAACAAACGTCGATTTAGTAACGTAAGGATTAAAATATGTAGAAAAAAAAAAGAACAAAAACAAAAGAAAATCACTCCGGACAACCTACCGATATTTCATATCCCCGTCGTGCATCCCTTTTAGACTCACCCTGTTTATTTCGTGTTTCAATTTAAAGTACTTACGACGCGCTTACACAGCATCTGCTAAAAATGTGGATTTAATCAAACGTTGTTGCCGGTAACGCCACTTAATTTATTTGAATGACATCACACGTCGTTTGTCATGCTCCGAACATATGAATTGAATCGAAGGAGCAGGCTTGGCAACCGAACACGCGCAGCACGCGGTATACATTTATTGCACTTTAACGCAGACATGGAAGCTGAAGCCCGAACGCTGAAGTCAGTTATCGAAAACGGGCAGGAAAGTCATTTTGAATGCGCCACAGCCATAGAACAGTCGCGAAAAAGAAAAATTCACCATAGAAGCAGATGTACACATGGATGGCTAGCAGACGACAACAGGAGCAATCGACACACAACGTGCTCCTGACGGCAACTCCGCTCGATTTTGATGGGCATTTTGCTTGAACATTCAGTACAAATTGCTTTATCGACTTGCCCACCAATGTTTCAATAACTCGAGCGCGATAGACAGGCTGGCAGCGTCGAGCAGCCTTCGCGTAGCGAACGCGCGCGCGAAGAGCTGCATCCGAGTCCTCTCCCTGACGTCACACGCGAGAGGGCGCCACTCCAAGATCTCGAGGCGAATAGCACCCCACGTTACGTCCAGAAAGCATTCGGACGGGGGGCGGCGAAGGAACAATACATCGACTCAAGAAAAAGATGGCTTTCGCCTTCGAGTCAACTTAGGCAAATGCATAAGGAACTCGAGTCTCTTTTAGTACAGTAATCGCACCAAGCCCTATCAGCAGTCGACCGTTGAGACTGATTTACAGTATTTTATTGCAAATACATCTGCTTAGGACTTTCGATGCGAAAGCTTTGTATTTATCAACGTTAGTATGATTACACGAATTCTGCTCAGCATATTTTCAGACCACGTGAACGAGTGAACAAACGTCGATTTATCAACATAAGGATTAAAATGTGTTGCAAAAAAAGAACAAAAACAAAACAAAATAACTTTGGACAACCTGCCAATATTTCATATCCCCGTCGTGCATACCCTTTAGACTCACCCTGTTTATTTCGTGTTTCAATTTAAAGTACTTACGACGCGCTTACACAGCAGCTGCTAAAAATGTGGATTTAATCAAACGTTGTTGCCGATAATGGCATTTAATTTATTTGAATGACATCACAGGTCGTTTGTCATGCTCCGAACATAGGAATTGAACCGAAGGAGCAGGCTTGGCAACCGAACACGCGCAGCACGCGGTATACATTTATTGCGCTTTATTGCAGACATGGAAGCTGAAGCCCGAATGCTGAAGTCAGTGATCGCAAACGGGCAGGAAAGTCATTTTGAGTGAGCCGCGGCCATGGAACAGTCGCGAAAAGAAAAATTCACCGTAGAAGCAGATGTACACATGGATGGCTAGCAGACGACACCAGGAGCAATCGACACAGAACGTGCTCCTGACGGCAACTCCGCTCGATTTCGCTGGGCATTTTGCTTGAACATTCGGTACAAATTGCTTTACTAACTTGCCCACCAATGTTTCAATAACTCGAGCACGATAGACAGGCCGGCAGCGTTGAGCAGCCTTCACGTTGCGAGCGCGCGCGCGATGAGCTGCAACCGAGTCCTCTCCCTGACGTCACACGCGAGAGGGCGCCACTCAAAGATCTCGAGGCGAATAGTCAACGCGCGCCGTTCGCTCTCTCTCACCACGCGGCGGCGAGCGCTGGGGTGGTGGCGAAAGAGAGCGAACTCTCTCTTGACGAGAGAAGGTGGTCTCTGTCTTGCGCTCAAGCAAATCGACCGTCACGACAGCAGCAGATGATGCACGCCGGCACGCTGAGACCCAAAAGTGCCTCGCCCCTAAAAACGAACGCCGGGCACACCTTGCGTTAGACGTCACCGCTTGGCAGGAGTCGTAAAAGGGACCACTGCACGCGCCGCAGTTTAAAAGAAAAATAATTATCTAAGATCGTCGCGTTCTCTATGGTCGACACCTGCAGCGGGCTGCTCAAACACAAAGACGTAACTGTGACAGTTGTTAGTTCGCCCTTGCTTTGCTTATACCCGTGCGTTCGTGCGTTCTTTTCGAGCGTCCTTCTTTGTGCTTCAGGAGTGCGCTCCAACTTTCGAGTTGCTTCTCGTTCGTCGTGTGACTTCACAATTTCTTGCTATTGTATTTATTGCTTCACCCTTCAGGCAAAACCTCGACCTTTTTTCTCCCCCCTCTCTCTCTACGACGCTATCTTGCTTTCAATTTTATAGCAAACATTACCATCTCCGGGAGAGTGAAATCACGTCTGTTGGGTCCCGTGCTGGGAGTTTTTTCGTCTAACCAGCATGTCTGAGTCCCACAAGGTAGCGTTCGTTAACAACCTTTCGCATGGTACTAAACGCTCAGCAAATCTAATAAAAATGCAAAATTCTACGCACAATAACACCGTTCCGCAGTAGCTTGTTTTTGCCTCAGTTTTTTCACAACTCGTTTAGTGAATTAACATTTTTAATGCATATAGTTTAATACCTTTTTCCAGCACAGCTTCGTGATTTTTTGATTATTCCCAAATGAAAGTTTGGTGCAGCAGACAAGAGAATTAATCAAAGCGCAATACATGTGTCAGCTAGTTTGGGCTAAGATGTTATGATTGTTGTGCCCCTTCTCGCTTTTACGGCAATCTGCGAATAGGGGTTGCATTGGTGTTATAACGCAAGTGTATGTGCAATTCCTGATACTCCCATAGCTGACGTCATTCTGGATGTCGGTAGTTACTGCTGGGGCAGCATTGTGCAAGCTTGTTCGAAATTATTTTTAGCCGTACCACTTCGAAAAACGCGGAACAATAACTAGATTTATAATCACGATGAACAATACATTCACAGGATCTTGACACGAAAACATCCCTTTAGTGTATTTTCTTTTATGTAAAATATATTTTTAATGTGAAAATAGCCTGTGCAAGAGTGGCTTTCGCATTTGCCGTGAAAGACGACTCGACTCCTAAGAGCAAAATAAAGTAAAGCTCAGACTCAAGAGTAAAATGAGTCTTTGCCTACCGAGCCTAAATTTCTTACCCCCGAATCTGCTTGCTGTGAAGAGATGGTTCAGTTGTATGCGACAAATTTCCTATTCCACACGAAATCACTCGCTCTTAGAATGCTTCAAAATATGGATAGGGTGTCTACGAGCACTGGTGAGAACAAGACATCATTTCCGCTTCTGAGATCAATATTATATTTATTTTACTTTTTTCAAAACATTTAAATAAGTGAGAAGAATTTCTTAGCAAAACAAAGGCAATTTATACGTTTCTGTCTCCGCATTGATGTGGTCATCAGGCAGCTTTCCTACATTCCGAGGTGCTTTCATGACTGGTTTCCGGCCCATAAGACCGGAAACCAGTCAAGTCCCAGCTGGAAGTCGAGATGAGGAGCCGGAGCTGATAATAGTAACGTTTATTTACATGGTTTATGGTCGCGTGTTTTTACATTCTGATGGTAGCGTTATTTTACATCCTGATGGTAGTGGGCTGGAGCGTCTCAACGCTAGCGTTATAAGGCCTTAGTCTTCCGTAGATTCCCTGTTGAGGAAAACCATTGAGTTCATGACAGTCTTCACCTCCGCCCACAAAATGTATATGTCAAGCGCCGACTTAGTCCCAACCCAGGAATGATTGAATAGGCACGCCCGGTTCGTCCGGTGGCGAGGGAGAGGATAACACAAGACACAATACGGCACCGCACAGCATAGTACAATGACCGGATCGAGGCGTCGCACATTCCTGAAATCTAGCCATGCAGTCAGGTTCAGACTTGACACCTCGACAGCGGCTCGGGTGGAGCTGACGGCTAGCACACAGGCGGGTCACAAAGCCATGAAAGCACCTCGGAATGTAGGAAAGCTGCCTGATGAAGGATGTCTGTCGCTCGGATCATTGTGCCGTGCATCTAGCAGAACTCTAAACAAAAGCAGTGAACAGGTGACCGCTCCTTGCGAACAGTCTTGACTGCAAACAGCTCACTTCGAGGCCATAAAACGTCAAACTTGGCTGGGTTTGTCCAATTCGCCTGACGAAGGGTTCTGACAGCTTTGATGAACACGACCGCCGTGTTGTTGACGCATCAGGTGCACATCAGGAAACGTTGACCCGGAATAAAGGAAGGCAGACACCACCAAAATCATTCCTATCGTCTAAGTGGCGCCAAGCCGTACAGCCCGATCATAACAGTATCTAACAATCTAGCCGCCTACATCAGGGCGCTCTCATGGTCGTCTCCTTAATTTGACACATAACAAAGTTTGATTGGGAGGGCATTAATGTATGATGAACACGATGAAGAGGTCATTACTTGAATAACGTCAGATACTTGTCGTGTACTAGAGCTGTGCACGGACCACATTTCCGAGCCCGAGCTCGGCCCGGGCCCGCCGACTGCATTGAAGGCCCGCCCGAGCCCGACGCTTTAGCGCTGCGAGCCCGCCCGGCCCGGCCCGACGTACAATAACAAAAGCCCGAGCCCGGCCCGGTGCGTCCCGCCATTATGTAGGTTTGCTGTGGAGATAAGATATCGCGTTCCCATAATGTGGCATTTTATTCCACGTATCAAAGGGAAACATAAGCAAGCGACATGTTACAGTCAATATATACACAGATTACAAGATGACGTGTCAAAATAACAGGCTGTCCAATGATTCGGGCTTCAGTGAAGTACGGCGTTCCTGCATCGCATCTTCAACCACTCTGAAGTTTCGTTCGTTGCTCGGACTGGTAGTCGGAATGGAAAATATATTTTTCTCAGGCAGACCTTGGGATATTTAGACTGCTTGTTCTTCCAGAAGTTTAGTACCTCAGATGCAGGACAGCGGAATGATGGATAGATAATCACAAAGCTCATTTTGCGTGTTCGTCGCTACGTCCAGGAAAAAATATTCCGGCACAGCGTCTATATTTCGGGCTTGATATGGGCTTTGCAACTGACCGGCTGGCCCGATAAAAGAACAAAGTGGCCCGAGCCCGGGAATAATATGTGAACTTTGTGAAACCTACCACTGCGTTCATCGGCGATGAACATGGACCAGTTCGGATATCTGCCAGGTCCTGCGGAGGCCGCGTCCAGGAAGCGGACGGGCCCTTACTGCGACAGCGAGGACACTGATGTCTACTCACTGACAGGTGAGGGGCCATCTGACGACGACTTCGAACTTGTGACGAGGCGAAAGGCGAACAGACGTAACACCAGGGCCTCTTCGTCCCCCGACACACCAAATGAAGAAGCACAGCGAAGGCCTGAGGCCAACACCATCACTTTCATTCTTGTTGACCCCAACGGCAACATGAAGCGCCTCAACAGGCAATCTGTTTCGGCGCTGCTAGAGGGACTGGTGCCAGATGAAATCATCGACATCCGAGTAAACCCGTGTAAGAACGTCATGGCGATTGATGTTTCGCATGCAACCGCATTGAACACACTACGAAATGTCACAGCGCTGGATGGAATCAACGTCCGCTCCTACATCCCAGTGGGCTCCAACGTCATATCCGGCGTCATCTACGACGTTGACGCTGCGATTCCCAGCTCCGACTTGTGTGGCCTGGTCAAACCAGCTAACGAAGCTACCATCATCGCCAAGGTTGCTCGTTTGGGTACCTCACGCTGCGTGAAAATAGATTTTCAAGGCAACTCTCTACCATCCTATGTAAAAGTGGGCCACTTCCGACATTCTGTAAGACCTTTTGTGCCAAAACCACTGCAATGTCACAACTGCATGAAGCTAGGCCACGTGAGAACCGTATGGGAAAATAGGCGAGTATGTTCTCGCTGCGCTGAAGCCCATTGCCGACAATTGAATAGCCAATATCCTGAAGTGTTCCAATTATAATGGACCCCACGAAGCTTCCTCAAGAGAGTGCCCAAAAATGAAGAGCGAAAGAGCTGTGTTGAAACAAGTGGCAAGGGACCATACATCCCATCACGAGGCCGCCGATACCATCAGAAAGCGGCGACATCGGCGCCGAGGTTCATCCAAGAAGACCATTGCATCTGCATCTACAGCGCCTCTTGGACGCCCTGCTTCACTGCTTCCCTTGTCAAACGGACCCTCCACGGCCGGTACGAATTCCACTTGGCCTACATTGCCGAAGCCACAGTCCCAGAGATGGGTGACGGCCGGCGTAAACGACAACACCAAGGAAGGCATGGAGACATCCGACGCAACTTGGCCTTCGTTGCCGAAGTCGCCGCCAAATGCAGAGTCACAGCGTACGTCGGCAATTGTGAACACTGAATCACCGACTGTCCAGTTGCTTGAAGAAGACAAAGCAATCGTCGTAGTTCTACAGTCACTCCTAGACACACTTCGCATGTTCGTCGGCAGGCTGAAATCCCCATACGCTCAGTCCGTGCAACAGGTGATCGATGGTCTATGTCCAGTACTTGCAAGCCTTCAGTAGGCACCATTATTCGTCTACCTCCAGTGCAACGTGATTCGCCCGAGAGCCTGCGCTCAGTACTATGGAACGCAGCAGTGTTTTTTTTTATACTCTTTTCTTTCTATCTCCCTATCTTTTAATCCCTCATTCCCCTTCCCCCCCATTGTAGGATAGCAAACCAGACGCGCGCCTGGTTAACCTTCCTGCCTTTCCTTGCTTTTCCTCTTCCTTCCTTCCTTCCGAGCCCGGCCCGGGCCCGAGATGGAAAGACGTCGGCCCACCCGAACCCGGCCCGTGGGCCGGGCCGGGCTCGGGCTTTCGGGCTACCCGGAGCCCGTGCACACCTCTATCATGTACGTCATGAAACCCTTTCCTTCAGTCACATGTGGCACATACCCACATACTACGGCCTATACAATGCGGGTATGAGCCACAGGTGGTTGACAGATTGTATTAAACCAGGAACAGTGATGACAGATATTCAAAAATCTTTGCGCGATCGCGTTATGAAGCTTCTATCGCTGAAAATGCGGCGCAGGCGTCGGCAGCATTGCCGGTCAGTGAAACATTCACAGTTTCGCCGCAACGGCGAAACAATGAATCTGACAGTAAGAAATTGGAATGTCATACGAAGATCGAGGAGCAGCTTGATCCATGGAGCTTCCGGCTGAAGCGCAATGAAGGACGCTCAAAAAAGACGTGCAGGTACAAATAGGACAAGCGTGAACTAACAACTATTACAGTTGTTACGCCTGTGTGTTTGAAGAACGCGCTGCAAGTGTCGACAACGCAGAACGCCACGCTCTTGGATATTTCTTCTTCCTTTAAAGCGCTGCGCATAGAATGAGCCCTCTGCGTCCCCTGCCGTGTGGTGGCGTCTGACGCAAGGTGCACGCTGTTCCAAATCACGAGTGGGTACAGAAAGGGGCCCCTTTTTCGTGCGCGTCTCAAGAGCAGTTTTCACAGTCAAAGAAAATGTAGGAAAGTAAACACGCTCAGCCTGCTCCGAGACCTGCACACTGCCCGCGGTAAATGGTGTCCATAAAGAGCCTGCCATTATTATGCCGGCGCACGCACGGGGAGCGGCTGAATGGTCTAACGCACCGCGCTGTGGTGGGAGGGGTGAGTGGTTGGAATCCCCGGTCGGGTGCCTTCGAATTTTGTTCTTCTGATTTATTTTTCGTTGTGCCTTTTTTATATATATACATACATATACACATCCCGGGCATGACGGTGACGGCAAAAATCACCGAGAGTGTCCATGTAATTGGTATCCGAGGGACGGAAAGATTGAAAATCGCACTGACAGCCGGAATGGAGCTCAGCCACTCTGCGTAGCAGTCATTTATTCTACCACAGAGCTACTCCATTGTTTGAAATAGCCTACGAGAAAGACCCTATAATGGCGTCATATCGCGCCAACGTCTACAGTGGGTGCAGTGTTCACCAGTGTTGTGGAATGAGTGCCCCCCATTCCATTCCAGTTCAATTCCGGGGAATTAGAACTTGCAGCAATTCCATTCCTTTCGATTCCTCGAAATGAAAAAAACTTAGCCCATTCCCACTCCGGGAATAGCTTGGCAGTTCAAATCAATTCTTGTAATTCCTCAACGTCGAAAGGCATCTTGATAGTTTTATCGAGTTAAGAATGAATGCCCCATAAATCTGATGTCGTCAGATGCAATAAGAACTGCAAAAGTTTGCAAAACACGTTACCAAGGTAGAGCGATAGTAGCTTGGTGACATCTCGTGAGTACAAACGCCCTACTAATTCCCATATGGGCTGCTATCCCCCTTAGTATTTGCATGGTCAGCATGTTTGAACGAATAGTGATGTTTTAATATTGTTTAAGCTTAAATGTGTTAATGCTAAAATGACGACATAGCGTAGTTTTATGCTGACAAAATAGTGTTGAAGAAGACTAAGCCTTTTGCCGCGCCTCAGGAGCGATCGTGAATATCTAGAAAACTAAGAATTGGTTAATGGGGAACAAAACCCTCTAGATCTACCCCCTTACACCTTGTGAAAAAATCACAAGGTGTAAGGGGGGGAGGGTATGCCGCCGCCGAAGTTCCGCACGACGGACACCAATGGCATAGAGCTGCGGTTACTCGAAGACTAGAGACAATGTTCAGAGCAGCACAGTCTATATAAGTGTTGATGCCGCCGTCGAAGCTCCCCGCCGCATCACCACTCCCACCCCTCTCCCACCTGTCTCCCTCTCCCTGCGCTGCGCGCGCCGCACACTCACTCGTTCAGATGTTCCCGCCACTGAGCGCAGCAGACGTTCTCCCCACCCACTCCCCACCCTACCGCTTTCATGAAAGCCAGCAGCGAGATCAGGCGCATAGTCGTTTGCGTCCAATTTCTAAGGAGCTCCGCTCATTGGTTGTATTCGTACACGGAACAACTACTAGTTTTTGAGGAACGCCAGGTTTGGTGTTAAATGAGCCAGCTGCTAGCCTTCTGGCGTATGAGATTCTAATTTGTGTCTGTATTGCATGTTTTGCTTGTTTGTTGTTACGCATAAGTCCTCTGACACAAAGTGTTTTAGTTACATCTCCCATGCCCCTTCCCCATGTGACAGAGAAATAAAACTGGCAAAGGTCAGCGAAGCCGTACACATCTACGCTGGAAAGGTTTCGTCTCCTTCGACCAAAAGCAAAACGCCGGGCCGTTAAACAGCCAACAGACACGCGCGCTTGCGTGGTCCTCTGCAAGCAGATGAGGGCGTCCATTGCGTTTTCACGTCGCACGCTGAGGAAGGGCATTCGGAGAAGTGGACAGACGAGCCGACAAAGGCATTGGCTGTTGACTCGTGCACAAGTGCAACGCCCCAACTAAATTTCTACCTTTTTTACGGGCGCTTTAACAATTGAAGCCAAACGACGTAACAATCAGGCATACAGAGAGAGAGAGAACTCTTTATTGAAAAGCAGAGAATTTAGCCGGCATATGCAAATCGCTGACTTGCTACTCTGCGTGGGGAAGGGGATGGGGGGACTGAAAGTAGGGAGAGAGAGCAATCAGGCATACAGCATAGAGCTCATTATTTGTTTAAATAAAGAATACCAATAAACAAGCATCAAAACCGTATGCTTTATGATAAGACGCCTACGAACAATGGGAATACCCTCTACCAATTCCCGGTAAAGATTGTGTTGCAGCTGCTTTGGACATCACACGAGGGCTTCCAATGACGTCAAACGGCCCTTCCTGTTCCCCGCGTGTGATTTCCCCTCTGATATATAAAAGGCAGACCCGTCTAGCCACTCATTCAATTCATTGTAAAACTGCCATAGGTAGACCACGGAAACTGACGATACCAGAAGAACCGCGTGGATACAATGCCCGAAGAAAATAACAAACTCGTTTTGCTGAAAATGGTCGCGGGACTTATCACGCATCTACAACATCGCACACAATGCGGTTATCATTGCCATTACACTAATCTAATAATGAAACACACCCGCCCCCCTCCTTCAGTATGTGTTCTGTTCAATACAGCTTCGCTGGTCATTCACTTTGGCAGGTCGGGATGGCGGCCAATATTTTAAAGTCGATAGTCTTTCTTGGGATGCTTGAATGCAGAAATTTTGGTCTGTCTTTCTGTCTGTCTGTCTGTCACACGATTCAGCCACCCGGCCAAAGTTTAAGCACTTGCTGAATGCCCAGCCATCTTGAACTGGTAGCTGAGTCATACTCGTGAACATTGTCGATCAAAATGCAAATATTACCCATATCTGAGGCGCAACATATACGTAAGTATTAGGTGGTGCGTTTCTTTACTTGAAAATATATAGACACGTAATTCTAAAGACCCTAGTGTTTCTTAGCCTGCGTTGAAAATGCGACGCTATGCATGAAAAACGCCCTCTGACACATGGAAGTGGCCCTGGGTTCTGCACAAGCTCATGTTTCCCGACACCACTGCCAGATGGCGTTCATATCTCACGCAGCGCCTCCTCTATTTTATCGATGCCAGCTATCGTCTTTCGACGACATTTGCAGCGAAGCATGCAGAGACGCGGCAAATTTTTTAACCCTTTATTTTTGGGCAAACTACCAAGGTGTGCCAACCTCGCAGGTAGTGCAAAACCTGGTGAGCGAGTCCGAAACCACGTAAAGTTTATGGATTGTGGTGGGGGAGGATCATTCCATCGACTGAGATGAAAAAGAACTTGGAACCCGCCTTCGAGTCGTGTTAGATGATTGCATAAGGGGCCCTGTGAGTTTGTCGTTAATGATTGGGAGTGCGTTGGAGGGATTTGCTATAAGTGATTATGGTTCGTTAAAGTTTCTGCGCGGTATGTCTGAGCTAGCACCATTTTCCTATCTAGTTTACTCACTTCGTTCGGCGCCTTGTTAAGCGAATTGAACAGGTAACTTCTTAAAATAATTGCTGTAGCACTTGCACATATTAAGGCGAAAGCCTTTAATGTCTCATGCTCACGTCCGTCCGGCGTCCGTCCATCCGGTGTCCGTCCGTCCGGTGTCCGTCCGTCCGTCCGTCTGTCTGTCTGTCTGTCTGTCCGTCCAGCCGTCCGTCTGTCCATCCATCCCTCCATCCGTCCGTCCGTCTGTCCGTCCGTCTGTCCGTCCGTCTGTCCGTCCGTCTGTCTGTCCGTCTGTCCGTCCGTCTTTTTGTCCGAGCTCTGGCACGGAGCCAGGTGGCCGCCGGGATACGCAAAAGGACGCCGATAGCGTCGGACTCTACAGCGCTCGCGCTTTGCCTGCGTAGCGTCGCTGTGCCCAGCGTTTGTAATCATTCTGACCGACGCCGTCTCAATGGACACAGGTGTTCACGGAATACACTTTCGAATTTACATAGTGGCCGTCAATTTAAGCGCTGGAACGCGGATGGCGTTTGCACGATGCGCAATGCGCGAGAAAATACTAACGCATGCGAACGGAGGAAGATTAGTCACGCGTCTCGCTGCGATTCGCGGTAAAAAATTACAATAGAAAACACGCACACATTCGGCTGAGAGTGTAAAAGATAAAAGACATGGCATAGTCAGTGGAATGGCCACACGCTTTCGCCGAACACACTTTGGAATGTACAAACTGTCCTTCAATTTTTTTTACTAGTTTGGATTATCCTGGGCAGACCCGTAGCAAGGAAATTTTTTTCCGGGAGGGGGGGGTGGGGGGGGGAGAAGTTGGTGTGGGACACTTGCTGAAGGCCTTCACTATTTCCGGAAAGCACCCATTTTGAGGACAGTACCAATTTGCAGAAGCAACATGGGAGGGAGGTTGCCGGCTAGGGGATTGATGATGGACATACCGGGCACATACACTACTCTGACACCCCCCCCCCCCACCAAAAAAAAAGAGCGAATATGGTTCGACGTAACGACTGTACTGATATTAGATCAGAGGTGTCACTTTTATCAAAATGGAGTGCACGCTACGGTAAGATCATTTGCATATCATTAGAAGCGGTTTTCAGCGTATTACTCCAGGTTGTGCAATAGTTGACCACAGCTTCGCGTGACATGGGAGTTAATATGAAGTGTTTATTACATTGTTACAAAAGCCGATAGTGAACACCAGTGTTGCGGAGTTGCCACTGCGGAATTATAATGACTCCGGAATCATTCCACATTTTCGCGACCCCGGAATGGAATGGGAATGGAATGGGGACAATGCTTAGAGGAATGGAATGGGAATGGAATTAAGCGCCTTTTGCACGGAGTGGAATGGGAATGTAATTAAGTCTTTTTTTCCGATAATAGAGCGCGTTTTCGTCTACGCTCTGTTTTTCAAACTTCAAACATTACTAAATCAGAGCCTCGAATTTAACTATAAAGCAGTATTTTGAAATCACTTGGCTGATTAGGGTAAGGCAGGGCAAAATGAGACACGGGGCAAAACGCGACATTTTAACTTCGCCGACCTCTGTAGCTAATACAGAAAGCACTTTTCTTTGTTTCTATATTTCAGCAAGAGGTGCTGGTAGTTGTCCACCTTTTTGTGTGTAAAAGTTGATGATTGCTCAGAGCGTTCGCGTGCGAAAAATTACGCGGCTGGTGTCAGTGTGTTCGTGACCCGTCAAAAAGGGGCAAAATTCTGCTCGGCGAAATTTTCGCATCCGTGCATGAAGCTACTCTGGCGTCAGTACAACAACGTAAGTATTTATATCGTTCCTTTATACTACTAGCTACATACCACCAAAATTTTAGTTCATTTGGTGCGCGGGGCCAAAGCGGTAATTTATTTTAATTCGGGCATGTGAGGGGGGCAAAACGCGACAAAAAGGCATTGAATTGCCTTAGAGAGTGTCTTACTAAGTGAACCATTTACTTACACTCATTATATATTGTATTTTATTGTTTAGGAGGGTTCGGACGCACAAGAGAATATCATATTGAGCTTCCTGGGAGGAAAACGACGTGAAAAAGCACTGATTGCTGTTCAGGACACTCACTGCATTCGCGCTGCATCGAGGTTTTTCCGCGTTCCCAAGGATGCTCTCAAGAGGCGAACGCTAAATTGGAAGAATCTCCAAGTCAAGCCGTTCACAAACACGTCTCGGCATCGAGTTTACCTCCAATACCAAATTAAAAAAAGAAGTGCTAGAAAATTCGAATCTATGGCACAGTTTTAAATTCATCGCCTCACGAAGCCCGGCTGACGAAGCTGAAAGCCACGAAACGCCCGTGCAGTTCTGCACCAAAACGGCAAAAGAGGTGAAGAAGATGCGTCAGAACATATCTAGCGTCCAATCGTTGAATAATCCAATGAAGTACAAGCTTTCAACAAAATACAACAATAGCACAAAGAAAGACTGGTGGTGTTTGATATGCAAGGAGTTTTGGAGCAAAACAGCACCGGACTCTGTCTGGATTCAATGCGTGGAGTGCAAGGAATGGAGTCATGAAGGTTGCGTGAGGGCCCACTGAGTTTAATTTCAAGTGCTTCTACTGCAAAAACTGAAGGGTTAAATTTTTTTCACACTGTCTCGTTTTGCCCCGCAGGTTGGGGCAAAATGAGACATCTGGTGCATTTTTTTATTTCTTTTTAAAATAAACTTCTTGACAGCGGCAACATGGTCATATTTATGTAGCACATACCTTGTACCCAAAGGAAAGTTTCTGCATTGACGTTTAAGGGTAAAGAGTGAAATAAAATTAAATATTCACTATTTTCACGTTTTTGTCTCATTTTGCCCCACCTTACCCTACAAGCACGGTACATTCATAAGCAACGCGCCTACTACTATTTTGTCCCTATATAGACTGTGTTGCTCCGAATTTTGTCTCTTTTTCTTCGCGTAACCGCGGCTTTATGCCATTGGTATCCGTCCTGCGGAACTCCGGCGGCGGCATAACCCCTCCCCCACTTATACCTTGTGATTTTTTCACAAGGTGTAAGAGGTAGATCTAGAGGGCTTTGTTCCCCATTAAACAAATCTTAGTTTTCTACATATTCACGACCCCTCCTGACGCGCGGCCATGGCGAACTCAGACCAGCTGTGCAAGAAGCGTGGCTCACTTAGGGCTGCTGTCACGCGAGCCCTAACGCAGCTAGCGGATATGCTACAGCAGACGGATGCCGACATTTCGGAAGTTCACGTGCACCTTGACTACCTCAAAGACAAGGGGTCTGCATTGTCGAGACTCGACAACGCAATTCTTCCGCTAACAGATGAAGATAACCTTGACCGCAAAGTCGAAACGGCGCAAGACTACAGCGACAACATAAGCTACGCCATCGCGCGCTCTAAGTACTGGTTGATAGACCGGCAGTAGGCTACCAGGACGCATGCTGAAGGTGCTGGGTCCGGATTGAGCAACGTCGACCTTCAGACTTCCGTCGATGCTCCGGAACAGGTGAGAGAGCAGCGTCACCGATCCGTGGTACTCCCCAGACTTCAGATACCTACCTTTGACGGCAACTTGTGGGAATGGCAAGCCTTTTGGGATCATTACGATGCAATGATCCACCAAAACAACGAGTTACCACGCATCGAAAAGTTTAAATATTTACTCACCTACTTGAACGGCAGCGCGATGCGGTCCATCGAAGGCATGCGTTTAGCCGAGCATAATTACGACCTCGCAATTAAAACGCTCACGGATCGGTTCGGATGGCGAGATCTCCTTATCAATGAACACGTGAATCATCTTTTGGCGCTGGTTCCCGTGAAGAGCTCGACAGAGGTCGCCAAACTTCGCACACTCCACGACAATGTGCAGTTCCGAGTGAGCGCTTTAGAAGGCCTCGGAGTATCACCGGATCAATACATCGTGGTGCTGAATCGGCTTATGATGCGCTGCTCGCCAGACGATCTGGCCATCATGTACCGCCAAAAGACACAGGAAGATGACCACGCCAGTAGTGAGACGGAGCTTCGAGACCGCTTCTGGTTATTGAGAGGGCGCCCAACAGTGAAG
Source organism: Rhipicephalus appendiculatus (assembly GCA_030522465.1). Classification (NCBI taxonomy): domain Eukaryota; kingdom Metazoa; phylum Arthropoda; class Arachnida; order Ixodida; family Ixodidae; genus Rhipicephalus; species Rhipicephalus appendiculatus. The sequence continues at coordinate 177,457 of JALIZH010016890.1, forward strand.
AGAATTATTTTCCAGTGTAGAATGTGCAAACGATGGAAAAGCACAGTAGAGACAGCACCAATGGCCCAGCTTCCACGCGAAAGAATTACGGAAACCAGCCCCTTCACAGTCGTTGGGCTTGATTACTGTGGGCCGCTGTACGCGAAGTCAGCAAGTGGTTCAAAAAGGACTTACATACTCTTCTTTTCATGCGCAGTCACACACGCCGTTCGCCTTGAGCTAACGTCGAACCTGACCGCTGCCACGACTTTGCTCGCCTTCCGTCGTTTCGTCGCACGCCGTGGGGTACCCTCAATTGTGTACTCTGACAACGCCGAGACGTTCCGGAGGTGTGCTAGGTCGTTTGCATCTGCTCAACGAGCTCTTAGTGAGTACGCCGCGGAGCTCAGAATACAATGGAAGTTTATTGAAGAACGAGCTCCGTGGTGGGGTGGATGGTGGGAGCACCTCATTCGTACGACAAAGAACGCGCTCAAGAAGTCACTGGGACGCTCCAGTTTTAACGTGGAAGGCCTCACAACGTTACTATGTGAGATTGAAGCTGCGATCAATAGCAGACCACTCACCTATCTCGGAAGTGAACCGAACGAGCTACAGCCTTTAACGCCATCACATTTCTGGCTGGGTAAACGCTGCACATCATTACCACAACATGTCTGCACATCAGTTGATCTGCAACGAAATGCTCGTCATCGCCAGCGTCTAACAGCGGCACTATGGAAGAGATGGAAACGAGCGTACCTGCTATTGCTGCGGTCAGCACACAATCGCCCCGCGTGCCCAACAACAAAACTCCGAGTTGGTGATGTAGTGCTATTACAAAAGACACGTCACCAATGACGTCACGGAAATTGGGCGGAGTACCTGAGTTATTGCCAGGGAGAGACAACATAGTGCGCGTTGGCTCCGTCCGTCTCGCCAACGGTTCAGTTGTGAATCGCCCGGTGCAAAGGCTCTGCTTGTTCGAAGCCTCCGATTAACCTTGGCCCGCCCCGGATTATGTTGAAAATTGAGCCGGGACGGAGCAACACGAACGTGCGGCACCCGAGGGAAGAAGAGAAGGACGAAGTGGAGAGAGCCCGCGAAGGGACTGCGGGAACAGTTCGCCATGATTGTAGATTAAAGAAGACCTCTCTCTTACTGTTTGGGAGCCAGTCAATTCGTAACACTGACCATGGAACTACTAAGGGGGGATAACAGCCCATATGGGAATTAGTAGGGTGTTTGTACTGCACGAGATGTCACCAAGCTGCTATATACCTCGACCTTGGTAACGTGTTTTGCAAACTTTTGCAGTTCTTATTGCATCTGACGACATCAGCTCTATGGGGCGTTCATTCTTAACTCGATAGAACTACCAGGATGCCTTTCGACGTTGAGGAATTACAGGAATTGAATTGAACTGCCCGGCCATTCCCGGAGTGGAAATGGGCTAAGTTTTTTCATTCCGAGGAATTGAAAGGATTGGAATTACTGCAAGTTCTAATTCCCCGGAATGGAATGGGAATGGAATGGGGGCGCCCATTCCGCAACACTGGTGAACACTGCACCCACTGTAGACGTTGGCGCGATATGACGCCATTAGAGGGTCTATCTCGTAGGCTGTATCAAACAGTGGAGTAGCTTTGTGGTAGAATAAATGACTGCTACGCAGAATGCCTGAGCTCCATTCCGGCTGTCAGTGCGATTTTCAATATTTCTGTCCCTCGGATTTTATTGCGATAGCAATTATATGGACACACTCGGTGATTTTTGCCGTCACCGTCATGCCCGGCATGTGTATATGAATGTATATATAGATAAAAAAGGCACAACGAAAAATAAATCAGAAGAACAAAATTCCAAGGCACCCGACCGGGGATTCCACGCCATGAGCGTGGCATGCATGTCATGTCGCACATGACAAGTCATGATTTCCATATTACCACTTGTCATTTATGTTCGTCATACAGTCATGTCACTCAATACCAAATTTGGTGTATCTCAAGGTAACGAAACGGCCGCGAGCACGCCATGAGCGTGGCATGCAAGTCATGTCGTACATGACATGTCATGATTTCCATATTACCACTTGTCATTCATTTTCGTCATACAGTCACGTCACACAATCCCAAATTTGGTGTATATCAAGCTAAGGAAATGGCCGCGAGCGCGCCATGAGAGTGGCATGTAAATCATACTTTTCATGACAAGTTAATCATGATTTTCATGATATGACCAGCCATTTATATTCGTCATACAGTCATGTTATGCCACATCAAATTTGGTATAAATCCCATTAACCATACGGCCAGGAGAGCACAATGTCGTAGGCGGCTAGATATATAGATGGCTAGATAGATAAATGGCTAGATAGAGAGATACGCAATGTCGCCGAAGTTCGCTAAGAAATGCTTCGCATTAAAAAAAGCCTGGAATATATCGCACTGTAAGAGCCAGAGGTTTCACATTCGCATACATCAATGCGACGCGTTAGCAGGAACAACACAAACACCTCGTTTTTGCAGCTGGTGACAATGCAAGAGCTTTATCAACAATAGCGGGCTTGCAGATAAAAGACATGTGAATACATCGTAATACTAAGAAGGGGCTCACTTAAAACTAATAGGGGCTTTCAGATGAATTTCTAGAACAAACGATCGTCGCGATTCTAGAGCAATATAAAACCTGTCCCGAAAGCTGCTGAAATATACATTTCTTTTGCTCTGACATACTTGGATTGGAGGTATATACAGCGCGCTTGTATAATACAGGTGAGACATCCCCAAGTTTGCAGAGTTTATTGGTTACGAAGTTGAGAAAAATGGGAATGTTTTGTGTCAATGCGATGATGGGTAATGCGTAATGATATCTTGAGAGAGAGAGAGATAATTTATTGGAAAGCAGAGAGGTCGGCCTGAGCTAGTGCGCTCTAGCCTGCAACACTGCACAGGGGAAAGAAAAAAAAGTTACGCTTATATACTACCACGTACCATCATGGTTTCACTAGAGTATGCTGTCTCGTCCTGCACTCTTAAGAAAATCTATCACAGTCCTGATAGCACGGGTTGAATTCGTCTGGTCGCACATTGCTGACAAAATAGCAGTCTCCCTTAGCGCTGCCACACCGATTCCTGTCAACGTTGAAGCAAGCGCATTTCGTTGAGTCACGTATAGAAGGCAGTCGCACATTAGATGTGTAAAAGTCTCATCTACATAGCGCTCACAGTCCGGGCTGTCCACGCGGCCGATAAGGTGCGCGTAGCGTCGAGTGAAGGTGGCCGCGAGCACGCCCAGTCGAATCCTGTGTAGCAAAGGGGCGTGGCTTCCGTTTATTTTATCCGGGAGTTGAAAAGTCACGCGAGGGTCTGTTTTCCGCAGACGCCTGTACTGATGGTCTTGGTTTGACCAGCAAGTTGTTGTGCCCCCCTCGCATAAGTGATCTCATGAAAGCATTCGCGTCACCTCGCGAGCATGAAATATGTACGTGGACGGCGCCGTTATCCACAGCGGCTTTGGCTGCAGCATTATTTAGGTCGTTGCCTGTTAATCCACAGTGTCCAGGTATCCATTGGAAGATAATCATGTGACCATTTGGCTGAGTGATATCGAATGCCTGTATGATTTCTTAGGCCAATACGTAATATTGCCCTCTTCATGAGCAAGAATGAACAGCCTGCAATCCGGATTTCGCATCAGAGAATTTGTGAGGAGTTTGGTGGGACATAAATGAAACACCTTCCCGTGTAGCAAACAATTCTGCTGATGTTGAAGACGACTTATGATCTAACTTCTGTTTCTGGGAGATATTCAGTTGAGCGATCACAAACGCCGCAGTAGAGACGCACGTAGTCACAGACCCATCGGTGTATATCTGTACAGCATCGTTGTATCGCTCTGTCAAGTATGCCAAGGTGGGTTGCTTGAGTCCCGCCAAGGAACACGCGAAGTGCCGTTGCGGACACTGCGTAAACCACTGGTGTGTTTTGAAATAATGTATTGACATTGATAAGCAACCACTAGGTTACTAACTTCCGCCTGTAAAATTAGTCTCGCCGGAGTACCTTCAATACAATTTATAACACGCTTTGAATTTTCTCCTTACACATGTAAAACGAAATATCCGTGCCCTGAGCAGTATGTTTTATGCAAACAGAGTAAGGACAGCAGAAACCGCACCGACTGATTTTATAGCAGTACGAAATATATAGGCACTCGTGGCGGGGTTTTGCCGCCGTCATTTCCGTCATGTCATATATATATTGCAAAGCTGTTTATTGGGCGACAGTCGGCGACGATTCTCAATGGCGACAGTCCAGGCGGAGCACGGATTCCCAGCACGAGCGGAGTTTTTGTAGGAGGGAACCCGAGAGACTGACCCGCTAGCAGGTGCTGGAGGGGACGACCGATTACTGATATCCTGAGCTACGCTACGATAACCACAGGTACCCAACAGCTTGTGATTATGAGTTTGTCATGGTAGGCCTTGAAGCGCTGCACGTTGACAATGTCGCGCCCTCGTCGGCGCATGTTCGAAGATGCTTCAATGGGTGCGATCTGGTAGTTGACCGGAGATGTGCGTTGGACGACACGGTAGGGGCCTTCGTATTTGGGCAGTAGTTTTGAAGAGAGGCCTGTTTCAGTGGTGGGGAAGGGACAGCCGTACGAGTGCTCCAGGGAGAAACGTGGCCGCAGATGTGCTTGTGTGATCGTGAATTCTCTTATGTCCCATCTTGTTCTTGCGTAGTAAATTTATTGGCAAGCACGTGAAACCCTTCTGCAAGTCTAGCTGTGGCCGACATAGGCGCGCACTCAGATGGACCCGGCTTATATGGAAAGATCGTGTCAGTTGTGTGCGACAGATGCCGGCCGTACAATAAGTAGAACGATGAAAAACAAGTAGTTCTCTGAAGGGTGGTATTGTAGGCGTATGTAAAGAATGGCAGAATGGCATCCCAATTGGTGCGATCGGAGGCGACTTACATTGAGGGCACGTCGCCGAGCATTGGGTTAGGGCGTTTGGTAAGGCAGTGCTTCTGCGGGTGGTGAGCAGTAGTTTTGCGGGGAACAGAGTGACACTCTTTGAGAATGGCTTCGACGACTTCCGACATTAAAACACGGCCTCGATCTCTAAGCAGCTACTGGGGTGGACCATGACGCAGTATGAATAGGTGGAGCAGGAAGGAGGCAAGATCGCACGCTGTAGCCGCTCGGAGGGCGGCGGTTACAACTCGTGCAGTGTGTGTAACTTTTTGCACTACGTTTGATTACCGCAAGTGTGTGGTGTGTGTGCGTGTGTGTGTGTGCGTGTGTGTTTGTTTGTGTGTGTGTGTGTGTGTGTGTGTGTGTGTGTGTGTGTGTGTGTGTGTGTGTGTGTGTGTGTGTGTGTGTGTGTGTGTGTGTGTGTGTGTGTGTGTGTGTGTGTGTGTGTGTGTGTGTGTGTGTGTGTGCCGTCATGTGATGCTTCAAGCAAAAAGCACGTCTTCTGCACTGTGAGTTTGGCTCTGGCTCTTGTAAAAAGGAGGTTTTTGCTCTTCTCGACGTCTTGCAAACGTTATAGCTTGAAAAAAAGCAAGTTTTTATTGAAGTAGTTCGGTATTTTTATTTTTTGAATGCGAATCATACGATTTAGTTATCTAGATCTAACAAGTGGTGCATACTTCAACAGTGCCAGCGGCATCAGATGGCTATGTTTCGTAGTTCACCGTAGAACTATACATAAGGTTTTACGGGCCAGAACAACGATGTGATTATGAGTAGAGCTCCGTGTTTTCGGAGTTTTTTTTTTTCTTTCCTTCAAATTCGGGAGGCAGTTTTTCAGAATTTATTCTTACTGTTTTTTAGAAAATGCGGCGTTTAAAAGAGTTTAAAAGAGTTCTTCTCGTAAACCTCCAATTCTTTGAAATCCAGTGTTTAATTTCGCATTATAATGTGTAGCAATGTGTTTTATTACTTCTATTTCGAATGAACATGTTTTGCATTGTTGCTGATAATCCTGTTTCTCCACCCTTTCATTTCTTCTCACTTCTTGTTCATTTAGCCTATTAATAAAGCTGTTCATTTGCCATGCTGAGAACTCGGCAAAATGTAGTTTTCAGGGGGGGGGGGAGGAGCTAGTCAAGCAGCGTCTCAGTTATTCCTCCTAGCTTACCTAATCTTCTTGACGAAAAATAAAGGATTAATTATTGCTATTATAAAACTCCGAAATCTTAGATGAAATGATATCTGCACACGAAAACATGCGAACACACTAAGTGTATTTTAGATGTCTGGAAGGTTTGAACGCACAAACACTTATACTCGCAAGCAAAAATACTTGAATACAAACATCTATATTTGTTCGTATTACAACCTTTAAGGTTGTCGTAATAGACGCAAGCATACATTACAAGGTGACTGCCGCTTATGAAGGTGCGCTCCTTTCGATTGATAATTTTAAGATTTCAAAAGGCCCATTTAAAATCGGAGTTCATCGGATAAATCTGAATTCTGAAGCATTTTACTGGCGAGTGTATCGGAGTTTTTCAGATTTATCTAAAAAAAACGGAGCCGTGATTATGAGGCACGTCGTAGCGAAAGTCTTCAGAAATTTTGACCACATGGTGTTTCTCTAACGTGCCCCTGAACCGAAGTGCATCGCCCTCGATCATTTAAAAGCCTTAAAGGGCCCCGAAAGAACCTCTGAAAATACGAAGAACGAGCACGTTATTTTCTCCCACCGCCTCCCGTCTTTGCGGCACACGTGACGTCAGCTGTTTGTACAGGTGACATCAGGATGAAATAAGCTCCCGATTGGTCGATATACGAGATCTATTTGTTGTGAATTGTCGCCTCCCCTGTTTTGCCATTCAGTCGCACGCCCGTTCTGTCTTCTCTCCCATGACTGTCGTGAGCGATCAACTGATTTCGCTTCGTTTTCTGCGTTTGCGACTGCGCAAGCGGAGATAACAGGGTGTAGTAGAAATGTGCGAAATTCTGACTAGCTCTACGCTTCATGCTGATATTCCACGTGTTTTCTGAAGAAATAAGTGTTGAGGTGGAGGTAGCGCTTGTGGAGGTAGCGCTGTAAAACGGGGGTGGACTCCTTCAGGACTTCAATAAAGTTTTTTATCTATCTATCTATCTATCTATCTATCTATCTATCTATCTATCTATCTATCTATCTATCTATCTATCTATCTATCTATCTATCTATCTATCTATCTATCTATCTATCTCAGATTTGTTCCTTCGCGCTCCTTCTTTGTAGCTCGAAGCAATGCCGCCGCCGCCTCACAGCGCTCGTGTGGCACCTCTTAAATGCAGCTCGTGCGCTGCAGCGTCGCAGTGACGCGTCCCAATTGGTTGCCCGCATAGCGCCACGAACACACACGCTATCTCAAAACATCGTCCCTTACAGAGCCAGCGTGACCGCCAAAATAGTGAACACGAGGGATGCAAGACGCCGCCCCACGGATCTGTACACAACTGAGCAAAACATTACTTCATATGATTTCCGTCGTGAGGCACCGCATAAAGGGTGCTCTGCCCCACGAACGCAAAGCACACGCGAAGGCTAGGCGATGAGCGAGAGTAAGACAGGACTAGAGGAGAGGGTGGTGAACGGCTGGAACGGGCGCATTCGGCTGGAATTGATAAAATAGAGGAGGCGTTGCATAGACAATGAAATTTTTAAGAGCAGCTAGGAACGCAATATAGGTGAATGCACAGAGTTCTTGCAAGTATCAGGCATCGCGGCCACAGTTGTTCAATGTGCCATCAAATGGTGCTTTAGTTGCACAGTCGTAATAGCCTTTGCTTAATATCACCGGACAATAATTCCCGTTTCACAAGAATAGCTACGCGAAATGCGTTTAACGCAGTGCGCCGGCTCCGTTATGATGCCGCGGTGTGGACGGCGATGAAAGAGACAGTAAGGTAAGAGACGGAGCCGTGGGCGTTGCCATCATGGAAGGGAGAGCGCGAGAGGGCGTCGGCGTCAGCATGCTGGTGTCCGTTGTGGTAGAGCACGCAAATATCGCAGTTTTGCAGGTGAAGTGCCATGCGGGCGAGACGAACTGAGGGATCTTTCAAAGACAACAACCAGCATACTGTCTGATTGTCGGCAACGCACGAAACGGGCGACCGTACAAACAAGGTCGGAAGTACTTAAGGAGCCAGATAATCACCAGAAATTCTTTTTTAGTGACGGGGTAATGCTTCCCCGCTCTAGTAAGCGTACGACTTGCATATTTCACAATGTATTCCGGGAATCCTGGTTTGCGCTTCGCGAGGAAAGCGCCGAGGTCAACACCGCTCGCGTCCGTGTGTGCGTCCGTTGTGGCCGTGCAGTCGTAGTGGCGTAGTATGGGAGGAGACGTCAACAATGGATGGAGCTTTGCGAAGCCATCGTCGTACTCGGACGACCATGAATTTAGGGACCCGTTATCTCCACGGGCATTCGTCGGTGGCGATATGATTGTGGCAAAGCTTAGTATGAAGGGTCGAAAATATGAACACAGTCCTACGAAAGTGCGCAGTTCTTCGACGGACGTAAGTTTCGGGAAGTCGGTCAGGGCCTGAAGCTTAGATGGATCGGAGGAATCCCATCCTTCGACACGACGTAGCCTAGTATTGTCAGCTGCCGTGTTGCAAATCGGCAGTTCCTTAGAGAGCCTTGTAGCCCGGTGTCGCTCAAACGAATCAAAACAAGCCTCAGGCGTTGAAGATGCGTGGAGAAATCCGTAGTGATGACGACGACGTGGTCGAGGTAGCACAGGCACGCTAGCCATTTGAAGTTGCGCAGAAAGGTATCCATCATGCGCTCAAAGGTCGCGGGCGCATGGTACAGTCCAAACGGCATCATGTTGAATTTGTACAAGCCCTCGGGAGTGACAAACGCTGTCTTCGGTCGAACGTGATCAGACATAGGTACTTGCCAGTACCCTGAGCGCAAATGGAGTGATGCGAAGAATTCGGCTCCTCGCAGGCTGTCAGTGGCGTCGTCTATTCGAGGTAGCAGATATACGTTCTGACGGGTGATAATATTCAGTCGTCGGTAGTCCACACAGAACCGCGCAGAACCGTCCTACTTCACAACGAGAACGACAGCACACGCCCGCGGGCTGTTTGAGGGTTGAAAAAATTAGGGGACCCTTAAGCTTCGCGTTTAAGAGTTGAACGCCATAGCGATATCCTGTTCCTAGTGCGTACTTCAACCACTTAGTGCATACTATGTGAGGGGCAGTATGCTTTGAAGCACGAGCAATTATCCGCGTGAAATGTGTTTGAACTTCCTATGCACCCACTACGTCGTCTTAGGGAATACGCGCAGTAACGTGTCTTTTGTAAAGCGTGGTCGGCTTTAAACTACGAAGTCGTTTAGATAGTCACATGTTCTGACGCCCGATGGCAATGTACGCTTGTAGCACGCAATCACTGCAATATTACATGCATTGTGACGCTTACATGCTGGAAGCGTCTGTTTGTAAAGTATGAAAGTTATTTACACGGCATTTCCAAGGACACGCGTGGCTGTGTGGTAGAACACCTGCTTGCCACGCAGACGGCCGGGGTTCGATCCTCACTCGGACCCGGAAATTTTTATCATTTATTTTGTTTGCATACTTCTCGAGTTTTCGGTCACGTACAATAAGATTATTTTTCGCTCACAACCAACGACGCCGACACCGACGCCGGAATTTCTGCGAAACGAGGTCTTTAACGCTATTGCGTTGATAACAGCGCGGCGATGCATATCAGCGACATTCTCGTTAACTACACGACGTTCTGCGGGATATACGCGATATGGACGTTACTGAAGTGCTGAATGGACGCCACTGTCTATGCAATGCGTGACAGCGGACGTGCGGCCCAGAAAATTTCGCGCGACATGAAACAAAGAACGAAAGTCTTCGAAGAGGCAAAGAAGCTGATAACGGTGGACCGGCGTAAGGTTGTCAGCAATGGAGGAACCAAATATATCAGCGGGTGACGAATCAGATGTGGAAACAGCACTGAACGTACGGGAGGTGGCTCACTGCGTGTCATTGGGCACGTAGTACATAACTTTTGCGTGTTCTAGGAGTTCCGCTCTGCCGATTCATTCTCCTCGCATGAACGTGACAATTTACGGGAATGGGTATGTGACAAAAAAACGCGGTTCATCCCTTCGTCATAGGAATCGGTATAACACCAAAGTGAAACGTCTCCTTACAGAAGTAGTTGAATGTTTACTGTACATTGATACGATGTAGACTGCACAACGTCTATTAGTGTTTGACAGTTATAGCAGCGTTTAAAGTGGTTGCATGCACGTTGACGCTTGGTGACACGTCTGTATCCCGACGACTGACGTCCATGATCAATGATTAAACAGACCTTTGTGGTCAAAAATGCTCGTGGTAGTTGCATGGTGAGAGCGGAGTTAGAGAAAGCGGTGCGACAGCCAGAACAGCGTCACTGGTTGAACGCCGAACTTGGGCTAAGGTCGCCTACTCGCGGAATGTTAGAGTTATTGAACAACGCTGCCCGACCAGAGGGAAATGCAACGCGCGTCGAAATTCCCTGTTGGCCGGCTGCAGTTTTTCGCGGGGCGAGCTTAAATTGGGAACGCGGAGCTACGGCCACGCAACGCGCTCGCGCGTTGCAGAGTAATTTTTGGTATGGACGGATGCTCTGATCCAAGGAGGATTTAATCCTCCTTGTTCTGATCAAGGCCGATGGTAGCGGTAAGGTCGCCACCTGGCAGTGTGTTATGCGTTGACAAAATCGCACTTTTCCTATTCGAAACGCGCCGAATGGGACGGACGCGTAGAAACGACGATTTGAAAGAAGTAATCGTGCATCTCACGGTTATAACGCATTACTTCACTTGAGCAAGAGCACTGTGAGAGGACAGTGGCAGATATAAAACGCTTTTTTAGATGTGAAGCATCTTATGGCGAAGCTTAATCCGGTGGTGGTGGTGGTGGTGGTGGTGGTGTGCCGCGTGCCCACCCTTACTACGCATGCGCAAACCCTTTAAAAAAATTAAAATAAAAAAACCTCCTCTCCCTCCTCTAGGCATCCCTCCCCGCGGCAACCACACCCTCACTGCGCATGCGCCTCCCCTCCTCTCTCCCCCTCTTACACTCCCCCCCTCTCTCCTCTAGGCATCCCTGCCCACGGCGTCTACACTGCCACTGCGCATGCGCGTCCTCCCTCTCTCTCCTCTCCTACGCTCCCCCCCTCTCTCCTCTACGCATCCCTGCCCACGGCGTTCACACTCACACTGCGCATGCGTGTCACCCCCTCTCTCTCCTCTCCTACGCTCCCCCCTCTCGCCTCGCGACGCCGACGCAGGCAGCGTCTGCTAGCGAGTTTCTTGGTTGAAAAAACCGACTGCTCGCGCTGCACAACCGTTCACTGGCTACCCCGTATATATAGCAATGGATCTTGACCTCCAAGGTGGTGCCGGTAGGAGATTTCTCCAGTGCGTTGTTGAACAATAAAAATTCGCAGCGTGAGCGTTAACTAAAAGCGGAGTGCGGGTCTCTGTGTCCAGTCGGAGTCTTCTGTCTCTCATTGCCCATTAGCAGCGATTGGCATGTTCCAGTAGGAAACACTGCTCCATCACTGCCTGCATTGCGCCGCCCCAGTTTTCTCTCCTGCGCAACGCTGCGATGAGCGCCAGCGTCAACGCCGCCGCCAGTGTAAGCGTTAGCGCCAGCTGCTTCACATCTACACATGGTTCCCTTTAGCGGGAGATGGTGTAATTTTTTTTAACGCCTACAGAGTGTACCTGATAAATATGAAAGCTTTCTAGGCATGGTTCAGTGCATGAATTACTGATGTATATTTGTTTGTACGTTGATCTTTCTGTTCTATGATTAATAAGGTAATAAAGGAAAAAAAAAGACCGTGGCGCAGTGGATAGCATGCCAGGCATCTGTTGTCGCGGATCAAGAGGTCGTAGGTTCGACTCCTGTTGACGGAACTTTTTTCTTTGTCTTCTGATCATGCGTATTTTTTCGACGTCATTTCCGTGACGGAAATACGTCACTCTAATCTTGGTGGACCCCGGCATAAAACACTTTCGTGTTAAAATATTGATCCTACCCTGAGTGGCTTGCACGGCCACAAATGAAACCAGCAAACCCCTCCTAGTGCAGACACGGTCAGATGTAGGAAGGAGCGCAATGGTATCGGAGAGACGGGCGCATGAGAGTCACAGCTGTTTTACAAGTTTCGGAGACACTGGTGTCGTCTTTGATGAGTACCTTGCTTGAAGCCCTTGGGCTGTCTCTCGGCGTCAACTCTTAGAATTTTGAGAGTTCGGTTTCGGCTAATGCGCACTTAATTACGGTGTCGTAATTCTGAGATAGAAGAGATGATCCCATATCAGGATGACATCCTGAGAGCATGCAGAAATATGGTGAATTCGACGGCGTACAGAGCGTCTTGGATGATGACACGGGTTGTGCACACTGCTGTAGGATGAGTACTTTGAGTGCTAGCTGTGCGGAGGGAGAGCCTGGAAAGTGGCGTCGTCAGTTTGCGCAGTAATCGGTTGAGTTCTGCGTCCATAACGGATATGGCGGCTCCAGCACAGACAAGGGCAGATGCGCGAACATCGTCCAGAAACACGTCTATTGCGTTCGATGGGATTCCCTGAGGGCTATGAAAGTTCGACGGAGTCACAGCCCTTGCCTTGCGGACTGCGACAACTAGTTTTTCTGGGCCCCTGCGACAGGACGCAAGCGTATCAGCGACATTTAGTGGGCTCGTGCAGACAGTGAACGATAGGTTCATTGTGCGTGGCGGGATGTTGGCGACATAGGCGGCAGGTGGGTCATAATTATGTCATGTGGTCGTGACGTGGACCAAGGCAGCAGGCGGCGTGTCCAAGATGAAACTGTATAGGGCCGGACATGTGGCCGGGAAGAGGTAAAGTCAGGCTACAGCAAAACACACTGTACAATGATAGCGGCGAACAGAGCGTCGGCCGTCGATAATCTGAGAAGCGGTGAAGCGCGTCGCCTTTTATACATGTATCAACAAAGATTCCAGCGTTATCGCTAGCGGCCGCGTAAGTTCCATAACTAACTCCGATGTTCCCGTTGAGCACGCAATCTGAAGGGAAGGTTCTAACATTTTCAAGGTAGTTCCCAGTCATTCGGGCGCTCTTTGCGCAATGCAGCAGAAACATTGCAATGGGAAGGTAACACGAAAAGAGAAAAATAGGAGTGGGCGTGGCATTGCCCCCCTCGGAAAAGGCATAGTCCCGATGCTTTAACAAAACATGGAAGTACAATAATAAAGCAAGAAAGTACAATTAACAATATATACAAGCAAGAAAGTACAAAAAGTACAGTGCTCAGTTTCGCCAACGTCTGTAGTACGGCTTGAGGCGCACGACATGGACGAGTTCAAGTCGCGCATGGCGCCTTTGGGAGTTCGTAATGCCGTCCGGGACAACCTCGTAGTCTCGAGCACCTAGACGTCCAAGCACTCTGCATGGCCCGAAGTATCACTGACGAAGTTTTTCACAAAGAAAGTTAGCGCCTGTATCGTCTTTCTCGCCTGTGTCCCTGTGTCTTTTTTGCGCTATTCAAATATGCATTCCTACCAACTAGCTCGACTTTCCGTGCTACTGCTGTTTTTCACAAAGTCGACGTCGTCGTATTGGTGTGCAGACCTACACACGGTGGTCGGCCTGGTATTCCATATAGCGACATCCAAGGTTGTAGCGACGGCTGTCGGTCTTTTGCTGGCACTGGATGCGCAGACGGGTGAGTTGTCGGGCTTCTTCCGCGCGCTGTAGGTAGGGGGGTGGCGTCGATGTTTTCCTCTTCGGTGACGTTTGGTAATGAAGACATGTTCGAACTCCGCGAAAACGACAACACGTTAGACACATATAACACGCACACACGAAGCGCATACTTCCAACTGTGTTAATTGCATGAAGGTACACCATTTATTAAATTGCGACAAGGAGCAAATTGCATTGACAACCTTACAGTGTGCAGAAACGCGGCATGACCACGTGCGCGTTACAATCTCGGAAATATCCTAATATGCTCATCTGAGAAATCTATTTCCTTACGTGATAACGATAATGAGGGTGAACTAACACACGTGTCACCTCTTTTTGCTATGAAGACTGCCTCAATAATCTCTTTCTGTATTTGTTTTTGCCTTCGAAAAGCGTTTTTTTCTAGCTGCGGAAAACAGCTGTCGCAGTTCTTGCAGTGGAAGGCAAGAAGACTGCCTGAGCCAGTGCGCATGGATCGCCTGTGTTCCTGCGCACGTTCATTGAAGCAGCGCCCGGCTTGGTGGATATACGACCGGCCACATAATAACGGATTTTCATAAATGATATTTGACACGTTTTAGTATACTCAAACTTGTGATTCTTTTTGCACTCGCCATGCCCTTCTTTTCTTTTTCTTTAGTTAGCATAGGCCACACTTTCTTGAGTTTGCATAGTGCTGAAAACACGACGCGAATCCCGTGCCTTTCCGCTACTTTCTTGATGTTGTGTGATGGACAATGAAAATATGGCATAACAAAAGGTGATTGTTGATTCAAGGGTGGCTGTTTCTTTTTTTGTTGACTTTATTTTCTGAAGTGTGCTGAAGTAAGCACTGCGAATTAAGTGATCCGGGTACCCGGCGGACAGCAGGCGTTCAACCTGGCTGTTGAAATTCGCTACAACCGAGTATGCACAGGATTTCTGTAGGGCCGAGAAGAAACTAGACGTGATGATGCCTCGTCTAACGAGTTTGGAGTGTGCGCTCATCTAAGGCAGTAAGCTTTTGTTAGACCTTCAGTTGTATGACAAGCAAACGAGGGTGTCGTAAAATGCAGTTTAAGATCTAAAGACTCATGCCTGACGCTTTTGTAATGGGTTGGAGCATTCAACGACCCATTCGTTACACAATTCGCGTTGTGTGACGCCTGACTGTTACTTTGGCCTTCTAAAACGCTTTATTACAAATGTTAACGCGATTCCTTACCTGACATGAAACCTGCATAGGGTCAATTTGCAAGGGAGTTTCAAGCACCGGCGTAGCACAGTGGTAGAGTATTGGGCAGCCCAATTCCCATTCTTCCCATTCGATTCCCATTCTTCCTTCAGTATTTTTGTTGGTTTTTACTTCGCGTTATAATGGTTTCGGACACCGGCGGCGGTGGCGGTGGTGGTGGGCAATTACGATGCCAGAATCGACCCTTGTTGTGATCTCATAACAGGTTTTGCTGTAAAACGTTTGCGATCCTCCGGCTATTGAGCTACGGTAGTGGCCGTTGTACTGTGCAACTTATTGGGTATATATGTGCCTTCATACATGCAAACGTTAGTCAGCGCCCCTTATATCCATCATGGTGACTTTAGAACATTTTTTATTGGCTGCTGGTGTTACGTAGTGCGTCATCTTAGGAACCGGCAGCTGACCAATAACTCTTCCCCTACTGTTTGAAAGCATCAAGTCTACGAGCACGAGACACTTGTTATGAATGAACTAAAGGAAGACACCCACAAGAGATATTTCTAAATGCGAAGCATTTCTTAGTGGACTCCAGGCACTCTGCACGTTTCTATCTACGTCTCTATTTATCTAGCCGCCTACGTCTGGGTGCTCCAGTGCTGGCCTCTTTAACTAGGGGTAGACCAAAATTACCATGGGTGCATGAGAGAGTTGGACGAATATTTCTGGCTGGTGATGACATAAATAACGTGGAAAATTGGGGAACCCTTAATCTTTGCCTTTAAGAGTTGAACGCGATAACGATATCTTCTCCCGAGTGCCCACTTCAACCACTTAGTGCATACTTGCTATGCACCCACTACGTGGTGTTAAGGAAATACGCGTGGTAAGGTGTGTGCCGTTTGTAATGGGTGGCCAGCTTTAAACTATGCAATCGTTATCATAGTCACATATTCTGACGTCCGATGGCAATGTACGCTTGTACCACGCAATATGCCTGGCATATTACATGCTATATTGCGACGCCTATATAAAGGACGCTTGCGTTTGCGAAGCATTAAAGTTATTTTCACGGCATTTCCAAGCAGGTAAAGTTATTTTCACTGTATTTCCAACCAGAGGCGTGGCTGTGTCGTAGAACACCTGCTTGCCACGCAGACGGCCCGGGTTTGATCCTCACTCGGACCCGGAAATTTTTATTATTTATTTTATTTACATCTTTCTCGATCTTTCGGTCACGGACAAGATGATGACTTTTCGCTGACGACCAACGACGCCGACACCGACGCCGATGCCGATGCCGACGCCGGAATTTCTGCGAAACAAGCTCTTTAATGCTATCGCGTTACAATCCCGTCACGTACGCCGTCAAACCCTTTCCACCTGACTCGTGTGGTGCATGGGCTGCGGTATGCGGGTGTGCGCCACAGGTTAATGATAGTTTATCACTATCAAGGAACGGCGACAGCAGGCATTGCTAATTCAAGGGCGAGAGCATTCAGAAAAATTGACATCGGCAGCATTGAGCTGATGAATTGAAAGAATAAATGTCGGTGTTGCAGAAGTAATCGAAGCCAAGCATTCTGCGTTCAAATCGAGTTTTTTACCACAGAACCACACCAGGTCTCGAAAGTGCTTTTGAACAATACCCTATGTAGGCGTAAGGTGAACCGTCACTTGTGGTTGCAGTGCTGGCTATCTAATTCATATGTAATTTTCATTGCATATCTAGTCCTGCAATACATGCGTCACATCGGGTTAATGCCACTTGTAGTTAAGCGCCGTCCACTGAAGTTGGTCTAGGTAGCACTGTCTAGGGCTACCATCACCGCAAGCACAGGCGCTGCATATCATCTTAGCACTTCTGGTGTTGGTAATACCCGTGGTGCTGTTGGCGTGGTTACGCAACTGTTAACAACTGGTTATATAAAAGATATGCGACTGTTTATCATATGTCTGTGCGTACAAGATTTGTAGGTGCATATCTTTTGACCAACCTTTAGCGTCATTTCGAAACGGTTTGCTCCAGACAAAATTACTCCATAGTTTCCCGTCCACATGCTCACATGATTCGGATAACAACGATTCCCATTGTACGTGGGATGGGCAGATTTTTTTATTAGGCACATACTTAATCATGTTGATTATCTGATGGTTGCGTCTAACAAAGAAGAGCGAGCCCTAACAGTTCCCCATCTTTTGTGCAGATCATTGTAAGTAATTCATACTAAACACCCGTACCAAATCCTCTTCAGAAGGATGCTGCTACTGGAATATTCGCAGTGCCCAAGAACTATAAATGGAACGCTGTGCGATTCACGATAACTGTAAAAAGCTCCACTCATCTGCTAGCATAGTGACAGACATGACTTGCGGAGGCGCGTTCCGTGCTGATTTCGCCAAAGCATACTAAATGATCGCTACAGAAAAAATTACTAAAACAACAATACTTGCACGTATCATGATAGTTGCCTAATTTTCACCCCCGTCTTGTATTTCGCCGTGCGAGAGGTTACATTTTAGCTCCCTGGGCGGACATCAACGATGCATTGCGAAATAATGTACGGGCTACAGGAAACTGCGTCAACTGGAACTGCATTGAACGCCAAAGAAGTGTTTGCGAAGTTTTATGTTACGTGGATTTAAAATTTACAATAAAAATATAAAAAACTTCCCCCATCTCCCGCTAAAGGGAACCATGTGTGGATGCGAAGCAGCGGGGGAGATAATTAGCTTGAGCGCGAGGAACGTCGCCGCTCTCGTTTCACGGCAGCGGTCCGGGCGCTCATCGCGGCGCTGCACAGGAGAGAGGATGAGGCGCGCGCGCTCCGTCATTTTCATACCACGAAACTACCGTGGCGCCCCAAGCGGAGTATGCAGCTGTCGCACCACCTGTCCTGCGCGCCGCTCCGTAGAGGATTCCTAGAGGAGAGAACGGGGGGGGACCGTAGGAAAGGAGAGAGAGGGGGGAGGGGACGCGCATGCGCTGTGGGGGTGTGGGACGCGGGAGCCGCTCCGTAGAGTAGAGGATTCCTAGAGGAGAGAGGGGGGGAGAGGACGCGCATGCGCTGTGGGGATGTGGGACGCCGGAGCCACTCCGTAGACTAGATGATTCCTAGAGGAGAGAAAGGGGGTGAGCGCGGGAGAGGAGAGAGAGGGGGGGGAGGGGACGCGTATGTGCTGTGGTGGTGTGGGACGCGGGAAGGAGGGACGGACTAAGCCCCCTCCAAACACATGCAAGCAAGATCAAGGAATGGGTTCAACCTGGGCGACAGACACCACCTGCCTAGGCATTGCTAAGCAGCCTCTCTGTGCTCTCGGCCATGACTCTGATGACTGTGGTAGTGGTTGACGGCCTTCATATTACTACAGTGGTCTGGTTCGCATAATGGGTGCTTCCCTACTTCATGAAAATGACCGGACGCGGGACGCGGGAGGGACGGACATAGCCCCGAGCATAAGATGCTTCGCATCTAAAAACAACATCCTCGTAAAGAAGAACTTCTCGCCACTTCGGGCTGACTCCCTCCTCATAGTACCTTCAGCGTTACGTCCAGAAGTTCTGGATGCTCTGCATGACGACCTGGCTGCTGGACACCTTGGATTTTCCCGCACGCTCGCGAGGATACAAGAAAAGTACTTCTGGCCCCTGCTTTACCGCCGACCTCACTCGTTACGTGAGGACATGCCGGGACTGTCAGCGACGCAAGACACCGTCGACAAGACCAGCGGGACTTTTGCAGCCCATCGAACCACCTCGCCGACCGTTCCAGCAAATCGGCATGGACTTGCTGGGGCCGTGATCGTCGAGCAAGTGGATCGTCGTAGCTACCGACTACCTCACCCGCTACGCCGAAACAAGGGCCCTACCCAAAGGCAGCGCCGCCGAGGTAGCAAAGTTCTTCGTTGAGGGCATCGTCCTGTGTCATGGCGCCCCAGAGGTCCTCATTACCGACAGAGGCACGGCATTTACAGCGGAGTTAACTCAGGTGATCTTGAGGTACAGCCACACAGGCCATCGTCGGACCACCGCCTACTACCCACTGACCAATGGCATCACCGAGCGTCTCAACAAGACCATCGCCGACATGCTGGCCATGTACGTCGACGTCGAGCACAGGACGTGGGATGCAATCCTTCCGTAAGTGGCCTTCGCATACAATACGGCCGTCCAAGAAACGACGCAGATGACGCCATACAAGTTGGTCTACGAAAGGAGCCCGGAAACGACGCTCGATGCCATCTTACCCAACGACGCGGGACGCGAGACGCGGGAGGGACGGACTAAGCCCCGAGCATAAGATGCTTCGCATCTAAAACTGTGAACTACACTCGAAGGCATGAAGGGAGCCTGCTTGACAGATTTGCTCTAGTAATAGGGCGCCAACGTCTAAAGCCGTCGTCGCTGTACGGGACCACATGTTTAACTTGAGTATGGTTACTAGACATGTCGCGCCGTCATTACACACGTGGCCAGGGACGCATACTTCAGTAACGGAATACACGCACTTCAATATTTATCTGAACACTCTCGAAACTTTAGTACCTTCAAAGTGACTGACAAGTTGACAAGTGTTGCTCTGCACGTCCCTCAAGCACATAGGGACGTGCATAGCAACACGCTCCTCGTGGGTTAGCAAGACGATCTTCTTGCTTCATACTTTTCCAGCCTTCTAAATCTGTTGAAGAATCTGGGTCGTGAAGATGGTTCATCTCAAAATAACTCTTAAAGGTTTTGTGAGAAATGTTCTTCTATCAATGTCTTCGGCTGTTGCACGTCACTGTGTTTACAATGACGGAAATGTGTCTGAGCTCGGACAATAAATCGCGACAAAACTGTGGTCAAATATGTGCAGCTGGTGCTACCAAGCCGAAACAACAAGAAAAAAGCTTGCAGTGTGCCAGCACTTGTAAACAATGTGCAAAGAAGAATCTACCGCACAAAGCTTGGCTAATAAAGTACACGAGCTCGACTACCTTCTGCTCACTTATGACCCTCACATTACAATTCTCACAGAAACCTGGCTGCACGAAGGTATAAATGATTCAGTACTAATTCCTCCTACATATCAGATTTTCAGACGTGGCCGGCCGACAAGAGGTGGTGGTGTAGCAATAGTTCTCAAAGATGGCATTAGTGCTCGGCCCCTTCAACAAATTCATGAGCACGAAAGTCTATTCCTTAAAGTCAGCTGCTGGGGCCATTACTTCACCGTGTGTGCCGTCTACAGGCCATCCTCTTCAACTCACGATTATCTCACTAAGCTGTATGACCACATGTGCCCATTCAAAAATGATCGTTTGATTCTCGCAGGCGATTTTAACTTGCCGAGTGTTGACTGGCGCGTTCCCGGCTATGGGACAAATATAACAACGTTAAACCCTCTCGCTGACATTGCCCTGATGTGTGATCTTGTACAGGTTGTTAATGAGTGCACCAGAGAGGCTGGAAACACCCGTTCTATACTCGACCTAATCTTTTTAAATTCCAATGTTTACACATACGCAATATCTATTGAAGACGGCATCTCCGACCATAAAGCAGTGTTTTTATCCTTCGGTATTGGCGAAAAAAAAAGTACACCGACAAGAGGCCAGACATGTCATTAAGGATTACTCGAAGGCGGACGACCAGGCCATTGTGGATTACATGTGGTTCTTATGCGATAATCTTTCTGATAATGTGTCGACCGCTTGGAATGATATAAAAACTGCCATACACTACTGCATTAATAAGTTTGTGCCAAGCAAACGTGTTAGAAAAAACAGAAATAACCCATGGATCACCAGAGACATCATACATTTGCACCGCAAGCTAAAACGTGCTAAAAAGAAGAATAAAAACCACTGCAGACTTATCTCGTTGAAAGCCCAGCTTGCAACTCGGCTAAGCGAAGCTAGGGCGAGGTACTTCAACCATTCGCTTCCTAACTTTTTGAAAACTAACCCGGACAGATTCTGGCGGTACTTGAACGATACGAACAAATCGCCAACCGAGATATCAGTAAACGGGTGTATTGTTATCAATCCAACCAAAATTGCAAACCAATTCAATCATTATTTTCACTCGGTATTCACTCAGGGAGATCATGCTGACACAAATAATAGTTCCCTTCCTACCATATCTGCCGACTTCATAACTGTCGAAGGTGTCCTTTCACTGCTACTTAATGTTAAGACTACATCGTCTGATGGTCCTGATGGTATACCTAACGTATTTCTGCACCGTTACGCTGAACCTATCGCGCATATCTTCACCCATCTTTTTCGACTTTCACTTCGTGATTGAATTCTTCCCGATGACTGGCGTACGACACGTGTTATTCCTGTTTTTAAGAAAGGTGATCGCTTGAATGTTGAAAATTACCGCCCTATATCATTAACTTCCGGTCCATGTAAACTTCTTGAGCACATCATCACGCATTACATAATGTCATTTCTTGAAGAAAACAATATTTTGACGCCTTTTCAGCATGGTTTTAGGAAAGGCCTCTCGACTACCACCCAACTCGTCACTACTATTCATGACTTTTCAACAGCACTTGATAAGGGCGACCAAATAGACGCCATATTCTTAGATTTCAGAAAAGCTTTCGACTGTGTCTGTCACGGTAAACTACTCACGAAACTTTCAAACATTGGCCTACCTACTAACATAATCCAGTGGATTCGCTCTTACCTCACCTGCCGGAAGCAGTTTCTTCAGGTCGAAGGCTGCAGCTCTGGGGTTCTACCTGTAACCTCGGGAGTTCCCCAGGGCAGCGTCCTAGGCCCTGCCTTGTTTCTCAACTTTATCAATGATATCATTTCATCAGTTGATACCTCTGCCATAAGCCTAAAACTTTTCGCAGATGACTGCATTCTTTACAAGCCAATAAAAAGTCAAAGGGACCAAGAGTGCTTGCAAAACAACCTAAATTCTCTTTCCAATTGGTGCAATACTTGGTCGATGGAGTTAAACATCAGTAAATCGGTCTTTATGTGAATTTCAAATAAAATTAGCCCTTTTACATTGCGGTACACCTTAAATAATAATCCCTTGATCGAAGTGAACAATTTTAAATACTTAGGAGTCAAGATCACCAATAGACTGTCGTGGAGCAGCCATATTGATGACGCTTGTTCCTCTGCCTCTAGAAAGCTAGGGTTTCTAAGACACAAACTAAAAAACGCGCCATCACAAATAAAACTTCTTGCATACAGTACATTCATTCGACCCCGTCTAGAGTACGCATGCGTGGCCTGGGATCCATATTTTAAAAAAGACATTCATAAGCTTGAAATGGTCCAGAGAAGGGCGGTAAGATTCATTTATAATGCCTATCACAATCTTGATTCACCTTCATCATTGATGGCTTCAAACAACATTCCACTCTTGAAACAGCGTAGAACTATCGCCAGACTCAAGTTTCTTTTCCTGCTTCGAAATCGTCAGTTTAATGTCGATCCTCATGAATACCTCTCTCCGTCTTCCTCCAGGCAAACCAGACATAATCACAATCATGATCTGACACCATACTTTGCGCGTACTAACCTGTTCAAACACTCCTTCTTTCCACGAACCATTAGCGAATGGAATACATTGCCTACATATGCTTTTCCTGAGCATGGTATTCCTGATTTCGAAAAATACATGCATCTTTTCGCTTAGACAACATTGTTATTACCATGCTAGATAACGTCATCTCATGATTTCAGTTGTGTTACTTTTGTGCTTGAGACTGTTTCTAGCAATGTGTGCATTTTTTTCCCCTCTAGTAGTGTATATTTAAATCACTCGACTTAGCATGTACTTTTTAAGTTGTCGCGTAGGGTAGTTAGAAACCTTGCTGTACAATCCTGTTCATTTTGTTTCCACCGTGTTCCACTGTGTTTTTCGCCCCTCCTGCTTGGTCTACGGTCTGCAGTATGTACTAAATAAATAAATAAAATAAATAAAGACAAACTATTTTTTTGGCGGTCCGCGCTGAGCGGGTCGTGCAAGCAATACACAAGTCGTAAAGGACGACGTAGAGAGCGGAACTAGCTATCGAATTTGGACAGCTGTGGCCCATTGTTGTGGATACAACTGATTTATTCGGTCAATCACACGTATTCTACGTGTACTGTGGCTGCTGAGGACAGCGATGACCCCACGACGAGGCCTGCATACTTGGTCCCAGTTCACGGTAGCAATCAAGCGAACACAGTCGCGAATGAGTGGAGAATTGTTGCTAACGCGATTCATAAAACCACTTTCAGGCAAAAGATGGAGCGTCTGATGATATCACATAATTCTTACGAAGGCGCTGTTATTGTTCAGTTATAAAAGCGGACATCGCCAGCTCACGTGACTACCCACGTACAATGTTACGGGTATCATGCCCTGCGAAAACAGCGACGAATGTATGCGCAAGCAAGACAACGTGAATTTCAACAGAAAAAGAACCGAAAAGAGCAGATTACACATCAATAACCGACGTGGCTGCAAAAAACTTCGCGGAGCTGAAGTGTGTTCGCAGTGGACAGTGTTCATTGGCAGCGTTACTTGCCCAGGGTTCTTCAGCGTACTTCTTAACGAAAACCTCGCGTCTTGCAAAGAAGAATCACATTTATCTTTTCAAGGAGGGCAAGATTTGTTCGCTGACACTCAAAACGAGCAATCTTCAAATAGAACTTTATTTCAGCCCAGCAAGGAGAAAGAGGGGTGGCAAAAAAAAGCTGCATTGTTGCAATTTCTTACTTGCCAGAGCGCAGCGGCGTAGCCAGGGGTGGCACACCGGGCAAGTGCCACCCCCCCCTGAATTTTTTTTCGCCATGGCATACATAGCGAAAAATCGCCACTTCAAGGAGGTGCCCCCCCCCCCCCCCCCGAAAAAAATTTCTGGCTACGCCCCTGCCAGAACGTTAAAAATTAGGCCACACCATCCCAGCAAGGAAGCGGCTGCAGTTATTAGTTGTCTACTAACCCTCCCAAAGGAGATTAAGCATGACATCCCCTTTGCGGCGTGACAGTTCACGGTTATTCCGAATTGATTTATTGCACTTGCAGGAATACCGCTGCTCGCATGGGCACTTCTGCAACGCAGAACACTGGGTGAATAGGTATGTATTCATCGTTACCGGAGGGCGCTCACTGATGACGGAGGGAAAGAGAGAACAACACGACAGAAGCAAATCTATCATGTTGTTCTTTCTTTGTCACTGTCGTCAGTGCGCGCTCTGCGGTAACAACAGGTGCCTCTCAGGAATCAGTGCTTCATAACAGTCGATGTTTATTATATGTTAGCTTAAACCACATATTTTATATTCCTAAAATAAAAGCACATCGCGCATTTTGAAACAAAACTATTCGCGTGATGCAATCAATATTATTAAATCTTTTTGTAACACCTGAAACTATCCTGGCGAATTTGATACATTGGAGCTTCGCCAGAACCGAGTGAGAACGAGTGTAAATTAAGCCACTAAACTCCATTGAAGCGAAACTTATTAAAAAAACATGGCTGATTCCTCTGTCATAGGAATCGGTATAGCACGAAAGTGAAAAGCGTATTCACAAAGTTTGTTGTGTGTTTATTGTGCATTGTTTCGCCACAAGGGCGAAGCAATGAATGCTACAGCAACAAATTGTAATGTCACGCGAAGAACGGTTAGCAGCTCGAAACTTGCAGCGCGCACCTCAAGCAGAAAGGACGCACGAAATGAGCATACACAGGACGAGCGCGGACTAACAACTGTCACAGCACGACACTTAAAGCGCGCTGGTCTAACGCAACCAAGGACGGACGAAACGAACGCACAAGTATACACATGACGAGCGCGAACTGTTGCAGTTGTTACTTCTTCGTGTGTGAGCAGGACGCTTCTATTGCAGACGCGGCCGCGGCAGCGAGCGAAGTGACCTTTGTGCTTTCTGTACAATCAGCGCAAACTTAGGGGTAAGCACAAGAGGTGAAACTCTCCCCCATCAAGAGATAACGCGCGCACAAGTGACCACGCCCAGAAGAGGCGCGCACGCCTCGCGACGCTCGGGGTTGTGTAAAGCGCGCTCTTCGCGCCAGTGGTGTCATCTCGCTAGTGATGACGAAAACACGTTGAAATCAGCGAGCTCTGAGGACCGTCAACGGTATATGGTGTATAGAAATACCTTGCCGTTAGTAAGGCGAGGAACGTTCGCTCAGTGGCAGAGTGGTTTCGCGCCGGGTGCTGCGAAGCGAGATGGCCTAGGTTCGACGCCAGGCGATGGAACATTTTCTTCTCGTTTTTTCATTGCGATCAGTTTATACATTATAATATCATACCCGTGACGGAAGTACGTCAGTGGAGCCATGGTGGACCCCGGCATAAAACACTTTCGTGTTAAATATTCACGTCTCTGTACTGATCTCGCGGCAGCTATGCCACGGCTCTTTGGAATCTTCGCTCTAACTGCGTTAGTAAGCGCCGAACGTTGTATTCCGAACGACTGCAACGTCAGCAATAGCATTTGAAAAGATCGCATAACATCCACTGAGTTCGCTGTACTAGGCGAGCTGAAGGGGTGCAGTCAATATCCCTCTGGCATGCTCTTGTCATTGCGCGCCATTCCTCGTCCCGAGAGAAGCGTCTCAACTAAACCTAACTTCATATCACTGGACATTATCAGCGCTTCTATTGCACCAGTCTAATGGGCCACACTAACAACGGGCTTTGCAAGGCGAACAATCAGGTGCCTGGTGAGGTGGACTCAAACTATTGCACGACGATGAAGTTCAGTTTGAGCAGACCTTCTGCTTGCTCTGCCCACGGGGTCCCGACCAAGAAAGTACTAGCTCGTCAACTGCACAGTTTTTTACAGCGAGAGCTGTATATGGCTAGGAGAAACGAAAAACCTCTCGGCATCTGTGTCACGAGCGGTCTCCATTGGCTGTGCTATCAGTTACGTCGTTCTGAGCGTCGTACCAAAGCTCGTGCGCCATTGGCGCGCGAGCTTGGGTACGACGCTTGCAAGGTCAAACGCTTGCTGCCACGGCGCGCCCTCTGGCGCGCCAAAGAAACGGCGTTGCGGGCAGAACAGCGTCGACTTGATTGCGGGAGCGCGTGCGCCGGGGCGGACGCCCGCTTTGGGCGAGAGTTTCTCCAGCGGCACTTTGGCTTCGGCTGCATCGTCTGTGACCGCCTGTGGTTCGACCACAACCTGGCAACGATAATTGTGGAAGGCTTCAGTGCAGCGTCGGGTTGAACCCACTGCTGAACAGCGGGTCCACACATTTCAGCTTCGCTGGTTGTGCTTGGGCGGTGATTTTTTCTTTATCTTGCGACAGTTCCACTGGAAACAACGAGGCAGTCGACTGAATTCCTGTAAAATGCGCTTCCCAGCATACAAACATTTACAAATTTGTTAATTGATTTCGATTATTTTATGTTGTCAAGTCAAAACAACCATGCACTTCCGAATATAGACGATTTTACTTTTTATATCATGGGCTGTTGAAGCAATATTGTAAATCTGAAGCATTTCTTAGCGAGCTTCGGCGACTTTGAGAGTATCTATCTATCTATCTATCTATCTATCTATCTATCTATCTATCTATCTATCTATCTATCTATCTATCTATCTATCTATCTATCTATGAATCCATCTATCTATCTATCCGCCTACGACTTTGTGCTCTCCAGACCGTATCATTAATGATATTTATACGAACATTGGTACGGCATAACATGACTGTATGACGAACATGAATGACTGGTCATGAACGGCATGATTTTCACGCCATGGCCGTGGTACGCCTGCGGCTGTTTCTTTAATTTCATATATCCAAAAATTGGTATGACGACACATTTCTGGATGACCAACAAAAATGACAGGTGGTAGTATGAAAATCGTGATGTGCATATCATGTACAATATGATTTGCATGCCACGTTCATGATACGCTGACGACCGTTTTGCTAGCTTGATATATACGAAATTTGGTATTACGCGACGTGACTGTATGGTGAACATAAATGACAAGCCGTAATATGGAAATCATGACATGTGATGTGCAACAAGACTTTCATGCCGCTCTCATGGCCCGCTCGCGGCCGTTTCGCTAGCTTGATATGCACGAAATTTAGTATTGCGTTACGTGACTGTATAACATAAATGACAAATGGTAATATGGAAATCATGACATGTCATTGCAACATGACTTGCATGCCACGCTCGTGCACGCTCGCGGGTGTCTCGCTAGTTTGATATGCACCAAATTTGCTATTGCATGCGTGGCTGCATGACGAACATAAATGAAAAGTGGTAATATGGAAATCATGACATGTCATGTGCAACATGACTTGCATGCCACGGTCGTGAACGTTCATGGCTGTTTCGCTAGCTTGTTATGCACCAAATTTCCTACTGCGTGACTTGACTGCATGATGAACATAACTCGCAAGTGGTAATATGGAAATCATGACATGTCATGTGGAACATGACTTGGATGCCGCGCTCATGCCACGCTCATGGCCGTTTCGCCAGCTTGATATACACTAAATTTGGTATTGCGTGGTGACTGTATGGCTAACATAAATGACAAGTGGTAATATGGAAATCATGACATGTGATGCGCAACTTGAAATGCATGCCACGCTCGCGGTCGTTTCGCTAGCTTCATATACACCAAAACATGTATTGCGTGACGTGACTGTATGACGAGCATAAGTGACAGGTGGTAACACGAAAATCATGATATACATGAGATGTAGAACGCCATTTACATGGCACGCTCATGGTGCGTTTGCGTCCTGTTCGCTAGCTTGATATACACCAAAACGGGTATTGTGTGACGTCACTGTATGACGAACATGAATGGCACGTGATAACTTGAACATTGTGGCATGCATGTCATGTAGAAGGTGATTTACATGCCACACTCATGGTGCACTTGCATCCAGTTCCCTAGCTTGATATACACCAAAATAATATTGCGTGACGTGATGCACTGTACGACGAACAGAAATGAGAGGTGCTCAGATGTAAATCATGATAGGCATGTTATGTAAAGCTTGATTTGCTCCTTGCTGGCTTCTTCGCATTACATCCATTCCCACAATGCGTGGTATCTGCCAGTTTTTATTTTCTGTATGTCGTGACGAGATATTAACGAGGTCAGGAAACATTGAATGCAGCATCCTAACCATTTTCATGCCTCTGCGCCTACCAATCACTGTTCGTTTAGTTGTCTAACACAAAAAAAACTAAGTTGACGGCCCAATGTGGCGGCACCGAAAGCAAGCCGTTAAATAGTGTATACGATATGTTCCATGTAGAAACGAACAATTGGCGCTCGAACGAAACATCATCGGGAAGCCTTCAAGGTGGCCATAAAAACTAGCTGCTCGATATACAAGCAAAGAAATAAAATTCTGAACCACTGAGTTAAATCCGGAACTCTGCTGTAAAATTATAAACCACAACATGGTGCTATAGCTCTCAACGTAAGCTTCCTGCAACAAAGCTAGCCAGGAATGGAATTTTACTCTCAATAGCAGTGGCACGTTCTCTGCAGGTTGACTTGCTCAGGTATGTACTTAGTAGCATAACACCTAGCCTACGAAACTCTCTTATTTGAACTTTGTGAATGCTCCACTAAAACATTGAAGGTTTGGAGCGCGCCTCTACAGTGGCAAATGCAGTAACCATCAACGTACGTAATTGAGAGCTGCGGAGAAAAATGCACAAGATGTGCATTCTTTTGTTATAGCATAGTCAGCGTTACGTATAAAAAGTAATATCGTGTTCCTTTTTCTTGTGGTTTACGTTTAGCAGCCTCCTTCAGTCCTCCAGAAACGTAAAGAGCTCACACTGTAATGGATTATACGGCTGCGTTATTCTTCTTAAGCTTTTTTGGCGTACACTATGGTAAGTGTCACAACTTCCTTTTGAATGATATGAATTGAGAAGACAGTTCGCATTCCAGCATTTCAAAGTTATTTTGCACAAGTTACAATCATGACCAAATACTCGCAATAGTATCTGCTTACTGCTCAATTCACGTCATCTGTAGTGTCTTACTAGTTCCTCAGTAAAGTTGTAACTCTTAGTAAAGTGTGGATATAGGCAAATGTACAATGATGAAAGATAAAAAATGGTCCTTCTGCCTAGCGAGTTCTCATATGGATTCACTTGGATTTTTTGGGCTCACCTTCCGAGCAGGCACTACTACAGCACCGTCCACATCTCCCAACGGCCGACAAGGCAATGAAAGCACACATGTGCTTTTTGACGACGACGGGCTTGTGCGAACGCCTGTAACTTGCGGTCAATTTCCACACGCGTGAGCGAATTTAATGCCCCCCTGTTTTGGTTTTGCCTTCTTCTCTTCCCTCTTCTCTCTTTCTCATCTCTCTCTTCCACTTCCCTAATCTGCAGTGTAGAGTAGCCAATTGGCACTCTCTGGTTCACCTCCCTGCCTTCTCCCTCTCTGTTTCCTTCCTTCCTATATGTTCACCAGTGCGAGAATTCTATAGGCGGGGACAGCCTAGAAATATAGGCTCCGCCCTCGAGGCCGCATTGCTGTTATTTTTCATGCTTCCACCGTGCTGCTACTTAACGCTGCGGAAACGACGGAACGCGATAAAGCGTCGCAAAACACTGAGCTGCTGTCCCTTGTGTGCACGTCAAACGCGGAACAATCGTAAACTTCAACTGCATTGAATGACGACGGGCGAGAATGATCTGGTGTACGTGTAGATAACAGTTAAATTTTAAGGCGAAAGCCTTTAATGTCTCATGCTCACGTCCGTCCGGCGTCCGTCCGTTCATGTCCATCCGTCCGTGTTTATCCGTCCATCCATCCGTCCGTGTCCGTCCGTCCGTTCATCCTTCCGTCCGTCCATCCGTGTCCATCCGTCCGTCCGTCTGTCCATCCGTCTGTCCATTGCCGTCCGTCCGTCCGAGCCCTGGCACGGAGCCAGATGGCCGCCGGGGTGCGCAAACGGACGCCGGTCGCGTCAGACTCTACAGCACTCGCGCTTTGCTTGCGTAGCGTCGCTGTGCCCAGCGTTTGGAATCATTCTGACCGACGCCGTCTCAATTTACACAGGCGTTCGCAGAACACACTTTGGAATTTACAAAGGGTCCGTCAATTTTAGCGCTGGAACGCGGATGGCGTTTGCGCGATGCACAAAGCGCGAGAAAATACGAACGCATGCGAACGGAGGAAGGTTAGCCTCGCCGCGATTCGCGGTAAAAAATTAAAAAAGAGAACACGCATACGTTCCGTTTGTGTGTTATCCCACTCAGAGTGTAAAAGAAAAAATACATGGCATAGGCAGTCGAATGGCCACACGCTTTCGCCGGACACACTTTGGAATGTACAGAGTGTTCCTTTATTTTATTGGTTCTTCCTAACAGTTACGTCATACCAAAGAACAGCTCTAGTTGGACGCGCACAGCATAAATGAATAGTTGTACACTTTAATTTTTATTCTTAGCTTGTCACCGACTATAAATATAAGTGAACTTCATCCGCATAGCTTATTCGCGCTGCCAGGAACTAGATGAACCACAGAAATACACACAGAGGGTTTTCTTTGGTCCCTCGTCTTTTGTTAGTCGTCTGCCACCGCGAATAACGCATGCATTCGTTTAATAAGGTTGAGAGCTCGGCTAGTTCATGAATGATCATTATACCGTACGGTGAAGTAGCACACTTTGGACAAGGAGAGAGGAGATAAGAAGGACACGACAGAGTTGCGAGAGTAGCGAGTGTCGTGTCCTTCTTGTCTCCTCTTCGTTTCCCGGCCAAAGTGCGCTTCTTTGCCGTACGGTATAATGATAAACCATGCATTCGTACCAACTACCCCCCACATCAGCTTTACTTGGTCTTCGTCCCTTATTTTTTTATTACTCCGTATCACAGCGGTAATCGGCAGGGAAGACGTAATACGCACGTACCGCGGTCAGTCTGCGATATTCACAAGACAAAAAAATAACAATAACGCAGCTTCGCCCAAGTGGTTCCAAGCCTGAAGGAAGTGGGGAGCTTGACAGCCTCTTTCTTTCCTCCCCTCTTTCTTTGTTGTTCTCTTTTCTATCATTATCTGTTTTGTCTTCTATATTTCTATTTATTTCTAATTTTCTTCCAATTTTTTTCCTTTTTTTTCTCTGTCTTTATAATTTTCGCTTGCTTCCTCTTTCGACTTTTATACGCGGTATGTGCTATGGTGTTTCCCTTGCCATAGTTGTAATTTGCGCACTTAATATCGTCATCAAGGCGCTCGAAGGACAAGAGGAAGAAGACTTCTCTTTGCCGCGAGCGCGCGCTCAGTATGCTAGAGCTGGCTATGTTTATGTGGTTTCCCTGTGTTACGCCAAGCGGCGACGACACCATGCGACAGCCTGGCCCCCTAAAGTGCTCTGCACTTTTATAGAATGCTGAGCGAGTCGGTGCATCAATTGAAGGAAAAACGCGCACGAAGAACGGGCAACATAAAATATAACGTAAGTCGCCTCTTAGTTTGTACTCCCGTTTTTTGTGCGCACTTTTGCTGCAAGTGATATTTACCCGCCTGGACATTCTACTCGCAGTTATTTTGTTCTGGTTAAAGGAACGTGAGATATTCAGTGAAGTATTTTGAACACAGATCCTGATTTGAACTGTAGTGGTAGTTAGACCAAGAAAAATGCATTAACTGCAAACCTGACGGAGCATAGTGGCTTGGTCTGGCGCGGCTTCCCTTTAGGTGATAAAAATGCGGAATTACCTCGAACAAATTCGGATTCCGTAGGCTTCAATGGCTCTCCATATTTGGGCGATAATTACATGGGCTGTGTCCACGGCGCCTGTGTGTCACGTGATGCAACAAAAAATGAAAAATTTCATTGTATAATTGTTGCTTGTGCACAGTTAGGTGATACATGTCATAATAAATTATTAGCTATTGCCTCCTCCTCGTGATAAGTCCTTCGTCCACAATAAATTTCGGTTTGCGCTAAATAAGATGTGTGTTACGCGACGCCACAAGACTGCGCGAAATCACGACGTAGTGGCGTGTGCGCGCTAAAAAGCTCATTAATATGCCGAACAAAGCCTGATAGCGCGATAATACGTCCTTTCAAGATGAATAAAATATGGCTACCTGGCGATTCTTCGTCGAAGCTTCAGCAGTGATGGTTTTGTAGTTGAAAACGCATACCCAGCACATACAACACTTTTTTAGGCTAGAAGGAGACCGTCAAAGGCTGATGGGCGCCATTTAATAGGTCGTGAGGGTGAGCTCAGGAGCGGCCGACTAGTTAAGGCTCGTTCACACCGGCGACTAGCACCGGTCGCGCGACCAAGTTAGTCGCTTTGCGACTGGTCGCAAACAGTCGCAAACAGTCGCTTCGGTCGCAAAGCGACTGCTTTTTCTCAGTCGCTCGCTGCGCGACTTTTTTCAGTCGCGCGACTGCAGTCGCAGGACGGCTGGAACCAATCAGCGAAGCCCAGAAGTGACGTCAGCATTTGTTTACAACCGGGCTCGTCGCTTTTTCTTCTTTTTTTTTATTGCGCTCCCTCGGCTTGCTGATAACGAGATCCGGACGTGACTCTCTGGGTTTGCGACTTCCGGTCGCTCGCATGCAGCCTCTGCCGGTGTGAACATCGGTCGCTTTCAGTCGCTTTTTTGGTCGCCAGTCGCAAATGGTCGCGCGACCGGTGCTAGTCGCCGGTGTGCACCAGCCTTTACAGATCCACCTCATCCTCTTCCTCCTTTCCAACCCGGAGCTGAAAGCACGTTCCCCGTGGTCTTCGTTGTCTTCGTTCATACGCGCAACAATATAATATTACCACACACGCCCTTTCTTCCTATGTTTCTTGTCGCCGGCATATTGCACGTGTAGATGATGCCTTACGCAAACCGCGCCCGAATGTCTGAGGACATTCCAGATTATTAAATGCGAAGCATTTCTTTGCGTACTGCAGACACTTTTAGCGTTTCTATCTGCGTATCTATCTATCTATCTATCTATCTATCTAGCCGCCTACGTCTGGGTGATCTCGTGATTGCCCCTTTAACTTGGGGTAGACCAAAATTAGTATGTGAGAATAAGATGGTTTGACGAATATGACTCGCTGGTCGTGACATGAATAATGACAATCCCGTCGCGTACGTCGTCAAACTCTTTCGGGCAAACCCTGTGGCACATACCACGGGGCGGGTATGTGCCACATGTATGCGGGTATGTGCTACAGGTGATTGACAGTTTATACTACCCAGGAACGGCGAGACAAACATTGGTACTTTTAACGCCAGAGCGCTAAAAAGCTGACGTCATCAGCAGCGTTGACCGGACGAATGCAAATAATAAATGTCAGGGTCCCAACAGGAATCGAACCCAAGCATTCTGCGTGGCAATCAAGCATTCTACCACAGAGCTACGCCAGGTCTCGGAACTGCTTTTCGAATAGACCCTAATGTTCGTGAAACGTCAATTGTCGTTGCAGTGCTGGCTATCTAATTTTATAAAATTACAAATGTACTCCGATGATACAGCCGTCACGCCGAGTTAACATCAATTATAGTAAAGCGCCATCCACTGAAGTTGATATATGTTGCAGTGTCCAGGGCTACCATGCTGGCGAGCACAAGCGCTACATATCAGTTTACCGCTTCTGGTGTTGCTACTGCCCATGTTCCTGTTGGCATCGTTACGCAACTGTAAACAACTTGTTATGCAAAACATATGCGATTGTGGAACACATGTCTGTGCGTACAACATTTGTACATATCTTTACCGTAATTTCGTAACGTTTCGCCCAATAAAACATTACAACACAGTCACCTTCCCTCCGCATGCTTCGCATAACATCGATTCCCAAGGTACGTGGAATCTGCCGAATTTTTTAGGATCATCTGTAAAGCTTCAGCATGCAAACACGAACAGCGGAGTTTTTCTAGAACAAACGTGGCCAGCAGCGATAATGCTCGTATGCTCGCTGCCGCCTTTATGAATGCCGACGCGCTTTGCCGCGGATCTGATTATCGACGGCCGACGCTCTTCGCCATTATCAGTGCCAGTGTGTATTACTGTGTTCTGACTTTCAGTTTCCCGGCCACAAGTTCGACCAAATGAAGAGTTTCTTCTTCGACACGCCGACTGTTGCCTTCGTCGACGTCATGGCCTTGTGACAATATGTGGGTTTTTACGTTCCAAACCACGGTACGATTATGAGGGACGCTGAAGTGGAAGGCTCTGGAAACTATGACTATCTGGTGTTCTTTAACGCGCACTGACATCGCACAGAACACCGGGCCTCTACCATATCGCCTCCATCGAAATGCGATCGCCGCGGCCGGTTCGAACGCGCGACGTACGGGTCAGCAGCTGAGCGCTGTAATGACTGATGCACCGTGGCGGACCTCTTGCCGTTCTTTGTGTGACATTACGATTTGTTGCTATAGCATTCATTCCTTCGCACTTGTGGCGAAACATTGCCCAATATACGCTCAGCTACTTCTCCGAATGCACGTTTCACTTTCGTGTTATGCCGGATTCTATGGCAGAGGAATCAGCCATGTTTTTTTTAGGTATCTGTAATTAACGCGAAATCTCGATGTGTTATCGTTCTTCTTGACAAGCCCGATAGGAGATTCCCACCGACTGAACGATTTTTTTTGGGACACCTTTGGCAGGCCTCTTTTTGGCTTTCTGAATGACAGCACGTTCGGTAGTGGAAATGCGGGAAGGGCGCTGGCGAAAACAGTTGGCATCGCCTGTTTTGATGCTGTGGGTCACAGCGAATGTCTGGCCTAAAAGGCGGTTTTCAAGATCGAATATGTCGGCGTAGGATGTCAAGAAATGACGTAGCTATGGTAATGCGGTGGTCGAAGGATCTCACGCTATCACTTTCTCATTGTAAGAGCGTTGAAGGTCGAGTACAGTGAGGGAGTTGGCATGACGACTTGATCCGTCATGCCGGGCAGCGCATGAGTGGTTACATCGAAGTTCGAAAGAGCTTAACAAATCTGGTTGCGGCGTACTGTGACCACACTGTGGGGCACGGCAACATAATTCTTCAAAACGAAATCCGTAATCAGTGAAACAATCACCATCGCGCACAGGCAGATCAGAGATTAGCTGGACGTAGGTCGTGACCTACGGCGGAAGATGCAGGAACTCCATGGCACGTAATGCGGCTTGGAGCGTAGGGGTTAACGCGTGCATCTAGGGGGGCGTTCGAGCGGAAAGGGTCCGACGAGCAGTCGATGAGAGCCCAGCGCGTCGAAAGCAAGTGGAGACCGAGGATAATATCATGTGAACACTACGCAAGCACGGCGAACAGCACGATTGGTCTGACGGCCAGCAATACACACACGACAGCCGCACATGGGGATCACTCTAGATATACTCCCATCGGCAGCTGTTATCGCAC
The DNA here is from genome assembly GCA_030522465.1 of Rhipicephalus appendiculatus. Lineage (NCBI taxonomy): Eukaryota > Metazoa > Arthropoda > Arachnida > Ixodida > Ixodidae > Rhipicephalus > Rhipicephalus appendiculatus. The sequence goes on from JALIZH010016890.1 coordinate 212,746, forward strand.
ACTAAACAGGAGGCATGAGCACATTGCGCAGATTTATCTGGAGAGCAGCCCTCCTGACTGAGATTTGTGCACCAGCGTCTGTTAGGGCGGTAGCATTAACGCCACCCACCAATATTTCCAAAAAAGTTTTGGGGCGTAGGAATTGTCAACGAAGGATTTGCCGACCACGTCGTTCATGCAGTGTTACCTCCGGAGGTTGCATGGACTAGATTGCCAAGTTAGAGAGACCATACTGTGTAGGGTACGTTGATCGACGATCAAGTGGTGGTAGAAATGGGCGGCTTTGTGGTGACGGTGATCGCCTGAACCTTCTCATTGACACATTGGCATCAGCAACCCGGAGACCGGAATGAGGCAGAAACATGTGCGAACAAGACTGTTTCTTGGCCTAGTTAGTACTTGCTTAATGACATATTTTAGCCGCGAAGTAGCACATACACAGAGCAAAGAAACACACGGCCGGACGGGCGGCACTTCCAACTGAATTAGACTGAGCTCAAACCCAGAAATAAGTATACAACATACACACATGCGCAGTCTCAACACAACCTTAGGCTACCCAGCTATCGAACAGTCTCTTTTCCGATACGTACAACGTCACTGGCGTATCGCTTATACACCTTTCTCCTTTTTTTCTTTATGTAATAGGCTTCCATCAACTCACGCGCAGTTTAATACTTGTTTCCTGCCTAGAATATTGATTTCTTTCAACCGTGGTTGAAACTTGCAGGTTTTACAATGGATAGGCAAATGCGCCAAGCCATCCTTCATTAGATTTAGTTCATACTTCCTGGCTCGTTCATTAATACAGCGCCCGGTCTACCTGATGTACGAGTTGCCAAAAGAAAGGGGAATTTCAAACACCACGCCTTTGGCACATTTCCCGTACGTCGTGCCATGTTTCTTGCCGCGTCCCTGCTGGCTCGCCTCCTCACGAGCAGTTCTCGGACAGAATTTAGCCAGTTTTACGGGCGCGCAAAAGCCAACCCGTACGTTATACCGGCCTGCTACCTTTTTCAGGTTGTGGGAAACCTTATGAACATGAGGAATCACCGTAGGTCTTACTGTTTCGGTGTCTTGTTCCCCAGTGGCAGCTCTAGTACCTTCACTCTTAGCTTTCCGTAAAGATCCTTCGGATACAGTTGTCAATAACGAGTCAGGGCAGATGGCAGCTTTAAGTCGCTGGATCTGGTTGACGAATGATCCCTGCCCCATGTGCGTGCAGGATTTTTCGAAAGCCGACTCCAGGCAGAGCATATCAATTCCACGCTTGACTATTTTTGACTGGCAGGAGTGATACGACATTACCCCTTTCTTGGCTTGCGGAAAATATTGCCAACACGTTTGCCTGCTATGGAAGGTTAAACTCAGATAAAAAAATTACAGGGTGTTACATTGCGGCAATTCTGGTTTAAATCATGCATATGAACGTTCATTCTGTTATGTATTAATTCGCTTTGTTAACTTCTGGGCAATATTTGCCCGATCCACGACATTTCTCAAATCACGCACAAAAGTTCATTTCCAACTCATGGTTGAGAAAACAGGCATGATACAGAAACAGCATGTTTTACGTTGTTCGAAAACAAATGCAAGGCAGTCAACCATGCAAAATATTCTCGCTTCATGTAGTGCGACACTGTGACCTGATTACGCGATCTCCGCCCCCAACAGCACTCACTTGATGTCCTTTCTATGAACGTTTTGGTGGGTGGCTTCTACTACTCTCAGCGTCTTAAGTGCAAAGTTTCTAACACGCGGCTTTTAAAGATACAAATAATATTTCACTCTGCATAGCATAGTTGGGCTCGCACCGCTTGATTAAAGTGCGATTTTGACAGTGGTTAACACGCGCGACGTGCCACGGTCTTGCGTATCGGGGCTGCATATCACGAGCGATAGTGCCGAGCACAAAGTTCTAATAATGCAGCTGTACGATCAACAAACGAGAAAATCTTTCGCTATACTAGAAAACTCGATCAATGAAGCGCTGGGGACTCGCCGCGCAAGCCGTACAAAGTTTCCGATTCACAACACGACACCCTAGAACACATTTTATTGGAATGCGCACAAATACAGGATGAAAATGCAGTCTCCTCAGAACAGCTTGGGGCGCGGTGGAAAGCCGCACTGATCAGCTCAGATCGCCAAGATCTAATATGAGCCATCCAGTGAGCGCGGGAGGCGCTTGGGAGACAGGGTCTCTCCACCGCCCTTGGCGCGGCCTAGGCCCACGCCTCAATCCGCTGGTTCGAATAAAGTTGTTCACCACCTCTGAGCCTTTTCGAGGGTACGTGAGCATTATCTCGTGTCGCTAAGAAATCAGCAATGCTTACCATTTGCTGGCTATTATCCGTGTTGCTCAGGCCGGTCCTCTTCGGTGAGTGCAGTTTGAAGCAAGGTTATTACAGGCGATATTCTTGCAACGACGCGCGTGTACGCCTGCAATCTCGCACCCTGTAAACGAGGCAAGCCAACGCTTCGGCGAGCAGACGACACTACCCCGGCGCTACAGCTTCCCACAATGCTTCGCGGCCGCCATAGGTGGCGTGCAAGAATTTCTGGAAAGGTCCACGTACTTCACATAGGCATACACGCAGCTACAACCAGCCACATACAAGCCAAAGCTTGACCGTAGGATATTTATTACTCTCCTTTTTGTGAAATTGCCTGAGTCATAAAATTTTCATGTGTATTTAACACCACTTCTACGGAAAACGTTCAAATGACCCTTCGCAGTGACCTCGGTGTTTCTGCACCGGGCCCTATAACAAAGTGTGAAATCGGTGCTCCCAATTCGCACCGATTCTCTCCCATTCCTTTTTTTTTTTTTTGCCTTCCCTATTGAAAATCCTGGGTCAGTGGATGCTGGAATCGTTGGTGGATATAGTGGAAAAAATAGTGGATGTGGTCGAAATAATAGTGGATATGCTGGAATCTGTGGTGGTCATAATGGCTGATGATGGCGAGAGTGGAAAAAATGGTGGCAGATGATCGTCGTGGTGGCGATCTTTTGCTGGTGGTGGTGGAGGTGAAGAGTCAGTGATGGTGACAGTGAAAAATGCTGGCTGATTGTGGCGATGCAAAACATTTTTGGTGGATGGCTTGCTGAACAAGCTGGATGAAGATGGCGTGATGGAAGTAGACCTGTGCGCCGGACCTGAAATCGCCGGCGGCGGCGCGCCGGTGTTTCCACCTCCGGCGGCGGCGCGTCAACGGCGCGGGGTTCATTGGATCGGCGGCGGCGCGGCGCGCGGGGGTTGGGGGGGGGGGGGGGGGGGGTAGATTCATGATTCAAGAGTTTGTGGGGATAAAATTTGTCTCTTGAATTTTGAAAAAAAAAACTGTTTCCCCGAAAGGGCCAAGCAGTAAAAGCGACAGCAACATGTCGTAATGATATAACAAACTAAGGCTAGCAGCCAACTCTTTTTCATCCGATCTCGCGAAACTGCAAAACACTGGTGGTGGAAATACGGCCGCTCCCGGGAAAGAAGCAGTTCTCATGCAGTTTTTCGTATCAGTGGTCACAGCACGACGCGGTGAGATGATAGCGCGTAGAAGGGTATACGAGACGCGTTTGCTGATGGCTGCCGAGATAGCGCGCGCGCCAGCGCTCGCGACCGCGACCTTATAGTCCAAGTTCACAGCTGCGTATATCGAGCCACGCAGCCCCCCCGACGTCTCTTCATGCTCCTTCGCCCAGCGAAAGACGGACAAGGCTTCCTTTCTTGTTGAGGAGCAACCGATGGCAGGCCTCGCACGCGGTGTGATGTAATCGCATGCGCCCTACGTACGATGGAGATGGGCAGCTTGTTTCATCTATGCTCCAGCCGTGTTCCTCGCTAGCGCTCGCGAGCTTTTACTAGCGGGTACAGCATGCAATGCGCGAACAAAAGTTACCTATTTGGGCTTTATACGGAACATGACAGCGACAATGAAAACCAGAACAGTGTGTCCATATAATTGTTATTGCAATCAAAGGGTATACAGTAACCGTGGAAGCGGGTTGGCCTATTTTTTTGGAGAGCTGCATTGTCTTCACTGTAAAGAGTCCGTCCGTTGGAAGAATCAAATAATCCGGTTCCTCTTCCATTCGTTCCATTCCATATCTCCTCGACACTTATTTCTTCATAAAGCACGTGTACAATTGGAGCACTAAGCTTTCAGCCCATCAGAATTTCGAGCTTGTTGGCTGCACTCTGTTATTTCGCCTTGCGTAATCGGAAACTCACAAAACAGTGCAAAATAAGTTCATCGCGCACGGTAATCACGCGAGGCGATGAAGAACGGGTGCTCAAATGCATGGCAAAGCAGGGTAGGAGACAATTCACAACTGATATTTCTCGTATATGGACCAATAGAAAGTATTTGCTCTAATCATGTCACGTGGATCACCGTTCTGGCGTAATGCCAAGGGAGAATACCGCGCTCGATATTGTATTTTCAGAGTCTGTACTGGGGCCGTTATAAAGACAGGGTGTGCAAACACGGACGCAAGAAAGTACTCCACACACCGCAAACGCCGCCACCTGAAAAATCGTACAGCGGCGGAAAAGAAGGATAGACAAAAAAAAATTAACACCTTTGCACCAGTGGTGCCAATCCTGAAGGAAGCGCGGAGTTGGGCAGCCTTCTTTGTTCCTCTTCGGTTTTTTTTTCTTTCTTTCCTCTTCTCTTTCTTTCTTTTTTCTCTGTTTCCTTTTTTTTTCTCAATGTTTGCTGATTTCTTCCTGTCTCTTTATTTATTTATTTCTCTTTCTTGCTCTTTCTATTCTTCCTATTTCTTTCCTTTCTTTCTCTCTCTTTCTATTTTTTTGCTTGATTCCTTTTCTTCTATTTTTATACCTGGCTTTGCCTGCGTTATGCCAAGCGACGACAGCATACGACAATCCGGGCCCCTAAACTGCTCCACACTTAATATCATCATCAATGTGCTCGAAGAACTAGAGGAAGAAGGCTTCTCTTTGGCGCGAGCGGGCGCTCAATATGCGACAGATGGCTATACTATTTGTGGTTTTTCCTGCGTTACGTCAAGCTACGACAGCATACGATGACAGCATGCGATGACTGCATACGACAGCCCGGGCCCTTAAACTGCTCCGCACTTAAAACACTTATGTGCGCATTCCCGGGCAAGAGGCGATACCGATCAGTCAGTTGCGCGTGATAGTCAACGTGAGAGATAACTGGTCACTCTCTTGACTTCACCCTCGTGTTTTCACGCCGTGTCTTTTTAACATGAATACCTACCAAATAGCTCAGCTATCGGTTATTGTAAGTGTTTCATTGCCTTTACTTCTTTATTTATTTATCGACTTACTCGAGTAAAAAAAAGTAAGGACAAAAAAGTGCATTAAACCATCGATATATATTACTTATCTATTTGATTTATCTATGTACAATGTAGTAGCCCCGAGACTCCACGAATATGTTATCCAGCGAGTTGGATCGTCTCCCTTAAGGCTGTAGGACGCCGCAGCGTTGAGGTCAGGCAATACTCCTGAGACTTCTGGAGGAAAGAAATATATATACGACAACTTCCGGGGAGCTATTCTCGATGTGACCATCTGAAGAAGATGTTCACAGTCCATTTCGGCAGAGTGCATTCAGTTACTCGAAAAAGCGGTTGGTCGTGATGTTTGCTCTTCACCACGTCGATGCGTCCACCACGGTGGTGTAGCGGTTAGGGTGCTTGGCGACTGCTGACCCTGAAGGTCGCCGCTTCGATCCCGGCCGCGGCGGTCGCTATTCGATGTAAGCGAAATGGCAGAGGCCCGTGAACTGTGCGATGTCAGTGCACGTTAAAGAACACCAGATGGTCGAAATTTCCGAAGCCCCCTACTACGGCGCCCCTCAATCATACCGCGGTTTTGGGACGTTGAACTCCAGATATTATATATATATATATATATATATATATATATATATATACATACATACAGGGTGTTTCAAGAAATGTGTCCACTATTTTTGAAAAATCAGGAAAATGTGGTATTTGCTCGCTGTCTTCACAATGGCTTTTTCTGTAGCGGCAGGTATCTTAAGATGGTTGAAGACATGATTTGGGACAGTAATTAAGAAAGTTAAATTAATTAACTTTTTTAATTAGCGGAGTTAGGTAGTTAAGTCCAAAGGGAGAATTAAAGTCCTTCATGCGAAGAACCCATTTCAGCTTTGAGATTTCGAAAAAGCGGCCTCTAGGAATAATTGCGAAGTAATAAATTTCTCCCAAATTCAGCGGCAAAACCGAAACCGAAACGCGGAAGAGCGCAACTGCCACATTCGTCTGAGACGTCCACAATGAGTGAACGTCAATATATCAACCATCAACCGACTTCTTGGTGTGAATGTGTGGGCTGCGCTTGTAGTAGTAGCACGCATGACGCACATGCGTTAACGAACGGGGAAGAACTGCACCTCTGTAACCGTTGTCTTGAACAGTGACGTCATTCTAGTCGTCTGCTTGTTGCGCTCATCGGTGCTTGGGTTTCGGTTTCGCCGTTGAATTTGCCTGAATTTCATTACGCCACAATAATTATTAGAGGCCGCTTTTTTCGAAATCTCAAAGCTTAAATGGGTTTTTCGCATGAAGGACTTTAATTCTCCCATTGGACTTAACCACCTAACTCCGCTAATTAAAAAGTTAATTAATTTAACTTTCTTAATTACTGCCCCAAACCATGTCTTCAACCATCTTAAGATGCCTGCCGCTACAGAAAAAGCATATGTGAAGACAGCGAGCAAATAGCGCATTTTGCTGATTTTTTAAAAATAGTGGACACATTTCTTGAAACACCCTATATACATATATATATATATATACATATATATATATATATATATATATATATATATATATATATATATATATATATATATATATATATATATATATATATATATATATATATATATATATACCCCGTCAATGCACCGAACCCGTCAGCACATTCCCAGCGTAAGAAGAAAGTGGACGAAATTTACAGGAACAGGAATTTGTTTGTCAAGTCTGAACTTGCTTATGAATGTGTCCCCGATGTTTGAGAACCATGCAGGGAATGCGTACCGACCTTCGCAGGTGCGTCAGACGGGCGGTCGCATTAAACCTAATTCGATAGCTTACCCAATCAGAATTTATGCACAGCCTCCGAGATGTACGCCCAAAAGCGGATGTCGGGCGCTGCGTTAGTTGCGTTGAAGCGCATTTCGTCCCTCTCATTAGTGTCGAGAGTTGTGAAAGCTTTGTGGCATCAAAATGACGTTCCGGAAGATGATCCGGAAACAGGGAGCGCACTGGTCACTGAACTCTAGCCAATGAGCTGCGGCCGAAATGGACAGTTCACCAGGGGGGACACATCGAGAATAACTCCCCAGCCATAAAAAATGAAACAGGAGCATGCTGGAAACTTTCACCAGAGCTTGGAGCACGAGGGGGGAGGGGCGTAGGAGGAGGTTGGTCTGTGGACGTGAGCCGTTCGCTCGTGCATTTTCTTTTATTTACACGTGAGCTCACCATGAAAAAGGGAAACAAACAAGAGCATGATGAGAATTGTGACACGAGCCCGAAGTGGTAGTGACTTCGAAGCAGGTTAACTTATGGATGCTAGGCGTGCTCTCGACTATATTTTCCCTCTATGGTTGAAGCACATTCCGTTCCTCTAATTTGAGTCAAGAGTTGTGAAACGTAATATTGACGTTGAAGAGGAAGATTCGGAAAGAGGGGGGCACGCTGCTGGCCAAGCTTCCTCCAATCAGCGGCGGCTGAATGGAGAGTCCATTACACCGACACATCGAGAAAAGCTTGCCAAGTGAAGTGATGTATTTTATGCCCCGGTTCCCCGTTCGGGTTAAAACGAAAGGCTACCGGCGGCGCGCCGAAGATATTGCGCGGCGGCGGCGGCGGCGCGGTCACTCTGAAAAGTTCGGCGGCGGCGCGATCGGCGTGAGCAAAAACAGGCAGCGGCGGCGGCGCGGCGCGGCGGCGCACAGCTCTAGATGGAAGCATGGTGAATGATGGTGGCATGATGGAAAAGCACGTGGAAGTATGTGAAATCACTTCTTTCTGATGTTTCCCTCCCGAATGCGCCGATAAATATCTTTACAGACGAAAGAAAGCAACATCAATCATTAGTCTTTCTGGCACGCTTCTTTTATTCATGCGGCATCAATAACCGCCTCAATTTTGGTGAATGCCGTGAATATTTACATTCTGTGCACGTACTTACATCAATTTGACATCCGTGATGTGTTGCTGTATTATGATGCTTAGAAGACTAAAGGTGTAGGTGTGAACAGCGACAGTAAATGTGTTACATCATCGTGCAGTTGTCGCGAAATAAATGAGTTCTGGTTCGCAATGGCCTCTTCCTAAGTGTAAAGTAGAATACAGCCGCCACTTGATATCGCTACGCTAGAAACGCAACTCCGGCCATTTTTGCGCACTCAATTATCTCAGCCGTACTTTCAGTTAACAGTGAAAGTGCGTGCGACGCTAAAATGCACAAACTTTTACCTTCGATATGAGTCAAGATGAGCCCCAGCAAGAATGACTTCCCCCTCCTATTCTACCACCATAATTTACACCAAAGGTTAGGCCTCGCGTACCGGCCGAGCCCGTCTATGGGTCATCGGTGCTTCTGAGTTTCAGGATACGCGATTCCGACGACTACGAATGACTTTACAGCACAGCTGTGGCTTCGGTTAACCTAAATGGAGCATTGCTTCCTGTGTGCGGTGTCCGCGCTAGAAGCGACGAGCATCGATGCGACGGGCTTCCAGCAAACGTATACGCCTCCGGTCACCGACAGCCGCTGGTCGCACTCACCGGCACTTCTCTGACTCGTGTGCGAGAACACAGACTTGTCAATTCGTATGACCTATACCAATATAATGGCATATTTTTTCCTGCGCACTGCATGCGTTTTTGCCCAAGCCGTTATGTAGTTGAATCTAACGATAAGGCTACAGATCAGTGCGCTGGCACGGCGGCGCTTACGTTGCGCAAAAAAAACATCAACGTACTCAATCAATTCTACGCGCGTATTTATCGAATGTGCTTACACGCGACATAAAGCCTCTGCACATGCGGCCCTTTGGAAAGAGCGCCAAATGGATATTAAACTTGGCAGTAACATCCGGTAAACTGTACCTACTCCTCGGTCCACTTGAATTTTTTTCTTGGAGTTACGTTGGGAATTGTAACAGAAAGTTAGCGCTCTTGCCATTATCGCAATGCCATTCGTTACCGGCAGCAGTAGTTTGTGTTTAATAAATATGAAAGTTATAGGAGGAGGTATGCCACACACAGAACTCAAGCTAAACGGTGAATTAGTGTGTTGACTAGTGATTCAACAAAACAGGAGTCATGTGTGGCGACGAAGACGACGTTCCGAACGGTCACGTTCTTCATGTTCTCCGCTCCAAAGGATTTATCGGCCATGGGCCGAGGTGCTGCTCAGGCTTCAGCCAGCGGCAATGACTACCGTGTTGTGCTGCCTCGCCTTCTCACCGGTAAGCTGGTTGTGGATTCTGTTTTCCTACATGCGGACTTAGCTGGTCGGCCTTACCGGGTTCAAGACTTCAGAGATGCTCTACGGGACATTATCGACTTGAAGGAAATAAGCTCTATAGGTCAATTTCAAATGTCTCATGTATGGATGGTCACGTGCAAGTCAACGCTGACGAAAACAAAGTTGGTCACAAGAGGCGAATTTTTCGTCAAAAGTCGCCGATGCCTCGTTATTGACCCGGAGCCCACGGAGGTAACGATGAAGCTTTTGTGGCTTCCTGAGCACTTGGAAGACGCCTACATTCGCGAGGCATTGCAAGTTTTTGGGGAAGGTCAAGACAATATCAAGAGAAAGCTGGAAAGTAGCAGATATTGAGCAAATGCGGACGCTAAATCGTGATGTTGTTTTGGCCCTTGCTGATGAAGTCCGCGTTGGCGATATTCCCCACATTCTTGCTGTCTGTGGAGTGCAAAGCCTCGTCCTGATACCTGGCCGCCCACCACTTTGCCTTCGGTGCAGTAAGGTTGGACACATCCGGCGAAACTGCAGGACTCCTCGCTGCAATGACTGTCGACGCTTCGGTCATTCTACCGAGGACTGTGTTACGACATATGCTAACAAACTGCGGCAGCGGACGCAACAGCCAGATGACAGCCTACAAGAGCATATCATGGATGCCACCGAGGTTCTGGATGCAACAGGAGACACTCCGTCAACTTCTGATTCTGCGGGCTCTACCAAAAAGGATCCAGAAGTGGCAAGAAAATCAGTCGCTGTTGACGCAGTTGAAACTTCTGAGTGCAAAGAACCTAGTGACTCTTGCAAGCAGCTGACCCAGAATGGCTCCGAACAACCTCCAGCACGAGGGCCCTCTGGAAGATGAACTCGAAGCTCCTCGGGGATCAGGAGTTCATGAATCGTGTTCAGACGGCGATGAGGCAATCTTTTTCAATTGGTTTGCATATATTCGCTGCTTGGGAGCTTTTTAAACAAGAAGTTCGTGTTATAGCTATAGAAATTGGAGCCGTTAAGTCTTACTATAAAAAGAATGACGAAAAGACACTCCTTAAAAGCCTCTGCAACCTTTATGAGATGGAATGCGAAATGCCGGGAACGTACATTAATGAAATTGAAAATATTAAAAGTCAACTTCAAAGATATGATGCTGCACGCTACAAAGGGGCTCGTATTCGGCTTCTCGAAACCGGCACACCTTGAATTCGGAGCAACTGACGTCTCAAGCGCTACTCGATGAACAACGTCATGCAATTTCTAAAGTGATTCCAGACTTATACTCTAAAGGTACGCTTGTAACTGATACAAAAGACATTACTTTGAAGTTTGAAAACTGCTATGAAAGTTTATTTAAGTTCTCCATTCTGATGACCCTGATGTTCACCTCAAGGCTAGTTTTGTTTCTCTTTTGAGTCCCTTGAAGGACGATGATTGTGCAGTCATTAATGGACCCATTACTATACAGGAAATTGAGCAGGCAATTGACAACTTACCTTTATCGAAAACACCTGGCCCTGATGGCATCTCAGCTGAATTTTACAAAGCTTTCAAAAAAGCGCTGTCCCCAATATTGCTGGATATTTTTCAAATAAGTTATGACGTGGAGACACTACCGCGATCTTTTTGCAAAATCCACACTGTTTTAATACCGAAAACCTCTGAAAAGGAAAAACTTCGCTCCGTCGAAGGTTACAGGCCAATATCGCTGTCAAACGTGGACTATAAAATTTTTGCGAAAGTATTATCAAATAGGTTGCAATTTGCAATGTCGATCCTCGCTGGGCCTCATCAGACATGCGGAATTAGGGTTCGAGCTATACAAAACAATATACATGTCACTCGTACAGTTCTTCAGTACTGCTATGGTTATCAAAAACAGCTTGCAATGCTGCAGGTAGATCCTTGCAAAAGCCTTTGATCGTGTTAGTCATGCGTTCCTTTTTTCTTTTCTTGAGTATGCCAATGTTGGCACAGTTGTGCTTAAAGGCGTTAAACTTTGTTATAATGAATGTTCAACACGCCTAATTGTTAATGGTCAGCTCTCGAAACCTGTTTCTATTTGCTCTTCTGTAAAACAGGGATGCCCAATGTCACCACTTCTGTTTGCGCTTTATCTCGAACCGCTGTGCTTAAGCATAATACAGTCCAGTTGTATTCACGGCTTCAGTATATTCAGGCAGTGAAGTTAAACTATTAGCTTATGCAGACGATGTCGCTCTCTTTTGCACGGGTAAACCAAGCGTAGAAAATGTGGTATCGACAATTGAAAATTTTGGCGTTGTATCAGGAACTCGTTTGAATGCATCTAAGAGTTTAGGACTATGGTTTGGATTGTGGGGTAGCACGCCAAATCAGTTCGCAGGGAATTAATTGGACACGAACACCACCAAAGTACCTCGGTGTGCCGCTAGACGCGTATAGATTCAGTGCGCATTACTGGAAGGAGCGCGTCCCTAAGCTTGAACGACAAGCCCAGACATTTGTTCCCCATCGACTTTCAATATTTGGGAGAGCTGAAGCCTGGCAATACTTTCTTAGCAACAAAGCTCTACTACGTATTGCAACTTATCCATTGCGCAAGATTTTATGTCCAACGCTTTCATCGAATTTTTGCTACCTTCATATGGTCTTCGACTGTTGAGCCCATGCGGCGTGACAACATATTCAGGCCAGTAAGTGAGGGCGGGTTGGGATTAAAACATCTTTATCTATGGCAAACAGTTTCACGATTCTTCTTTTTTAGAGACAATTCACATCCCGTAATCCGTTCATTCTTACAGGTTACACTTGTTGATTGTTTACCAGACTTAATTGTTTCATCAAAGCTTCTCCGATCGCCCGTGTTTGTGGGGATTCATGCAGGAAGTCTACCTCGCAATTCGGTTCCTTAAAGCTCGCTTTTCCATAGAATACCTGTACACAGTATCGCGCAAGGTACTGTATAAGGATCTTTTAACCATGCTTTTCCCGCCTCCGTTGTACCGTTCATTGTACTCCGATCTTCCTGGCCATGATGTGTTGAAACGAGTGCGCAAAATGCATATCCCACCGAATTCAAAAACATTCTTCTATAAGCTCCACTCTGAAACATTGCCGGTAAACACATGGTTAAAAAGAAAAGGTATTTTTGTTTCTTCCGTTAACTGCCGCCTCTGTGATGTGCCGGAGACAATAGAACACTGCTTTGTTAGCTGCAAAGACGCTATCCTGTTCTGGGATGTCCTTCAACGGGCTCTGAAGAAACGTTTTGAAATCAATTCTTACACTATACGTTATCCTCTGCCAACATCACTGGATGAAGTGCCCTTCGATATGTTTTTCCTCATGGGTATGCACAGCCTCTGGAAGACACGTACGCCAGACCGCAACGCAGAACCCACCATTTCTTCGAGAACACATTTTCTTAGAATGGCTGTTCACCTAAAGGACATTTATGACGAAATGCACTTTGAACCGGACTGGTACCCCATCTTGGTGAGGTGCTTGGCCTCACCATCTTTTGTGTGTGACATGATTTGATGAACTCTCGCTGCTCTACTGCACGTTGTTAGAAGTCGAGTGTTTCCTCAGTAACGCCAGAGCGCTTATTGTCGCTATGTGATTGTACTTGCTTCATACTATTAGTGCCATTGTAGCACACATTTAATAAATACCATGAAAGAAAAAAAAAGAAAGCGTGGCGTAGCGGTTAGAGTACTCGACTCGGGATCCGGAGGTGGCTCGTTCGAATATAGTAGTTGCCGCTGCTTTTTTTTTATTATTGTAGTTTTTTTTTACTGGTGCTTTCTACATCGCCTTCTATACTATTACTATTGCGGGGCAGCTCGGCACAATGGTTCTCACGCTGCACAGCCAATTTCGCGCTCCGTTGTTCTCCAGCATCCATCATATGCCAGCTTCCATCACACGCCAGCATACAACCCGTGCACACAGAAAGAGTAGACAGGAGCGAAAACTCGGCGGTGTTCCGCGCCGCGACAGTGTCACCGCGAAGAGCGGCGGCGGACGTCGTGACAGCGTCACCTACAGAACAGCGGCCGAACTGCCACGCCGTAGCGGCAGACGCGTTAAGCATCGAGCCCTCTCTTTTCTGTTTGCGCGCCGCTGCTTGGTGCTTGAGCGCCACCCTTGCATATCATGGAACTGTCAACAATCGCTAAAGAGCCGTTTGTTTTGATTTATTCCACAAACCCTTCATGCTTTCCGTACGCTTTTATTGTCTTCAGTTTATTCACCTTCGCATGCTAGGCCAAAAGTTCTATTTGTGGGATACTGGCGTGCTATATGCGCTCATAACGACACAAATGCCGTGGAGCCTGCCGGCAGAAGCGTGAATCACGGGGGGTTGATGCATATTGCCTGCTCCCAATTTCGCTTGGGAAACGCTGTTCGCACATGTAGTCGCATGCTGTGAGATCGCGATCCACCCGGCCTATAGCTCTCGCCCATTCCTGCAAGCGTTCAAGGTCAGCTGGAATTTTAAAGGTGCAAGCGAACTATTTCAGCGTAATACTTATATCCACTGTTGCAGTTCGAGACAAAGCATCGGCACCCCATGTCGGCTATCATCGACCTCTTACACATTCAACATACATCGCGAATCAGCAGCGCAGGAACTGCCGAACTTACGACGTGTTGATTCTCGAAGGCCAACACAGACGTTGTTCCGTCTGTTCTCGTCTGTCCAAAAGGGATGCAGAAGCGCGATTAAATTTTCTATCCCCGCACACCAGGTCTGTATCATCTTTCAAAAAAGCGCAAAATGACACGGGGACGAAACATAGACACACACAGGAGAAGCGCTTCGTCCCCGTGTCATTTTGCGCTTTTTTAAATGCGAATGCATTTCATAGTCGGGCTATGTCAGGCATCCGGCGTTGGCGTTGTGCGGCGTTGGAAGGCGTCCGCGGAGGAGGAGGAGGAGGATAGGTTGAGGAGGTGGTGTGCGCGCCGGCGTGTTAGATGAAGCATCTTATGGCGAAGCTTAATCCGGTGGTGGTGGTGTACGGCGTGACCGCCCTTACTGCATGCGCAAACCCTTTCAAAAAAATAAAGAAAAAAAAACCTCCTCTCCCCCCTAGGCAACCCTCCCCGCGGCAACCACACCCTCACTGCGCATGCGCCTCCCCCTCCTCTCTCTCCCCTGCTACGCCCCTCTCTCCTCTAGGCATCCCTGCCCGCGCCGTCCACACTCCCACTGCGCATGCGCGTCCCACCTCTCTTCTTCTCTCCTACGCTCCCCCCTCTCTTCTCTGGCATCTCTGCCCGCAGCGTCCACACTCCCACTGCGCATGCGCTCCCCCTCTCCCTCTCTCGCCTGGCGACGCCGACACAGCGTCTGCTAGCGAGTTTCTTGGTTGAAAAAACCGATCGCTCGCGCTGCACAACCTTTCACTGGCCACCCCGTATATATGGCAATGAATCTTGACCTCCAAGGTGGGGCCGGTGGGAGATTTCTCCTGTGCGTTGTTGAACAATAAAAATTCGCAGCGTGCGCGTTAACTAAAAGCGGTCTGCGGCGGAGCTCGGCGGAGCTATATATGAAAAAAAAAATTTTAAAAATAAATAAAAAAAATTTAAAAAAAACAAGAAAAAAGCAAAAAAAAAAAAAGGCGCTGCGCCGTGCTCCCGACCGGGCTGCAGAAATTAGGCGCCTTTTTCTTTCTTCAAACCACAACCTACCATATATAAATGGAGTGAAGCGCGAAATGCATTCGCATTTCCTCAGGATTCCCCTTCGGGGAGGTGGGGGGCTTTTTTTTAAAAGATGAACCTTTTCCAACTAGACCAAACAGCCGTACTGCTGAAGTTCTGTATCGTCATCTCTGGTCAGCATTTTTATGGCGAATGTTAATAAACTAGTACAAACTGTTGTCCTTTCGTGATGTCGAAAAAATTACGGAACACCAAGCCACACCATTCGCGGTTTCCTATACATGCCTGCTACGATTTCAGATCGTCTGCTTTTAGAAGTGTGCCAGTTTGTTCCTTTCATTGTCGTCTTAAAAGCATCTGACACAAAATATGGATAGTAAAAAAGATTGGCACTATGATGCCTTACTCGGGCTTTGTTTTCTTAGCGCGAACCTTTGTGGCAAAGAGCATTTTTTTGGCGGCACATGGCAACGTAGCGCAAGCGACCAGTGGACGATGTAGCAGTCGACGCCCGGGCGCCGTCCGGAGCGCACGCGCTCGCTCTCTGCTACCACCGGCGGAAAACAAATAGTTCCGCGCGTCACCGCGAGGATCGCTGTGCGCACGTTTGCCTTTTAGTTCGCGTTTTTGCAAACATTCTCTCCGAGGGTGACATTATCGCGGTGCACGCTCGCGCTGGGGCCGGTCCGGAGTTTCCCCTCTTGTCTTTCTTGCTCCGTGATCATGTGCCACCATATTCCAGCACCGTAAACCACCATAACGGTGGATGGTGCAATCCACTATTCATATGGCGGACATATTTGCGATAGGGTTACTGGTGTAGGACGTCCAGGCAGCCTTTTGCCTCGTATGCTGAATACTCGATAGCCTGCCCACCTCCCCTTCTTTACTTCTTTTAACACAAAAGTGTTTTATGTCCGGCGTCCACCAAGATTTCAGTGGCGTATTTCCGTCATGGAAGTGACGTCGAAAAAATATGCACGATAAGAAGACAAAGAAAAAAAATTCCCTCCACGACAGTCGAACCCACGAGCTCTTTGTCCAATACAAAACATGCCGGGCACGCTATCCACTGCGTCACGGCCACATATTGCACATGCTTTAAAATCACGCCTTTGATATCTACCACTGTCCGCTCACAGTGCTCTTGGTAAAGTGAAGTAATGCATCATGACCGTCCACATCCACGATTAGTTCCTTCAACGTGTCGTTTCTACGCGTCCGTCCTATTCGGCGCGTCGAATAGGAGAAGTGCAATTTTGTCAACTCCTTTACACACCGCCGAGTGGCGACCTTACCCAAAGCGTCGGTGTCGCTCATAGCATTCATCCATACCAACCAAAAATAGCTCTGCAGCACGCCGGCTTCGCCTCACTGTACTCTGCGTTCCCCATTACGCTCGCCCCACAAAAAATCATGGCCGGCCGACAGGGAAGGCACAACGCGCGTTGCGTTTCCCTCTAATCGGGCAGTGGCATTCAATAACTCTAACATCGAACATGCCGCAAGTGGGCAACCTTAGCCCAAGTGTGGCGTACAATCAGTCACGCTCTTCTGGCTGTGACACCGCTTTCTTTGGTACCGCTCTCCCCGTTAACTACTACATCTACGACAGGCGTCTATGACCACAAGGGCACGTTTAATCATTAATCATGGACGATAGTCGTCGGGAGGGAGATGTATTACTAAGTGTCAGCGTCAATGCATCCAAGTGAAACGGCGCTTCAGCCGACTAACAACAACAGACATTGTATAGGCTCTCTTATATCAATGTACACTTAAACATTAAACTACTTCTGTAAGGACACGCTTTTACTTTCGTGTTATACCGAATCCTATGAAGGAGGGATCAAGCATGTTATTTTTATTTATTTTTTTTCTGTGTTTCGCACCAGCTTCCTTTTTAGGCAGGTACTGAGTAAGCAGCATCGTACGTAAGCACGCCGCAAACGAAGGCAGTTGCTTCCCTGACAAAGAAAAAAACCACTAGTCGAAACGTTGGCTCGAGCGACATTCCTTGTGAAATAATACTTCCTCAATCCATACGTATGTCGTAACTTGGGAAATTCGTGTCATGCGCCCGGCGTTTCTTTGTTACGATCTACAAGACACGCTACTAGTGGCACACTCTTTATCTAAGTTCGTCATACAGACCATATCCTACAAAGTTTAGGAAGCTACCACGAGACTATTTAGATATAAGTGGCTACGTAGGTAGATAGATAGATAGATAGATTTATAGATGGAAAAAGAGATAGATAGACAGATAGATAGATAGATAGATAGATAGATAGATAGATAGATAGATAGATAGATAGATAGATAGATAGATAGATAGATAGATAGATAGATAGATAGATAGATAGATAGATAGATAGATAGATAGATAGATAGATAGATAGACAGACAGACAGCAAATCTGGTATTAGTTCACCTAGAAATACTGTAATTTACTGGCACGCAGTTGCTTTCCGAGTTTCTGGTGTGATGTGCCGCTTTCTAGAAAGCCGTGTCAAGAGAATGTAGTTGCGATAAGAATAATAAATAATTGAGCGAATAATTTTATCAGGGGAATAGGGCAAAGGGGTTATCGGGGTAGCGAGCGGAGTGATAGGTCCAGTGCTGCACTGGCCTCGACCACACACCACACGTTTTCCAAGATAGCCACCTAGTTCTTAAAGTTCGTGCTTTATTGCTGTGAAATCCAATTTTGCTGTAGGAAAACCACTAAGCATCCTTAGCGCACTTCTGAATAAGCAATGGAATTCAGGCTATCCACAGTATCATATTGAGAAAAATTAGCGTCTGTACCAGGCCCGTAGCCAGGAATTTTTTTCGGGGGGGGCCCACTTGTTGAAAGCCTTGAAAAACACCCATTTTTATTATTTTTCCTCGGTAAAACACCCCTCTCAATCCGAATTTCGGGAAGGGGGGGGTTGGTCCCCTAGTTCCCCCCCCCCCCCCCTGGCTACGGGCCTGGTCTGTACACAAAAGCAGGACGAGTAGTGGGCGAAGAGAGCATCTCTTTCTTATGTTGTATTACGCATTTTTTACTTGTTTCTCAAACCCTTTTTTTTCCTTCAATAAACGTTTTTCTATCTATCTACTGTTTCTCTGCATAAACTACTGTATCGTAAAATAAATGTTTATAGAGAAGTAAGTCGCTTGCTTTTATGTTGTCGCTCGGTCTTGCTTCCCTTTGCAATACCTACAACATGGACCGACAATATCGTACTGCATTGTACTGTTGAATCAACTCATTGGATCTCTTTTCCGTTTGCTTGCAGCCTTACGTCAAGGATGACTCTTGTGAGGGGCGAGGCTATCTATGCATAACTTTCACAGATTGTCCGGCGAATTTAACGCTACCTTTCCGTGGCTGTAGAGGATGGAAGAACTGCTGCAATTATCGTAAGCAATATGTTTAACAAGCGTTCGCTTGAAGATCGTCTTGGCCATTAGGAACCTCCAGGACCAGGCTTTCATATCACTATTGAAAGTTCGGGGTTGGTGCTGCCGGAATCATTGGTGTATCAAATGGAAACAATGGTGCATGTGCTGGAAACATTATTGGATAACGCGGAAATAATAGTGTATGTAACGAAAAGAATAGCGCATCAGCTGGAGACTGTGGTGGTCTGAATGGCTAATGATAACGAGAGTGGAAAAAATGATGGCAGATGGTGGTGCTTATGGCGGGCTTCTCTTGGTGCCTAAAAACCAGTCATAAAAACCAGTAATAAAAAAAAAGTGTAAACTGGCTGGTGGTGGCGATACAAAACATGTTTTGTTGGATGGCTTAGTGAACGACGTGGATGACGGTGGCATAAAGGAAGCATCGAGGGCACATGGCAGTATATTAAATGACTGTGGTTTCTATCTTTGCCTGTCGATTGCGCAGAAAAGTATTTTTACAGGCCAAAGAAGCTAGCGCCGATCATTATGTATGCTAGCACCCTTTTTTTTTCTTTGTTTAATTCACGTGGTGCCAATAACCACCTCAATTTTTACGAATTGCACAGTAGTCATGAATGTTTATATTTTGTCCACGTTCTAATCTCATCTTGACATCGACGATGTGTTACTGTGTTCTCATGTTATAATTCCTTACGTGTCGGTTTGAACAGCGACATGAAATTTGTTACATCGCCGCGTAGTTGTCGAGAATTAGGAAAGCTCTGGCTTTGCAACACCTTCATCGCCTAGACCAGAAAAGAGCCGGTGGTTCATATCACCACGCTAGAAACCCATCTCTGGCATTTTATGCACGCGCACTTACCGCAGCTGCGCTTTAAGGTAACACTGAAGAAGCTTCTGAAGCTAAATACACAAGCTTCAACCATCCAAAGTCTCCTGCGCCAAGATAGGTTCCAAGTAGCAAGACTTCCAGCTAAGGTTAGGCCTTGCGTACTGATTGAATCTTTCTACATGTCATCGGCGCTTCCGGGCTTCAGAATACACAATTGCGACGAGTTCGAATGACTTAGAAGAAAGCTTTGGCATCGGTGATTTTTATTCAAGCATTTTTTGTAGTGTGCAATGCCCTCAAACAAGCCATCAGTACAATGCGACGCGCGCTTTCAGTAAGTGCCTCAAGTCACCGATATACGATTCAGAGAAGTTTCGCACTCGCCGAAACTTCTCTGACTCGTATATGAGAGGCTTCTGAATAGGTGTGCCTTATCAACCAATATGATGCCATATTTTCCCGCGCATTTTTTTTTTTGGCGGTGCCGTTATGTAGTTGCAGCTATCGATAGAGCCATAAACCAGCGCACTGGCACGGGCACGACGTATATCGTCGGTTGCGTGAGAAAACAGAAACAATGCTCAATCAATTCCACTCACGTATTTATCGAATAAGATCAGAGCCAACATCAAACCTCTGTATATGCCTACCTTTAGAAAGAGTGAGAAGCATCTTTTGACACGCAAGTAACAGCCGGTAAATTGTACGTTCTCCGCAGTCTTCATATTATTTTAGTTGGCTTGTGAATTTTCAAAGAAAGGTCGCGCTGTCGCTATTATTGGCATGTCATGCGTTGCCAGTAGCATTCTGTTTCTGTTTAATAAAAATACGAATTTCAGTACGAGAGGAACTTATTGTCCGTCTGTATGCGACCTGCAAAGCTAAAGTTAATCGGTTCGTTCCTATGTTGACTAATCATTCTACAGATAGACGGACGCGGTGCAGCGTGGCGTAGTATTGAAGTAGCTTATTGGGTGTCCGAGGGTGGGATGTTCGAATTCAAGTGACTTGTTTTTTTAACGCGATTGCGTTAAGCAACTCTTTTCGCAGAAATGCCAGCGTTGGCGTCGGTGTCGGCGTCGTTGGTTGTGAGCGAAAAATCATCATCTTCTCTGTGACCTAAAAATCGAGAAAGATGCAAATAAAATAAATATTCAAAATTGCTGGGCCTGAGTGAGGCCGTTCTTGTGGCAAGCAAGTGTTTGAAGTTTGAAGTTTATTATTATTTCTTTCTTATACAGAAAGAGGAGTAAGAGCTAAAGGCCATAAGGCCTGACAAAGGCTCTTACTCCTACGCGCATTCGGCATGCATGTACATGGTTTTTGTGCGCGTACAACAATGAAACATCCGAACATTTCAAATAAACATGCATGTACATATTTTAACTGCAAATAAAGCAATACATTCGACATCATACAAGCACTTCAAGGAAACAAACATATACAAACACTTTATGAAAAGAGACATATCATATAAACACTTCATGCAAAGAAAACATATCATATAAATGCTTCATGCAAAGAAAACATATCATACAAACAGTTCAGGAATATATATTTATATGTATTAAATTATGAAGTTTCAAACTGTGTTCTATCACACATCCAAGCATCTGCTTGGAAATACAGTGAAAATAACTTCTTCTGCTTGGAAATCCAGTGAAAATAGCTCGTTCTTACAAATGCACGCGTCCTGTATACACGCTTCACAATTCAAAATGTAATACCGCAATAATATCCATCGGGCGTCAGAACGTTCACTAGCGCCGTCAGCAAAGAAAGGGCCAAAACAGCTTCGAACCCATGTCTAGCTACGCAACGAAAACCTCACAACCTTCAAGTGCACCTCCTCATTTGAGGTGTAGAGCAGGAGCTCTTCGCTGGGCTAATCAGAAACCTACCAAAGAGCTGGGCTTATCAGAAACCCACCATGTCAGTGCACGTTGAAGAGCGCCAGATCTTCAAAATTTCGGGAGCCCTCCACTATATGGCGTGCGTTAATATCATATATGGTGGTTTTGCCACTTAACCCCTAAATATTATATCATCATATGTGACACACATTCGCTCGGCAACGACGTGCCCTTTCAAACACACTCGTTAGTTCGTTGATGCTCATTGATGTTGAGGTTGACGTCAGCATCGTGATGTATCGTCGGATACCGTGAAATGTCACCATGTCTCACGAAGTATCGTCAGGCCTAGCCAAATGTCGAAAACACTGACGTCGACGGCCAGTTTTTGCGCTTGCTGTCAAATTCGATGGTCCATTTTTGCGTTAGATTTAATGATGATTATTAAACCAGCGGTAAGTGAAAATCATCTTTCCTTTTATCGGGACCAGGAATCATGAAATGGTCGACCACGCAGGAGCAAATGAAACTTTCAGCAGCAATAAAGATTTGCTTTCTGTAATGTGGCGCAAATAAGACCATGAGATCGTGAACGAATTTGTCATATTTCAATGAAATATTCTTTCTGTATCATGCCCTGGATTGAATTTAATCAGTAGCATGCATATCACCTTACGGCGCATCAATAAAGCCTTGCCTAAAGATTTATATCTCGGAACGCGGTCTTTGTGGGGCTGGTTGAAAAATGACGCACTGCCTACAATATTTCTACAGAGAGGCTCCATTCGAGCATCAACTGTGAGGCGCCTTCGTCTAAGTTATTGCGACATAGGTTGTACCGATAGTAATTTTGTTACGGCAAGGACAGTAGAACGATGATGAAGTTTTAGAACTACCAAGTGCCGGCATCATGAAGTTGGCCCGCATTATACTTTTCGTGACAGAACTTGTGATCATTATGTAGTTTTTACGGAAGCTGTACGTCCATTTTATAGAGTAACGAAATTGTTGTGTTTTTCTCTTTGCCAAGCTGACTATGCGTGGTGCAACAAAAGGGGCGGATATTGCAAGGCCAACTGCGAGCACTCAGAAATTGAACACAAATATGGACGCTGTAGACAAGAAGACGACAAGTGTTGCTTTAGCATTGCTAAAAGTAGTAAACATCGTTGGTGAAGCTGCTCTATTTTCCTCGGTAAGAAGTGTTACATACCTTTCCCGCGAAACAAAAAATACGCCAACACAGTATGAGACATAGAATGTCACCACTAAGTTTTGAATAGTAGCCCCTATCACACGTTTACAAGAATGTGTGTATCTGCAAGGCGTCATAAAAAGCAGGTGGCATTTAGTGCATAACTATTGACTGAAGTTGAACAACTCATTAGCACTGGAGGCAGAGTGCCTGATGATCACTTGTAAAGTATTACAAGGGTTGTAGGCTCTTTACAGGAAAGATAGGGCGAGGACACAAATAAAAATGTTAATATTTTATACAGTTTACGTGCCAGAACTTCCGTATTGTCACGTAGTTGTGGCGGTGAAAAAGGCCGCAGCATGCTAAAAAATTCCTGAACTCTTTATTTGGACTAACTTGTGTCCGGAAACTCAAAAGGTACGAGCAATTCACGCTGTACACTGATAGCGGAGAGAACAGTCCTCAGCCGTCGAATTATCTAATCAGCAGTACAGATCGTCAAGTTTTTCTGCCCGGGGCATCGAAACTTCCAGCGTTATCATTGGTGACCGAGTTAGTTCCAGAATAAACTTTATCGTTCCCGTGTGGCTCACAGTCTTATCTGCCGATTAAAAAAATAATCTGGAAGGTTGACGGACATTCTGGCGCCGTTTGAACAAGGCAGGGGATATCCGTGTAACGGACTGGTTACATAAAAATAAAAAAGAACCGGCGTCGCAATATGACTATGCGGCGCATGGTAGCGGAGGGCTCCGAAAATTTAACCTACCTTCAATTATTTACCGGTAATTTTTGCACTGTACACGGGCCTCTAGCATTTCACCTTCATCGAAATGCAGTCGCGATTGAACACACGTCTATTGGGTGAGCTGGTGAGAACCGTAACCCCTGCAAGACCATGGCAGGAAGACAGGTTGAAGTAATGCTGTTTCAAAATATACGTCTACATGCGACCCTTATTTCTTTATTGCGATTGGTAAGATACTTCACAGTAAAATGTTACATGCACAAAGAATATAATAGTTCAATTTATTTTCAAAGTTTGATATTTGTGCAAAATTTCGACATATATGTGGCGATAAACGAACGCATTGTCTTTGTAGCTGACGCATAATTTCTATATATTCAGCAAAGTACTTCTGTTCCAGATGGCAAAGCAGGAGACCGGGAAGAGCTCACAAGTTTTCTCATATTTAATGTGGACGCATACGTGAAAGGCAAATGCCCTGTAAACGCACAAAACTATTGGCCAGAATGCCAAACGCAAGAAATAAAAAAAAATTGAACAAATTTCAGAAATGTGATAAATCCCTCGAGAGCCGAGATTACAATCACCTCAAACCAAATCTCTCTAGTAGAAAGTTGGAGTCACTGCTCTATGAATGCTAAGAATTATTCGCTCTGTATATTCTTGAAGTATTACTGCAGATCTTGCTGAAGTATAATGAAATGGACTACCCTTCAAGCGAGGCGCCTAGCTGGGCGATGGCAAGCCACCCTCTTCAGACAGGCCACCGAAAACGAAGAGTGTGCCATCCAATGGGCTAAGGCCCTCGCAGGGCTCTCGGAAGATGTTCTTTGAGTGCTTGAACCCTGACCACCTAGTTCCACGAATAATTATTTTTGCTTTCAATGAAGCAGATCCAGCTTTCGGGGACATTGAATGATCAGCGCTCCTAGCGGCCACTGCTGGAAGCTCTCCCCCGTTTTCAATGGGACAGAGTCATTTTTCGACGATAAAAAATCGTAGAGGCTTAATTTCCAAAACTTCTTAAAGGGGCACCTTCTAGGAGCTGTACCGCACCTAACAAATGCAGCATCGTTAACATCGGGACTTCACATTCTGTTCCCACGACGACTAAAGTTTAAACAATGGGGTCCTATGGAAGCGGCCGAAATCACGCCTCGTTTTTCGGGACAAAAACGGGCCGTCTGAAAAAACTAGACGGAATCCTGCAAATTTCCCGGAGATCTGAGTAGTACGGAGACGAAGCTTTCATTTGAGGCCGCAATCATGTTTCTGTGGGAAGAAAAACACGTTCCAAAATGAAGTTTTCTACAACACAGTCGCGTCTTCGACTCGCGTCTTCGACCATTGTATCCTGATAAGACCCATTTTACCGCCTCGCGACCGGTGTGTGTTGTGGCCTAGATGGTTGAGCGCCTGTTCTAGCGACTCACGCGCGGTGAATGCGGCACGGGTTCGAATCGCAGTAAAATTTTTCTTTCTTTTTTTTTTTTCTTTTTTTTTTTTTTTTTTTTTACAGAATTGCTGTCAGTGGTTACGGTGCTCGGCTGCCGGCCCGAAGGGCACCGGTTTGATCGTGGCCGCGGCTCTAGCATTTTCGAACGAGGCGAAAATCCACTAGTACTTGGATTTTGAGGCTGTACGTAGATGTAAATTCACGTTAAAGAACCGAAGGTGGTCGAAATTTCCGGCACACTCTTCTGCCGCGACAGGGAATGAGAGACGCCCGCTAAGCGCTAAGCGCGTGCTGTAGGACATCGTTTTTCCAGTCTAGACCTCCTCTATGGCGCGCCTCATAAACACATCGTAGTTTTGGCGTGTAAAGTTCCAGCAATTAATATTACTAGTGCGTCATTGCTGAATATTTAGCTTCTTGTTTTTTCGCTAAAGCGTTGCAAGCAGAATCTTTGCTACACAGCCGGTTTCGCTTCTAGATATGGAGCAAGTAAAGTTCTCATGTTTTAGTATTTCTTATTACGCAACCCATTATCTAAACAACAAAGGAAGGGGAACCAAGGGCCTATTTCAGTTAACCACAGCCTCAATAAGGCAACACATTGAATCCAAGGAAAGCATGATAGAAGGTATTGATAGTGTAATGAAGCGTTTTAAATAAGCACTATACTATTGGAGACTGAGCAGCAATGGCAGAACCAGCGCAAAGCTCGCGTTGCCGAATCGTCTTCTTTTCTTTCTACATAAGCAGCGTTCTCTGCTTCTGCAAGCAGTGCCGCTTTTAGAGAGTTTTAGAACAGCGTACGCGAAGCTTTGCGTTTGCGTTGCGCATGCGTCGTACGCTAGCCTCTTGCGGGCTCCCGTTAAGTGACGAACGCTAACGCTACGCCCGCAATGCCGGCAAGCTTTGCGTGCGGTGTTCTAAAACTCTCTGTTTACTTCCCTTCCGAAACAGAGCCATCCTGGCGAATTACAGGCAGTATACCACGGCACTGAGATAGTAAGGCTTTAGCAGGTCCATTGCGCAATCTCATGCCTCGACATTGTTGATTACTAGATTAGAAGAAAGCTCAAGTGGCTTGACGCCGGACATCAAGTACGCGGCTTGTTAGACCATACGGGACGGGCCGCGGTACTTCGAAAGAAGTTTCGTTGACCGACCAAGGCTAGCTCAAGGAATCCAGAGCCACACAAGTTGATGATAACCTTGGCCGTTTATCCACACAAGTCAGTCCCGGGAATACGACGATAAAAGGCTTCGAGACATCTCGATGGTGTATTTGGCGCTGCTTGCGATAAGTGGAGTGACATCGGGCACTCTGGCGACCCTCTTCAGCGCTTAGCAGCTTGGGAACTGCCGTCGACTCACTCACATAAGCGTGGCAAGGAGGTATTGCGCATAACGTGCAGGAGGGCTCGAGTCCTTATAGGTAGAAGACAGGAGAGAGTCCTTTCGTGGTCTGCGTAGCAGTGTTTTGGGCGTACGTCACGAAGAGAATGACACGGTTCCAGTCTTAGTAACCGGAAGTGACGTACATTGTCAGCACATCACCTGATGTTCGATTAAATATTTCTGTTAAACCATTCGTTTTATAATTGTAAGATGTGGTCGTGTGGTGAAAGACCTTGCATTCCTCTAGAATTTCTTGACGACGACCGAAATACACATCCTTCGGACGATGCGCGGCTCACGTAGTGCGCCGTGCTGTAGAATGACGTGGTGTGAAATGAGAGGCAACATTGCTAGCCGATGCAGATGGCAATAGTGAAGTATCTGCTTAGCGTGTAATCGATGGCAACAATTATCTGTCGGTTGGCAGCAGGAGTGATGGAAAGAAGTCCATACAAATCAACACCGGCGAAGTCCAAGGGACGGAGAGGGCAAGTCAGTGGTTGTTACGGAGCAGGGAAATGGCAAGGGGGGATTCGTGTGGCGCTGCGCGCGCAACAAATGTAGCGGTGTAAGAAGCGGTACATTCTGCGTTGATAGTAGCAGAGCTGGAGGAAAGTGCAAATCTTCAACCCTTCGGCATGTGCACACTGTGAGTCAGCGTTTAAGGTGGCGCATATGTCTTAACGTAGATGGCGCGTCCATCATAGAGGTAGTTGTGATGGTCGATCAACTGTCACGACGAATGAAATGGTGTGTTTGATGACTTATTTCTCTAGGGATGGTAGGTGACGTTGCTTCACGCAACAAGACCATAGGGGAAGCAACGCAGGGGTTTTTGCGCCCCTGCACAGGCATGTCGGTGACGGCTACAGCGGGAACACGTCGTAGATGGACAAGAAGACCGCCGCTAGAATGTGTATTGATCGGCGGATGCAGGGGGGGGGGGGTTACGGGGTTCAACCGTACTTTATGTATGCTTGTGCGTGCTTTGGTTGGTGCATGGCTGGCATAAACAACCAGGGTTGCCGTTGGGTGTGACACGAAAAGGCGCCAGAACTCACGCCAAAAGTAGCCAAAGCAGCCATGACATTATATCCTATCGCCGAATTTCTCGCCAAACAGAACAGAAGCGCTATTATCAAGTCTTTACTATTGATGAATGAATAAAACTATTTTGAATAAGTAAAACCACAAGTTTAAAAAAGAGCCATGGCGCCAACTGGAAATTTTCGTCGCCAACGGGGTCCAAAAGTAGCCACTTTGGCGCAAAGTAGCCACCAACGGCAACACTGTAAGCAACAACTAACTCGTCAAATCCGCGTTTACGCTGGGCAAGCACAGCGCCGAACACAACGCCGCTAGTGTCCTTGTCAATTTCATTTTGGGTGCTCTCAGCTTTTCTTTCATAATAAACTTCTCTCTCTCTCTCATATGCGGCGAGAGAGAGAGAACAAAACTTCATTGTCACATAAGGCGGGGCATTGCAAATGGTCGGGCCCCTATTCCAGGGCTCCGCTGGCCCTTGCCATCATCTCCGCCCGTTGGACCAGCCAAAGCTGATCCTCAAAGGCCGAGCTGGACAGCAGTGCCTCCCATTGTTCCTCCGTGTTGTTCATGTTGTGGTGTTCTTCATTGTGTTGTGTACACTCCCACGTGATGTGAAACAGAGTTGGTGTGGTCCCACACCACGGACATATATCTCTGTATGCTGTGGGGTAGAATACATGTAGCTTGTGTAAGTTGGTGTATGTGTTTGTCTGGAGGCGAGCAAATCAAAATGTCGCAAGATTGGAGGCGAAGTAAGAATTCATCGGAGTTTTCTGGATGCATCGCCACATGTGACTTCGCTCAAAGGTCGCAGCCGCAGCGGAGGTCTGTGAAATGCGCTATAATTGCGGGGAAGCAGCGAATGAAACGTGTAAAATAAAATCAAAGGCATAGAGAGCTGCGAAGGTATTTCATTGCCAGTTTAGGAAACGAAGCAGCAGCACGAAGTGTCGTGGGATCCGGAAGGACGCCATCTCGGAAGAAGACGGCCCAGAATAAGCAGCTTTCGTACGCCAAAGCAACACTTCTTTAAGTTTACCTCAATGCCATTAGAGCTGATACTAGTGACGACAGCTACGTCCTTTTGTAGATGTGTTGAAAGCCGTCTGAAAATATCAGAGTACCATCCAGGTAGTAGAGATTCGTCTGCCACTTGAAGCCGCGAAGGATGCCGATTATGCGTTCAAATGTTGCAAGCGCGTTGCACAGCCCGAATCGCGTCACAATAAATTCATATAAGCCATCGAATCTAACGAAGGCTGGTTAGCGGTGGTCAAGTTCAGCCATCGGGCTGCAAGCAGCCGGAGCGCAGGTCCAACGAATAGAGAGAGAGAGAAAAAAAAA
The DNA here is from genome assembly GCA_030522465.1 of Rhipicephalus appendiculatus. Taxonomy (NCBI): domain Eukaryota; kingdom Metazoa; phylum Arthropoda; class Arachnida; order Ixodida; family Ixodidae; genus Rhipicephalus; species Rhipicephalus appendiculatus. The sequence continues at coordinate 241,212 of JALIZH010016890.1, forward strand.
CTATGCTCCATGCCAGCAGTCGCGGCGTCGTCTATTAGTGGCTATAGGGATAGATGTCCTTACGTGTGATCTTGTTCAGCAAGCCATAGTCTACGCAAAAACTAGGCAATTGAGCCGTCTTTTTTTTTTTGTTTTGTTTTACAATATCGATCGGTGAGACCCATCGGCAGTTCGAGGTCTGTATGACGCCGTGTTGAGCCGTGTCACTTGTGCGATGTTGCGACGCACTGTGGCTGGCACACGATATGCGCACTTAGGCTAAGGAGCGTGGAGATCAGTGTCGAAGAAATACATCGTCTTAGACTTAATGTTGGGCTTCAATACATGAAAGGATGTTTTGTTAAGAATATAATTCGAATGGCAATGCCTTTCTCTGTAATGTTCACGAATTAGGTAATACCTCGAAACTAGTGGCATCATAAAAATTCGTTCCAGGTTGCCTTGAGAACTCCACGACTAAACATTGGGAATTGAAATGTGGGCGATAATTCAATTAGTTAAGATCACAATTAGTAAATTTTCGTTAGATAGTGGACTAAGCCTTTCAATTTTTTGTGTAGTAATTTCAGCCTCTTCTCGTAAACCAGCTGACGAGCTAGAATTGTACAATACCTAACAGCCAACCTTTAAATGTTTTTGAAAGTGTTCGCTGAAACATCGGTATTCTTCTTATTGTTGTACACATGTACCGTACTCCCCTCTAGAATGCCCAAGCGCTTGAGTGCATTTGAGATAAATAAATAAATAAATAAATAAATAAATAAATAAATAAATAAATAAATAAATAAAACCTAAGCACGTGTTACACTCACTAAAAACGCTAAGGCGAATAACGGAAAAGTGGGCTAGTTGGTTAGGTTTCATAGTGCAGCATATGGGGCAGCGCGAGAACGAATACAAGGACGAGAAAACACAGGACATGCGCTGTCTGTGTCTTGTCAGCGCATGTCCTGTCTTTTCTCGTCCTTGTATGCGTGCTTGCGCTGCCCCATATACTTCGCTAAGGCGAAACCTGATTGGCTTCTTGACACACTTTTGGCGTTGTAAAAATAGATTATACCGGGTGTTCAAAGTTAAGCTCTATGGTTTTATTAAAATTCAGCACTGGGAAGAACGTGAAAACCACCTTTGCAGATAACTTATACATCCAGGGGCACACGCAATGAGACAATAATTGTTGCTTTCAGGTGCCCAATTAACTCATATTCAATAATTAACTTTTTAGTGATTGCACCAAGAAAGCATGTTTGTATTGAAAAGTTTGAGGCAGTCGCATTTATACACAGTTCCACTTGGAAGAATTCTTCTAGCATGTCTGTGCTCCGAGATATCCCGCTGCAAAGTTTAATTGTGGTTTACCTGATTACGCATGCAAGACAGTCAGTGGTGGCGCAAACTCCTCCCCGGTGGGCCGTGGCAGGTGCGTGCGTCGTTTAGTCTGATAACGGGTCGAAGGCACAGGCAAAGATGATAACGGTTACCCTTTTGCTACTGGCTGGCGATAGCAAGCAATGACTGTTCGTCACATCGGGGAGGAACATTGCGCTGATCCACAGCGCCCTGCATGCGTAATCAATTAAACGTTGCAGCGGGATATCTCGCAGCACAGACATGTTAGAAAAATTCTTCCAAATTGAACTGTGAATAAACGAGACTCCCTTCAACTTTTTAATATAAACATGCTTGCTTGCTGCAGTCACTAAAAAAGTTAATTATTGAATCTGGGTTAATTGGGCTCCTGACAGTGATAATTATATTCTCACTTTGTGTCCCCCCTGGATATATATGTTATCTGTAAAGGTGGTTTTCATGTTCTTCCCAGTGCCGAATTTTAAGAAAAGCATAAAGCTAAACTTTGAACACCCGGTATATATATATATATATATATATATATATATATATATATATATATATATATATATATATATATATATATATATATATATATATATATAAATTTGAGACTGTGTACGAATCGTCAAATGATACTTTCGCATTCACGATTCACAAGTGTCTGATCATCATCATGACTATGCAACATGACTACGCTAATTGTACGGTATATGCCACTCCCATGTTTCTCCAATCAACGCGGTCATGTGCAGGCTGCGCCCACGTTAGCGCCGGCAGCTTCTGAATCTCACCTGCCAATTTAACTTTATGCCTCCCGTTCGCGCGCTTGCCTTCTGTTAGAATGCAGGCTCTTACTTTCAATTGCCACCAGTTATCTTGTCTTCTCGCTGCATTCCCTTGAGAGATAGTGGTAAATTACCATTCGCTTTTCTCTTGAGAGATAGTGGTAAACTGCCAATCATTAAGGATGACTGCCAGTTGGGCATGTTGGTAAAGGTTCATGGTGAAACAAGCGCGAAATGCACGAAGACTTAGAAAGGACACAGGACGGAGCTTGTTTCACCATGTGCAATCATTATCTCAGAATACGTGCCAAATGCACACTACAACATACTTATACTTTTGGTTACTTCATTCTCATGGTTCGTATCTGCGGTCACTACCTTCCCTAAACAGACGTATTCCTTTACCACTTCCAGTGTTTTCATAGGCATCGCAAACCACTCTTCTCTTCGGAGACTGCTGAACATTGCTTTATTTTTCTGCATATTAATTTTCTGACCCATCGCTCTGCTTTCCCTGTCTAATTCAGTAATTATGATTTGCAATAGTTTTCCCGAGTTACTAAACATGGCAATATCACAAGCGAATCGCATGTTACTAAGCTACTCTCCTTTAACTGCTATCACATGCTGTCCGCAATCCAACGCTCTGAAAACCTCCTGTTAACACGCGGTGAATAGAATTGGAGAGATGGTAGCTCCCCGCCTTAGACTCTTTATTAGAATTTTATTCCATGCTTTTTTTTTTTTTTTGTTCATGGGGGACAATGGTGGCTGTGGAGACACTGTAGATATGCCGCCGCGACGGCATAGCGGCTATGGAGGTCGGCTGGTGACCTGAAAGGTGCAGGTTTGATCCCGGCCGCGGTGGTCGCATTTCGATGGAGGCGAAATGGTAGAGGACCGCATGTACTGTGCGATGTCAAAGCACCTTAAAGAACGCCAGATGATCAAAATTTCCGGAGTTCTCCTATACCGCGGGCCTCATCATATCCTGGTCTTGTCACATAATACCCCCCGATATTACTATTATTATTCTTATTAATTTTTCGTTCATTAAAAAAATCATACCACAGGGCGTTCGAATGATGATGTTTAGGTAGTGTTTTTGGAACCGGTGACCGGAAAATCTGTAGCGCTAGCACACGTGCGTCATCATGTGTGCTATTGCGCCGATTTGTCTGTACCGCGAGCCAAGACCTTCTAGAAGATTACTTTGTACTTTAATAGTCATAATAATTGTTGGGGTCCAACGTCTCAAAACGACCGTATGATGAGAGAGACGCCGCAGTGGAGGGCTCTCAACATTTCGACCACCGGGAGTTCTTTAATGTGCACCTAAATCTAAGCACATGGGCCTCAAGCATTTTCGCCTCCATCGAAAATGCGCCGCCGCGGCCGTACTTTGTAGTTTGAACCACACGTTTGGTAGCACCATGTTAGTTCGCGGAGGCTGCATTTTGATGGACGCAATATGCAGGAAGCCCATGTGCTCAGATTTAGGTACACGTTAAAGAACCCCACGTGGTCTAACTATCGGGGGTCCTCCACTATGGCATCTCTCACATTCATATCGTGTTCTTTGGACGCAAAACCCCAACAATTATTATAAGAAGTACAGCAGCTTTCTGTGCATCCAGAGAAACCTAAGCAGTAGAAAAAAGCTCGGAAAACACGGGGACGAAAAGTAAGCAGACGCTACAAGCTAAGTAACCTAGAACTAAACATTGCGAAATGCTATCATTCGACTGTCAAGTCATTAAATGTGCGCCAACTGCTTCATGATCTGCCATCGGCCGAGCCTTTCAACATGGTAAAAAATTTGCGCAGCTTGCGCTGAGTCGCGTAAGGCTGGGGCAGAGCAGAGCTGGTCGGCACTCGCCTTGGCAATTGACTAGGCACACGTTCATTCACACGTCCATGCACGAAGTGTTCACGCGATCACATTGCGATTCACGAGTATCGGATAGGCATCGATCGGGTTTCATTGGGAATCGCTTGGCAATCACAGCACCAAGTACCTTACTTACCTTTATTAGGTAAATTGGCCTAACTTGCAAATTTGAAGCTTGGTCTCGATTAGCTTCCATCCCATGTCAAGGTAAGCTTAATTAGCTAATTAGTCGAGCTACCACTAGTTATATTAACTCTTAATTAGTATTAGGCTAAGCTTGGCGCATCTTACAAAATTCGGCATTACTAGGCACACGAGAATCTCAGCTCGGCTAAATTAGGGCTTTTTGAGGTGTGATTTCATTAGCTTAGTTATGCGCAGTTAATTAGGTTTTACCATGCTCAACATGGCTTAATAAGTCTTGTCTATGGTTACACTGGTTTAACTAGGCACAGTTGTTCTTAATTTTTCTTGACGTGGCCGCGCCGGCAAGATCATGGTTTCCTCTCTACATCGCGAACCGGACAAACGGCGGGCATAACATACTTGCTGTAAAAAAATGCGAACGGAATAAAATAATACGTTTGGCTGCCCTTCCGAATTGCCGGTGCAGTCGGGCACCGTTTTCTTTTTCTGATGCGTGAAACGAGTCGTTGCCATAGGATCGGGGAGATAAGACCGTCGCAGCTCGCCGGTCTTATCTTTGTCGCCGTTAGCAACGAACGCGGCAGGCCACGCCAAGTCGTGAAGCTGTGTGTTCTGAACTTTTTTGTTTCTTTCCTTTTCTTTCTTGCCTTGACGCAACTCTTGACTTCGCGCGAGATTCAAAAGATAAAAGTCATGCGGCACGTGGTGGAAGACACGCGAACTAAACGCCGATGTCCGTGAAAAGCTGGATCTGCACATACACATAGGGCGCACGAGGCTGGCGCACGGTAGCAGTTTCCCTATGGGCCAGCGCACGTGGTTACAGCAAAAGCGTACTGCACTAAAGGTCCAAATGTACTGCGCTCACAGCCTCCGGCTCATGTATCAGGGCTGGAACTGGCGACGGGTGCCTATGATGCCACGTCTTCTGGCCTACAATTATACACGTATAGCTTAACATGACTGGTACGTTCCCGTTGCGTACTACTTTCCCGTGCGAACGTTAGCGGCCGGTAACAAAAAATGGCCAGATGCAGTTACGCTTCTTTTGTAGTGAATGCCTTCCCCAAAAAAGCATAATTATTCTGCACAAATTTTGCGTTTACGGCGAAACTGCATTTGTATCCTATGCTTAGCGCCATTTTAGAGCAAACACAAACGACCACGAAAAAGAGTTTTTTAGAGGCGAGTTTTTGGCCTATTCGCAGTTCGAGGTCCTGCTTCAGTAACTGCAGCAACATGCTGAACAAGATCGCCTGGGCTGCCCCAACGCCTCAATTAAAACTAAGCCTGCTTCGTCAGCCGCAAAAGCACTGCAATTTGTTCGCTTGTTCCATCTTCCTTTAAATACGGTAGCGAGCCTGCCACCCCCCCTTCCCCACGGTTCGTCACACCAAGGGGTCCGCATCACTTCGACCAGTCCACAAGGGATCCCGGACACACTGACGGCTGATAACCACTGGCCCGGACCTCATGTGCAACCGAGGAGCCACGAACTGCGCAGGATGAAAAGCAAATGCCATTTACCGCGGCAGCTTTCCCACGGCGATCTAAAATCCGTGTCCAAAAAAAAAAACTTCCCCATCTCCCGCTAAAGGGAACCATGTGTGGATGCGAAGGAGCGGTGAGAGTTAGCTTGAGCGGGATAAACGTCGCCGCTCTCGTTTCACGGCAGCTGCCCGGGCGCTCATCGCGGCGTTGCACAGGAGAGAGAATGAGGCGCGCGCGCTCCGTCATTTTCATACCGCGGAACTACCGTGGCGCCCCCGGCGGAGTATGGAGCTGTCACACCACCTGTCGTGCGCGCCGCTCCGTAGAGGATTCCTAGAGGAGAGAGCGGGGGGGGGGGGGGGCGTAGGAGAGGAGAGAGAGGGGGAGGCGACGTGCATGCGCTGTGGGACGCGGGAGCATCTCCGTAGAGTAGAGGATTCACAGAGGAGAGAGAGGGGGAGAGGACGCGCTTGCGCTGTGGGACGCGGGCGCCGCTCCGTAGAATAGAGGATTCCAAGAGTAGAGAAAGGGGCTGAGCGTAGGAGAGGAGGGATAGGGGGAGCGGACGCGCATGCGCTGTGGGGGGGTGTGGGACGCGGGGGCCGCTCCGTAGTGTAGAGGATTCCTAGAAGAGAGAAAGGGGTTGAGCGTAGTAGAGGAAAGAGAGGGGGGAGGGGGACGCGCGTGCCCTGTGGGTGTGTAGAACGCGGGACGCGGGCGCCGCTCCGTAGAGTAGAGGATTCCTAGAGGAGAGAAAGGGGGTGAGCGTAGGCGATGAGAGAGAGAGGGGGGAGGGGACGCGCATGCGCTCTGGTGGTGCGAGACGCGGGACGCGGGAAGGAGGGACGGACTAAGCCACCGTCAAGCACATGCAAACAAGATCAAGGAACGGCGTCAACCTGGGCGACAGACACCTGCCTAGCCATTGCTAAGCAGCCTCTCTGTGCTCTCGGCCATGACTCTGATTACTGTGGTAGTGGTTGACGGCCTTCACATTACTACAGTGTTCTGGTTCGCATAATGGGTGACTCCCTACTTCATGAAAGTGGCCGGACGCGTGAGGGACGCGGGACGGACATAGCCCCGAGCATAAGATGCTTGGCATCTAAAATTAAAACATTTCTGGTGCGTTCTGTGCCCGTGCCCACAAATCATCCCGCTGGCCGTTATAACATATTAGATATACACTTATTGCCGCCAAGCCAACATTAATACGGGCCGTTTTGGCAGCACGGCTGTGGCCGTGAGGAGGAAAGCGTACTGCGCTCTAATAATTGGACTAATCAAAGTGGACGATTGGCCCGTTGGTGATTCATGATCGAGGTATACTGCGCCGTAGACAACACGGACAATAAGCCGCCGGAGACCTAGCTTGCCCCTGTCTGCTTGTTGCCCATGTTGTCTACCGCGCAGTATACAGCGATAATAATTAGAGACTGCTAATACGTAGCTACATTTCTTCGAGGCTCATTCAAAAAGAGAACTTTTAGGATGCAGTGCTTACTGAAATGAAAGCTGCCAGTAGACTTTACTTATTGAGAAATACGGGCCTTGGATATTCGAAAATTTCAGGGAAAAGTATCTAGATTTAGATTGAATGGTTGATTCATCTTCAGCGAAAATTTTGTCCTGAATGAAACAACTTAGTCAAAAAGTATACCACTTCTAGAAAAGAATCAGTAGAGCGCATATTCTACCAAATACAGCGGTGCTCACGAACGCGCCCCACCGCTGAGTGCCGCCAGCTTCATGTCCTTCAAAATTGCGGATTTTGCCTTTTTTCCTCCCTTTTATCGCTTTTGGCACAGTAGAGAAAGAGGGCGAAACAATGAATGCGACAACAAATTGGAATGCTATACGAAGTAAGGGTGCCAGCTAACTCTTTTGGATCCGATCTCGCTTAACTGAACAAAACGCTAGTTTAGGCTAATGCGGCCGTTCCAGGGATGGAAGAGGTATGTTGTTAGTCCTCTGAACGCGAAACGTTGAGAGCGCGGAGAATTTACGAGCCGTCTCAAGATGTCCACCAAGAGAGCCCTCACGGCCGCCCCCCTTTGGGAAAGTTCGCGCTTTCCGCTCGAGCGATGCAGCCCCCCTCCTCCTCTCCCTCACCGACGCTCTTTCTACTGTCAATCAATCAATCAATTAAACAATCTTTGTTTTCACCACAATATAGTTTTCTGAATGCGTAATATATCAGTTTCTAGCAAGTCATATGAATTTAATGTTGGGAGGATATGTTGGATGCGTTGCGCTCCACAGAGCATGTGTAAAAACGGAATGTGTCAAGGCGGTCGATATCCCACGTCATAAAAAATGGCGTTTTCCTCAAGGTGCGTTGGTTTAGGAAAAGTATCCGATTTGCCTAGAGCTGTCATCTAGTGAGATCGCCGTTATTTGCAACACGTAGATCCGATATTCTGACGATTTTATGTCGTTTGAGAAGAGGAATGGTACGTTCTAGAAAGGAAGCGTTTCATTTTGTAACGGGCAATCAAGATACACGAATAGCAAACACCGTAGTTTTAGAAAGCTGAGGCCATCGAAATCTAAAAGCCTTCTGTCTTAGATCTCATTTTCTTTATTCTAAGGCGTTCCTCGCCACCGTTACAGTAACCGTCGCCTCTCCCTTCGAATTCGCAGAAAGGTAAGGCAGAGTCTCCGTGTACGTTTCACAATAGACGCCAAATTTCATCTGGCTCGCATGAGCACAAAAGAAGAGTTTGCGACGATTGTCAAGTTCGGGAATAACGGTTCAATGATATGTCACAACAGCCAAAGTTTCCATCAGAGAGAAAGGAACGGAAAACCGAGGCGATAATTTTTCGCAGCGCCGACGTGCACTCAGTGCCCGCCGAAGCATGACTAAATTGCCTTGTCGGAAACAGCTATCATGAATTTGCTGAGAATGCTTGTTGTACTGCGCTTGGTGATGAAGTATAGATAGCAGAGTTCGGAGACGAGCCTACTGTGGGGCCTCGCTGGAGTCCCGTCTTCAGGCATATTTTTGCAGAGGTGTGTCTAATTTAAGCAGGTATTCATGGGGTAACCTTGGCGTCCACCCGCAGATCAACTGAATTAGGATTTCGCCGGTGTGTTCCTGTTGGGACGTGTTGAGAGCGTAGACCGCAGCAGCGACATAGTCGTGTGTGGCAGAGACGTAGGAATAAATGACGTAATTTATGGTGCGTCTGGTACACTGGACAAGTCTATTCGTCTGTGGATGTTAAGCGGAGGCTGTTGCGTGGCGTATTCCATGCTTAAAGAGGAATATTTAAAAAGGCACGTGACATGAATGCCGTGCCATGGTCGGTAATCAAGAACTTCGGCATGCATTGAGGTACTGCATATGAGGCACTCGTTTGTAAAGGTCGTAACATTGGTGGCTGCAGTGTCAGGAACGGCTCGCCACCTAGTCAGGTAGGTCATTGCACAAGGAGAAATTTGTTGTCATGCTTGGTGCGAGAAAACGGGCCTATGTGATCAATGTCCACCATACCGAACGGTTGGTTGGGAGTCCCGGATATTTTTAAGGGCACAGGATTAATGGTCGGGAAGTATGATTCCTAGTCGAGGTCCCAATGCCACTGATCTTTTTTTTTCGTGAAGAATGAAGGATGGCTGGCGAAACCAGGGGCGAAACGGCGGAACTAGAAAGCGAAGCCCTGAAAAATTCGGCAGATCCCACGCCTTGTGGGAATCGGTTTTATATGGAGCGGTCAGCGAGTAATTGTCTATGCTGCATTTTATGGCTTTGAGCCAAGCGTAATGAGGTAGATCGACGTTTTTTTGGTGTGTGTAGTAGTTGCAGCAGTTGCTTCCGCATCGTGGGGCTTACCAGAAACGTCGACTGCACCGGAATTTAACCCATTAAGGACCACGAAAGAACTACTGGTCCGATTTTATTGACATTTTGCTTATTTAATTAACCACAACAGTTAACCACACGTGCAAATTTTCATAGAGTTACGTGTGTTTCTTCAGGAGTTATGATACTGTACTATAAAAAGTACGCTGGGCCTTCGAGAGAGCAACGGGCAAGGTGACTTGATGCAAGGATGGCGAGTACGCTGGGCCCTTGCGAAACAAATAACAAAGTTATCTTGGCCCATGCAACTTAATCAAGGACCAGTGCTTTAAGGAAAGCGTAACGTCACGCTTTTTGCCACGCCATTTCGATGTATTTTGGCAGAATTCAACTGTTTTGCGGCTTCTTGTGAAAATGTCCGTATGGATAGAGGGTAATAACAATTGCACAGTGGAATCTGGAAAGATTTGATACTTCTCTTGGGTACAACAAGGCGCAGTCAGTGTTTTGATGTTATGCGACTAAAAGACAATAGTCCACGCGTAGAGGGTCTGCTAGAAGACCCTTTATGCGTTGTCTGCGGCTATTTCGTTCATCTGGGTAAATAGGGGCTGGTACCACTTTTTTCTTAGGGACGAACATTATCTAGTCATTCGCAGCTTGATCGTAGAGCTCAAATCCCCTCATGGCATTGTTACTGCGGATGAAGAAGGAGGACAGTGGCACTACGTTTTTTTTTTCTTTTCAGTGAATGGCCACCACGATCCAGAGCATAATGACTCAACTGTGTAGTCTTTCGTCAGCATAGCAGTTATGCTGTTGTCTTTGCCATTTTCGAAACAAACTGCTTTCCTGAATTAAAATAGAAGTTATCTTACCCACGTTCCTTTCGTTCCATGTTTTTTTTATTGCAGCAGAGAGCATCCATTCGTACCGTCGTCATTCCTCTCCTCCTCCTAAGTTCCCATGTTAGGGTCAGAATCACCAATTAAAACATCAAGAGGCTCTCGTATATTCACAGCGACATCTTTCGCAGCCTCATGAGTCTGAGATAACCGAAAAAACGGCATTCATAACGAAAAAAGCCTGTTGAATCTATGATGCCACGCACAACAAGAGTTACATGTATGCTCCCACGAAGTCCCAGTGTACTAAATAAAGTACAGCAACATTTGATTACTCGTCACAGCAAAATTAGGCACTCTATAGGCTTCTCGCGCTTTGCAGAGATTGAATTGCTCTTCCTGAAGCAGAAGCAGTCCGTTTTTTCTACGTATAAAATGTAAAACTTCAAATTGCTTTAGAAGAACTAGTACTGACCACGTGCGTTTAACATGCTCTCATTTTCCTAAAGTTTGACGACTCATAAATCAGAAGAAACATAACCGAGTCAATATTCCAAATTAGGATTTTCTAGCTGCAACTTTTGGCATCAGAAATTGTAATGAGGAAGATTAGAATATTCTGTTTTGTATTTTCTATGCCAGAAAAAGGAAGTGTACTTTTTAAAGAACAGTGGGCCCTAATGGGTTAAGGGGTAGGTTATGGACTGATGTAACGTAAGCACTCATGTTACAGCACACATGACAGTATTATCGAAACGAAGAGCACTTTAGAGTGCGATTATGTGAATGCTATACGTAACTTTCGTTAGCGCACTCCTCCAGAGTCGAGCAATGCTTGATTATAACTTGTTGAATCCTATGAACACAACTTTAGTTTTATCAGACTGCAATAAAAGTGTAACCAAAACTCTTTCAAACCACAAATGTTTCAAAGCCAATTCGAGAACTTTCGCGAGCACCAGCAATAGCACTACAACCTTCGAAGGCGCATGCATAAATGCTGACATGCCTTACCGCAGATTAGATTACAGACGACCGAAGGTCTGCTCGCCATAATAAGTGCACAGCATATATTGCTTGTACCGTGCCTTGATTTTTCGGGCACAAGTACGAGTTTCGCCTTGAAACCGCCGACTGCTGCCATCTTCAACAATAAGACCACGTGACAATATCATTTGCTTGTTTTTACACGCGTATTCGGTTTCGCAATGACCACTCCTATTAGTCTATCTTGAGACACAACCCGGCCAGCAATTCCCCACTCCCAGTTTTGCTGTTTGTTTCAGCTGCGTGAGACGCTCCTATTTGTGAGCCAGTTTCTGCTCGTGAGCCAACAGCGACGGCGTCTTTTGCTACCTAGTTAAAGCTTACGTCGCCATGGCTTTGCGCACGGATAAGCACAGGCATATGCACTTTGTTGAGATTCGCACAATGTTTCTGGCACGACAAGTACAGCAGGGGAGCCTTGCAATGAAGCCAATGTATGACTGGTAAAGTTGGACGTGAATGAGCGTTGCCTGCTATAAGCGACTGATACTACAATATCATTACCTGCTGTGAGGCATTAAATCATTTATTGGACAGCGGGACATATACGTCCACCCCGCAAGGGCGCCTGCGCAAGCAGGCGTTTTTTAGTGACGTCGCCATTACCCAAGCCAACGGAGGGGTTTCGACCCCCCTCCCACGCCTAGCCGTGTGTGGCTTTGCCCTGTCCGGGGAAAAGGGGATCCTGCGGCTTTAGCCAATGCCGGGTGATTGGAACTCAAAGGCCCCTGGCGAAGGCAACACACCCCTCTGGCCCCGGCTTCACGAAGACGGCAACGAGCTCAGGGAAGCAGAATTCTCAGACCCCTCGGCTGACCCACAAAGTGGAAAGAGGCTGTCGCCGTTTCCTCTCTCTCTCTCCTCTCATCTTTTCTTTCTCTCTCACTGTTTATCTTTCCTTCATCCTCTCTCCCGTTTACTTCCTAGTTGTTCCTGGCGGCGAGGGTTAGCCTCGCGTAGTTATCCAACCTCGGATAGTTATATTAGATTATAGCGGCGATGCATGGCTGGTGACTCCAAGTGTTGTGTTTGTTATTAAACCTTGTAGTGCCCCTTTGTTGGGCTCGGTGGTGGGTAGCCACCGTCACTGTCGAAATACCCCCCCCCCCCTCTTTTCCTCATCGCTCTCTGAAGAGGTGGCGCACCGATCACGCATTCACGCTAACTAAACGAAAGCATAAGTTTCCCAAGTATTATGTTATCCACAGCCAGAACGACACCAAGACTCTCCGAGTGATTCCGTCGCGTTCGTCGTCAAACTTTTTCCTCCAGACACGTGTGTCACACACCCGCGTATACGACAAACCACGGCATGCGGGTGTGTGCCACAAGTGGACTGGCAGTTTGTATCTACCCAGGAACGGCAATAACAGACATTGGTGTGAGAGCGCCAGAAAAACTGACATCGGCAGCGTTGAACCGACGACTGCAAAGAATAGATATCACGGTGCCAGCAGGAATAAACTGAACTATTCTGGGTGGCATACAAGTTTTCTAACACAGCGCCACACCGAGTGTCGAAACTATTTTAGAATAAGACCCGGTGCAGGCGTAATGTTGGCGAAACGTCAATTCTGGTTGCAGTGCTGGCTATCTAATTTTGTAAACATTACATATCTACTCCTATGATACAGGCGTCACGCCGGGTTAACGTCAATTGTTCCTTAAGCGCCATCCACTGAAGTTGTTCTGCGTAGCACTAGCCGGGGCTACCGTCCTCGCAAGCACAATCGCTACATATGAGCTCACCGCTTCTAGTCTTTGTAATACCCATGTTGCTGTTGGCATCGTTGCGCAACTGTAAACAACTGGTTATATAAAACATATGCAACTGTTCAATATATCACTGTGCGTACAACAGTTGCGCATATCTTGAGCGTCACTCCGTAACATTTCGCTCAATAACCAAATTGCACCGCAGTCACATTCCCTCTGTGCGCTTCGCATAACATCGATTCCCATGGTGCATGTTAGCTGCCGTATATTTTTCTGCTTATTGCTATGTGTTTCCATTCTTCTTCAGATTGTTTTCCTTTGTTTCTCTCTCTATTTCTCTTTTGCTTCCTTTTACAATTTGTATACATGGTTTGTGTTGTCATGTTTCTCGAGCCATAGTAGTAAGACCCGCACTTGATATCATAATCAATGCGCTCGATGAACCAGAGGAACAAGACTTCTCTGTGGCGGAAGTGCGCGCTAAGTTTCGCCACGCACATTTGTTCTTTAAGTTTTACTCTGTTCGGTTTACACCTAGAAAGACTGCCAGGAATGCTCGGCGCCGGCCGCGCCTCAGTGGTCGAGAAGCTTGGCGATTGTAGTAGATTGTTTTGTTAAGCCACGTTCAGACTACGTGTTCTATGTATGGATTCTCGGTCAGAATCATAAGGGTAAACGGAAGCAACCTAATGAGCTTGTTCGGACGTTGTTGTATTTAGCGTAAATTATGCAACATTTGGGGCGTAAATGTTGGTTGGCCCGCGACTTTTACGACAACTACTGATGCGACGGTTACGTACGAACAATGGTCTAAGCAGTTTCAGTTTTCACTTTCTGTTGGCGGGGCTTCCGGCCTCCCCTGATTCCACGTCTTGAAAGCTAAGCAGTAGCGTGTATTTGTAGTAGGTTTTCCGGACCAGAGGTGAGACGCGACATGTGTTAATGAGAGCGCACGTCGCGTCTCCCCTTTAGCCCAACCAGCCCAGCCATGGCCAAACACGCGAACCTTGCTAGGCGAGAACGCAACGCACATTCAGAGTGGTGACTGGCGCGTCGTAAAAAACGTATCGTACCAAAAAATGCAAAAAAAAATGCCCCCACCTCCCCGAAGGGAATCGTGAGGAAATGCGAATGCATTTCGCGCGCGCTTCACTCCATTTATATATGGTGGTTGTGGTTCGAAGAAGGAAAAAGGCGCCTAATTTCTGCAGCCCGGTCGGGAGCAAGGTGCAGCGCCTGGTTTTCTTTTTCATTTCTTTTTTATCGCGGGAGCTCTGCCGAGCTCCCGCGATTCGAGCGCCCTCACACACCAGAGCGCGCTCCTCCTCTCCACTCACTCTCCGCTAGTCCGCCCGCACCACCTGCTCCGGTTGCTAGGGGCGATGATAAGCGCACGCGCCCGCAGCTGTTGCTATGGGAGAGGGAGTGAGAGCGGAGAGATAACACCTGCCGGCGCACGGACAACGCCGGACAACGCCGCCTGATATAGCCCGACTAAGAAATGCATTCGCATTTAAAATATCAATGTGAACATACATGGTCGCTAGCTACGCAAACGTACGATAGAGCTGTTACGCGATACGACGGTTATGACAGATGCGACTGCAGTCTGAACGCGGCTTTAAGATTATGCGCAGGACGCGAACAGTCAAGCTTATTCCAGACCTTACGCGGCCTTCAGTGATAAGGCTGGAAAGTTCGATGTGTGATGTATAAAAGGCCGCTTGTCCCAACGATAATGCGATTTTCGACTGTCGACGCTCTCTACGCCGACATCAGTGTACAGCGTGCATTGCTTGCTGTAATTTCGAGTTTCTGTTTCACTGCCACAAGTACGGCCAAATAAAGAGTTTCGCCTTGGATACACCAAATCCTGCCTGTGTCAACGTTACGACCACGTGACATTTGGTGTAGGTGTTGTTCGTTCATGTTCCGGACGCTCCCGCCAAGCCGTGAACCCAGCGCCAGTCGCGAAGAAGATATTGACAGCATCTTCGAGCAGCGAACAAGCCAGAGGCCACAAGGGCTACCACCAGGGTACGGTGCTCTGCCTGAAAAGACCCGGCAAACCTCGACCCCGGCGACAATGACAGCCCCTGTGCCGCCTCCACCAATTCTGCTCCGGCAACCCAAGTAGCGCCTAACTTTCCGTGGTTCATCACTCGAAGACCCGGAAACCTGGCTTGAAACATACGACCATGTCGCCGCGCTGGCTATGGTGTGCAGTGAACTCTCACTTGAGCGCATTTCAACGGACCCAAGGAAATAGTTCACTTAAATGAAAGTTCACTGAAGTGAATACTCACTGAAATACGGAACAGATTTTGGGACAGCGGAAATGAAGTCAAAGTAGTGAGGAGCAAATTTTTTTGAACAAAAATTGTGTTACTTTCTTGTGCCCTTGCAGTATGTTGCCACCCTGAAAACGGTATTTTTTTTTTTTGAAAAAAAAAAAGCGAAATTCACTTTTTAATATTTTGTGAATATACAGGCATTCAATATTGTTCTGCAGCAAAAATGACGTCTCTATCTGGTCCTGTTCGACAGTTATGTTGGTTTCTACAACTACCGGTAGACCTCCCTAAACCGAAACTGATATTTTGTGAACACGAAACCTACATTTTAATCAGTAAAACAAACTTTTGTTTGTGCCCAAATTCGCAGGATACATTTTGATTGGTTTGTGGTGAAGTATGCTAAAGCTTAATAAGATTGAGCAATGGTAATCGCGGCCATTTTTTATTCAAATCGCACTAATTGCCACGTCGGGGCACACAAAGTGACACCGTGTTTACACTGCTCGGACGTGTTGTACTACCATTGTGGCAGCCATTTTTCCGTTAATTTAGTGTTCCTAGATTGTTGTCTTACCAAAAATAACAAGATATGGCTAAGTTCCTAAGTTAAACAAAGGCCGAAACGCAAAGTGTAAAAAGTTGGTCCGCCTGCAACCGAGTGATAGCTCTGGGCACAGAACACTAGACGCACAGGGGAGGTTTTCACAAAGACATCCTGAACTAATAGAAGGCTGTGTATGCAGACCTCTGTTTAGACGATACATTTTGATGCAATATACCTCCGCGAAAACCCAAAACTCGAATGAATGCTTCAGTGGAATGCTTTGGCAGCGTGTCCCTAAAGATGTGCATGTAGGCCAGCCCACTGTTTTTGTTTGGACAGTAGGACTGAACATGTCAGTTCAGCAATGGAAACAGTGACACGCTGGATATCTTGAGGCAGAGTGATGTCGATCCTGGCTACTACAGCACGGTAGCTTGCCTCGGCAGGCACCGAACTCGCTTGTAGAATGCGAGCCGTCAGTCAACGGCTGACGAAAAACAAGCTTAAAAAAACTAGAAGCCGCTAAACCACCAAACGGGGAACTCGTGGCAGCTGAGGAAGGTTCCAGCTACGAGCCTGGCGGATTTTTGCGGCTCACAACCTTTCAATGATGTATATAACACGTTTGGGAAACTTCTTTTCTGTTTTTCTCAAAACTTCATTTTTAGTTGTTTTTTCTTGCGCCAAAAGTCATAACTTTTGTATAATCTAATATTTTTCAATAAAACTTCCCATACTTCTTTATGGAATATTAGTCTATGCAATGAACTAGGATAATTGAAAACCACTAAAAACTTTGATGTTACAAGGTTTCGACTGAAATGCCACCATCTGAAATTACACATTTTCAGTTTTTCGCCCATACTATACTTAATATTGACAACAGCGCAAAGATTCTAGGTTATTGCACAGCCTTAATGTACAGCTATATCCCTGTCAAACCATTTTTTTTGTTTCAGAGAAATGTAGTTATCACCATTGGCATGATTGGCATATTTTGGGCAATTTCCTTATATAAATGTGATTAGTTGCACTTTTTTGCCTAACATGCTTGAAGTATCTTTATAAACAGACGTTTTTAAGGCAAACGCAAATTCATCATATTAGGATCAAAATCTAAAAAGATTTCCAAAATAGTGGCAACATACGTAAAAGCGCAAGAAGAGACAAAGCTGCCCAGGGTCAGCGCTGTGTCCTGTATGTTCTTCGTCCCGTCGTCTGCGCTATTTCACCACAATGCCACACTGTCCAAAGAGTCTACGGATCTGTGCACTGTCTCTGGCACAGCTTGGTGCTGTGACACGAACTCTCTCAACTTCTAATACATCCTGTAGCTTCCACTATAGATACAAAATTGTAACCTGTCTCAGCCACTATAACTTCTTCGTCGCACTCTCCTTTTGTAGACTTCGGATCGACACTGGAAACGATTTCCGAATCTGATAGCTCTACGCAGGCGCTGAAGCGCACGTGGCTTTTTTCGTCAACCGCGCGGTCGCTTTGCGTCGGTGGTGCTGCATGCACAAGCCACGTTTCACCGTAGCCGATGTACGGACGATTTGGAGGCGCATGCGTCGGCTACGCGAGTGCCGCAGAGCGCAATACTTCATTGAATTGATCGAAAAAATGAACCCGGGGGGCGCAAATCTAGTTCGTGTAACTTAAAACTTTCACTACTGAGAAGTTCGTTTACGTGAAATATTTTAAATGCGAATGCATTTCTTAGTCGGGCTATGTCAGGCGGCGTTGTCCGGCGTTGTCCGCGGAGGAGGAGGATAGGTTGAGGAGGTGTCCGCGCGCCGGCAGGTGTTATGTCTCCGCTCTCACTCCCTCTCCCATAGCAACAGCTGCGGGCGCGCGCGCTTATCCTCGCCCCTAGCAACGGAGCATGTGGTGCGAGAGAGTGTAGGAGAGGGTAGGTGCAGTGCTTCGCCGCTCCTTCTTTCGCCGTTCGCTCTCTCTCCTCCCTGCGCCCCACTCTCCCGTCCGCTCGCGCCTCACTCTCGACCGTTCGCTGGCTGGGCGCCTCTCAAGGCGATGGCAGAAGTCGGTGTCGGCGCATTCGCATTTCCTCACGATTCCCTTCGGGGAGGTGGGGGCATTTTTTTTTGCATTGAACGCATTGGAAAGACGCTGAGGATTTTCTAAACCTTCGCTATTCCGAAATATTCGTTAAACCGACGTCCGTACGTCAGAGTTCACTGTATGTGGCTTTGCCTGCATTACGCCAAGCGACGACGACAGCATACGACAGCCTGCCCCCCTAAAGTACTCCGCACCTAAAAGAAAAAGCGCAAAGATGGCAGCGCTGTCACAAACCTGTTGCAAAGCTGAATGCGTTTCACTGCCAAAAATGACATTTCCGTTGTGCATCTGAATTGCAGGTGTACGCGTATGAAAGAGTACACGACGCTGGTTATCGCAAGTTCACTCCTACGCGTTCTTGAAGTCATAGTCCATTTATTGTACTCAAAGAAGAAGTGTTGTTGGATGCCAAATGTTTTGTGAACTTATAGTATGTAGGAATGCAGCATTTCTTACTGGTCCAGCCACACTTGCCATATGGGTTCACAGTTCCATTGCAGTTGTACTTGCAGGTTCCTCCTTTATATCTACATCCACTGAGCGCGCCTGCACAAAAGAAAACTACAAATGTGCAGAAGGTGTTATTGAAGCCTTCTAGAAGTACACCTGCAATAAATACTAGAAAAAGACATATAAAGGTGTTGAAAATGTAGTTTACATTAAACCGTGAGCATAGGACGAAGAGACTGCTTTCCTGCTGTGAAAGATTTAGCTGTGGGGGAAGATTTACCAAAGCGCTCAAATGAACAGCTGCTAAAACACACCGGTACTTACAATACTCACTAATACGAAACCAGAGCGCAGCACTATGCTAGCGTCGTGAACACTCATTTTCTGCACGTGCCCTTGGTTATGCAAAAGTTCCACCTCATACGTCGCTTATGGAACAGAAAAAAAGCTTCAACATGAGAACGCTTATTCTGCGTCACTACCACTGCGCGTTGCCGCCCGGAAATGCTGACTAACGGCACACGAAAGGTAATTAGCCCGGTTTTCGTTTTCGATGTCGTCCGGTATCACACATGCTTGCACTTACCGCATTTGTTCCGCGTGCCAACCTTCACTAGAGCGGCTGTCCCGACACACTACCACACCAGATGGCACGTTACTTTCCAAACAGTGATGCCGTCACAGAACCATATAGCAATGCATTGTTCCTCGCCTATACACCATTCAACTGCATTTTGTAGTTTATGCTATAATATTTTAAAGAGAAAGCCTGAGATGCCTCATCAAACGCGAAAATTGGCCGTCGGTGGCGTCAACACGAGGGATGCCAAAAATAATGTCACTGAATGACGCCATTGAATGATTGCGTCACTGAATGACGCCAACATGACTTTAAAAATCGCCAAAGAAATTCACGTCAATATGACGTCATTATAGCGTCACTATTTGCCCGTATTCGCAAACTAACATGATGCTCGCAGTTTGCCCTCCTCATCTTTTCAGCAGCTCCACGAGTCTGGTAGATGAACCTTATGCTTTAGCCAGTATTTTCCTAACTTTATCGCCGTGAAAAGGTGGCGTTTCGTAAGCTAGCGTGGTAGGTACTTGAAGGAGCCCATTGCACGGAGCATTAGGGCTTAAGACGCAAGGAGCTTTAGAAATGAGTTCGCTTTTGTCTCTCAGAAACGGTCAAAACTCCATGAATGAGTTAAGCGACGCTGCGTTTAACACGAAACTGTTTTATGCTGGGGTCCGCCAAGACTTCAGTCACGTATTTCCCTCACGGAAATGACGTCGAAAAATGTACACTATGAGATGTCTAAGACAAATGTTCCGTCAACGGGCATTGAACCAACGACCTCTCGGTCCGCAGTAACAGATGCTGAGCATGCTATCCACGGTGCGACGGCCGCAGACTATGGCAGCTTTACAAACGCGCCTTTTATATCTCACACTTTCCTCTCACAGTGCTCTTGGTCAGAGGGGTGTTGTCGCCCTCTTGTAGTGGTGAAGTAATTCATGATTGCTGCGGCGTGCACGATTAGCAACTGCAACGCGTGTTGCTACGCGTCCGTCCGGGTGTATACTACGTTGATGTGGCAGGGCCGTCGACCACCTGATTCTACACGGCCGCCGTAGTTCACCAGGACCAACGCGTTCACGGGCTCTCCTATCGGGCTTTCAACTCCGCGCGGGCTGAGGAGGTAGCAATAGCGCTTGCCACCCCGCACACGAACTCTAGCGAAATCATTACAGATTAGCGCAGAGCCTGTGAAAACTACCTGGCGAGCGAGGTCTCAGCTTTAGCCTACGATATTCTAAAGCGAGCCGTCAGGGATACAGACCCGTCCCCCCAAACGCATCGTTTGGACTCCGAGCCACCAGGGCCTTAGAGGTAACGAGGCTGCGGATGCGGCCGCCCGCGCGCTTAAAGGGGTACTGACACAAAATTTCGCGGTCGAGACAGCCTGCGGGTTCGATTCCCGTGAACATGTGTACATCATCTGCAAAATATCAACAGCGAATATAGCTTGGAAGGTATTTTAAATTAATTTTGAAGTTTGCGTGAGCGATCGACTCCCCTCGAGCTACTGACACCATCAGAGGTGACCCTCGGTGACCCCCCCTACTTCCCTCAAGTGACCACGTTGCAACAAGTTATGATGACGTCATAGCGGCCATTTTCTTTTTCCGCGTTTGTTCCAGCAGTCTATACTTCTCGACGGCTGGTCGCGCGTCCGTGGCCGCGGCGCACGCGTTGAAAGTTTTGTGTTTAGCGACACTGCTGTCCCGTTTCCTATTCGAAAGGACTTCTTGATGCACACCGAGCGGAAGTGCGTCACAGTTCTGTGTGCTGACGTGATCGAGAGCTGCGCACGCTAGGTGGTGATAGTTGCACCCGGCGGCATGTCGTTTTTCGAGCTCTCTCAAACCGAAACTGAAACTGGTCGGTAATGAGGAGCCTGTAATTAAATATCTGTCGCGCGCTGCAGCAAGCGAGGTGCCGCGTTATGACTAACAGGACCCCAGCAACACATTGCAGCAAAAAAACGCGAGGCCAAACTTTTTTGTGTCAGTACCCCTTTAAAGGAGTACTGACACGATTCTGAGGCACCCCAAAAGGGAACTCTATCGTTTACACACTGTGCACTGTCATCGCTCTCCACACACCGGAGCCATACAACGCGTACAAAATATTATACATTGATTTTAAAGTTCGTCACCCAGCATCTGCAAGCCATCCCCACCGCAATGGACATTATCATGACACTGGGTTCGCGAAATTTGCGTCCTGCATGCAGCCTAAGTCGCAGAAATCACTCTCAGAGTCACTGGACGACAATGCACTCATCGTTGTTTACGTGAACCACGTGCGACTGACAGCAAACAGGCACCTGTTGCTAGTATGCCGCCAGTTGCAGTCTTCCCGTGACGTCAGAGCAGTCTTGATACGTCACTGCGAAGCCACCCTCTCGATACCGAAACCGAAATTGCTGTTTTAAGGTAGCGGTAATAAAAATATATTCGATGCATTCCCATGCACCGCGACACTCTTTTTAGGGTTCTCGACACCCACGTTTTTGTTTAGAGCAACAATCCGAAAATATTTAAAATTCGTGTCAGTACTCCTTTAACTACCGGGCACCTCACCCAGGCTTTTTCGGCTCAGAAACTAGGCAGCCGTTTCTGCGATTCCGAGAAATTCTGATGCACTATTGCGAACTACATCGGCTTTTCCCGGTCGCTGCTAAGGGCCTGAGTAGGGCCAATGAACGAATCCTAAGGCGCCTGCAGACCAACACCTTGTTGTGTCCTGTCATAATAAAGCATTTTGACCCAAAAGTTGATGGGCGGTACCCTCACTGTGGGAAAGTCTCCGATAACTTTCACATGGTGTTGGCATGTCAGATGAATCGTTCTCTTCCCCCTAACCCTTCACCTACTAGAGAGGAATGGGTGGCAGCCCTACTCAATTGCTCAGGACTGGAGGCTCAAAGAGCTCTAGTCCAACGGGCGCAGGTAGCGGCCTTATCCAGCAGGGTTCCGTAATAAGGACTCCTCCCATGTAAAGGGTCCTTTTGGGCCTGAAAACTCTCACTGATTAAACGTTTTTCACACACGCACACACACGGCTGCCTCACCTGACTGTAATAACGCGTTCTTCGCTTACGTTCACGCCGAGAAAAATTACGGCCGGGCTAGAGGGGTGACACGAAGCGCTTAGCGTTTCCCTCTAGATTGACCGTCATGTTCAATTCGTTGAATCACACTTTAACATTCCGCGGAATGGCGACCTCAGTCGAAGTCGTGGGTCCGGTATGCGACGCTCTACTGGCTATTACGCCTTTTTCTCCGATTACGCTCTCGCCGTTAACATCATTGATGACGGACGTTAATCATCGGGATGGAGAGGTATCATCAAGCGTCAACGTGCGTGCCTACACGTTAAATGGTTCTACAGCTGCCAAACACCAATACAGATTGCGCAAACTCTCCTATATCAATGTACAGTTAACATTCAGTTACTACTGTAAGAGCACGTTTTACATTGCTGTTATACTGGTTCTGATGATGAAGGGACCAACCATGTTTTGAAGAAGAATCTGTTTTTCAAAGGCACCACTTATCCATCTTATCCCCAAGCTAGCGCTGGAAATTAGCCCAAATGATGGAGGTTTTTCTCGTGCCAATACTCCTCCAGCTACTGGCGGATTTCCATGTTTACGGCAGTGGTGTTTTTCATCTTGTGAATGGTGATTTCAGCATATCCCAGGCCGCAGTTGGTAGGTTTGTTGCAAAACTGTATTAGGAACCTGCAAGAGACGCGTCAACGTACAGCTGGTGACTGCCACACGGCGCCATCCGGCCAAGCCTGTCGGCCCTTCACAGGCGTGCTAGACGGTGCAGGGTTGGACGGTCAGCAGTGTCCCGCTTTATTAAACGTATAATAAAGGGAGGTAAACATTGACGTAACCGCTTCGTGGTAATTGATGGCATAAGAACGGCGCTCGAACCTCATCATCTTGTTCTGTCTGCGTACTTTTCGAGCTACCACCTGTTTGTTCCACCTGCCCAATAAACATCATTACATTTGGTACATCGCGCGGGGTACCCACATCGTCGAAACCTTGGAACTCCGATTCCACACATTGTAGTCGACCATTATAGCCAACGCTTCGCAACAGGCGCCGCCTATCGTGGGCGCCGTTTGCCTCGGCACGGTTCATCAGTGAGACCCCCCGGTATGTTCAGGCGCGGATGATCAGGCTGTCTAGGACTGTCTGTCGCCCACAAAAAGTTAGTGCACTGATTAGGTGCGATGACGATGCTTAGTTGAGCACTGTGACCTTTTTCCCTGGCTAACGTGGCGATGCTATGGTATACGAACTACGAGTCTGAATTTGAGAGCTGGTCAGCCTTTAAAAAGCAGATAGCCACCGCTGTCGGTCTGCCGTGCGCACGTTACGCTCCGAACAATGGCTGAGCTCACGGCACAGGAATCAAACAAATTCTTTACTGCCTATATCGAGGACACAGTTGATGTCTCACCCGTCATAATATGCTGCCAAAATGCAGCATATTATGACGAGTGTCGACGAAGATGTCTTTCAAACGCTCCTTGGAAAGTTTCTCGCACGGTGTCCCTGTGCCAGAGCTATGACGAATTTATGACATAGCGAGTTTTCACTCGACGTTCAACCCAGCCTAGCCAACCACTCGCTGTACCGGACGTTATGCCTTACCATCTACCTTGCCGCAGAAACAAAAATGTTTATGTGTGAGGTGTTGGCTCGTCAGCTTTCTCTCCGTCCGTTTGCTCAGCGCCAGGACATACCAAACCAGCCGCAACTGCGGCAACAAACACCGCTGGCTCCCCTGCTCCAACTGCTTGTTCAAGAAGAGATTTCCGAGTCCATGCCGGTGCTCGTTCAGCAGTACCCTATCGCCGAGCCTCCTATTTACGATAATGCAACAAACCTGCAGAAGCTATAACAGCTCTTTCGTGAGTCAGCGTCACCTGTAGACAACAGCGAGAGGCCGCTCTCCACCTTCATTTGTTGGGTGTGTAGTGCAGTCGGAGGACGCGCACACAGCACTATCTACCTTCTCACACGCATGCTCGAGCTAAGTCGGTTTTTGCGTCATCACCCCGAGCGTGCATGGTTATATGTAGGGTTTGGCAGCAGAGGCCTTCCAAGTTGTTGCTATGGGCGGTTTTGCAAGCAGACAGGGCCGGTCATTAGCTATCCTGCTCAGCACTTTAATCTCCATTAACTTTTACTAAAACTAACATTGGACATAGGTGATGTTCATGACTTAGTTATAACCAAATCTTGGCAAAAAATTTATATGCACATGCCATTTTCACGCACGGGGAAAAATTTTCATCGTAAAATTACCCGAATTGTTGTTTCGCGTTCATATGCGTACATATATTCTTAGGTTAGGTAAACATGAGGAGTAAAGATCCTTACTCACCATTTCTGCAGCACACCCGAAAACCTCTACCGCAAAAATAGTAATGCAAAGTAAGGTTTTCCTGGCAATTCGTGTGATGCACGCACCCGAAACCTCTTTCGTCGCACTGTGTCATTTCTGACAACCCGGCCAAACAAATGAAAAACAAGTTGCTTCTACAGTATATCAAGTGGCCTACAAAATTGCAGAAATTACAGTCTCCTTGTCTTCCTTTAATATTCATGGTATAACACATCAGCCTCGAATTAAAAGCGGAGCCCTTCAAGCTTCGAGTAGCACTGTCGTATTCCGGGCAGAACTCGACGGATATATGCCACAGAACCGGGTTTTCACTACAATAAATTTCTTGTACGTCTCATTCGATATAAATTAACACTACAATTTTGAAACAAAAGTAAGGCTCACCCAGGCCTTGTTCGGCTTACCAAATGCAGATCATTTGTGTCAGCTTTGCAGAAAAAAAAATATATTTCTTAAGGCGAGAGTCTTAAATGCCTTATCAAACGCAAAGTTCGAACGTCAGCGTCGGCGTTACGCGTCGGCGGTGTGGTAGTCCCGCGGCGTCGGGGTCGAGTGAAGCCACTATATTACGTCATCATAGTGTCACACATCCCTAAAACTTGTTGCGTCATTATGACATCATCGTGACGTTAGTGTGACGACACGTGGCGTGACGTCACATGCTGTCGCTGATGCTTGGTCGAAGGCGGACCGGTCATGGAGGCAATGCAAAACCATGTGAGTTGCCCCCAGTCTTGGAGGCAGTGCGAAACGACGCTATAGGCTCAGAAAGCTTTCGAAGGGTGGCGCTGGGATTAACCCTTTATGGGGCCCAATACTAATGAACAACGCGCGCCGTCTATTGAGGCCGACATTCCCGTCGGTATCAGCTTCTTATAATGTTGTCACGTCTACGGAAGGCTTTACTTGAGAGGCGACGCTGCGGTAGCCTCAGCGGCCTTGAGTTCGCAGCGAGGTTGTCGCTATCGCCAGGCGCATCTTCTTCATCTTCACCTCTCTCATCCCCAGACCCACTACGGTGAGGTGCACGTACCCAAACTGCGATTGTAACAACATGTAGAAAATTTGAGCTCTCTGTTGTTAAGGGGTCTCGAGAAAAAAGTGGGACATATATGTCCCACTGCCCTATGAGTGTATCAGAGAACGTGGGACATATGTGTCCCACTTCCCTCTGAAAGACAGCCGTTTCAGAGAAAAAAGTGATTAGGTTCTCGCCGGTGTCACGACGGATTACTAATCTCAGTGGTTGAGATAATCCGCGAAAAAGGCCATTCTACATCCACTCGCCAGTGGTACTCGAGAAGTAGATGTGGGTACTGGGCATGCCTTGCCACAGTCGAATTTTTGCCCGTGAAGGAAGCTCAACTGTTTCTTCCACGGGAAGAGACTACCCTGTTTCAAGAAAAATAAAAATCGGATACTGCAATCAGCTGCAGACAATGCTAGTCTGGCTACGCTTCCGGAAATATCTCAATGAGTCGTTGACAATTTTACATTGCGCAAGTTTTTGAGGAAACAGTTTGGGTAGGCACGAAGAAAATCGCTATAATATCACATTTGGGAACTCGCGAGTACGAAATAAACTTTTCAAGCTTGCCTCTCATGCTGAATCGGGTGGAGAGCGCGCCAAAATCTGATGAAAAAGTATACAGCACGTGCAAGCGGTATGGTTCGTTTGGAACACGTGTATGAGCTGCCACCTTATGAATACCCTTAAAACAACAACAAAACTTCTTTCTTGAACATCCACGCAATTGCACTAAATGTATAAAAGCAATCGATTCAGAGGTTTTAATCTCAAAAATTAGAGCATGGCGAAGAAAAAAAGTAGGACATATAAGTTCTGCTACCCCACAAAGGGTTTTAATACATAAACTGAGAAGAAGATGTTTCGCCTTCAAGTCGTCTTAAGTGAATGCGAAAAATACCCTGTAAGTTTTCGTTAGCCATTTATTCATCTTTGTTCTGAGTAAATGCCTGAGTAAACCCCGAGGCGCCTACTGTGGCGGCGCCTCGGGGTTGCATTCTGAGTTGTCACAAACAAGATTGTCTGTCCCGCCTGGTCATAACACGTAAGTTCGATTTCCCGAGTGATCATGTTCGCGGGACATACGAACCAGGCTCGTACAATCAAAAGGGGCATTGTTCGGGCTTGCTTCTCCTGTGCATTAAAATAGTCCTGCTGTCACACAGTAAGCGCCAGCTTTCAGGCGTAGGTCACTCGCCGGTGTCACGACGGATTACTAATGTCAGTGGTTGAGATATTCCGCGAAAAAGGAAAGGAAGGTTTCCTGGGCATACATTGTAGTGCATGCGGCTGCACCCCTGGCTTTGCTATACAACACACGTGATTTTCTCCTACCCGGACGACCGCACCTTCATCATTGTTGAAGCAGCTGGCATGGCATGTGGAGAATGCCCACGCTTTCGAAGACATCGTTAGCCTAATCCAAACAAGAGCTGCCATTCTTGGAAGACGCGAGCACGAACGGTGGGTAGGGGGGCCTTTCTCTAAGTACCGTCTCGGAATCCTTGTGTCTCCTCCTTCTTTTTTCTTTATTCCTGTAAAACACCTTGTCCTCTTCGCACTGCGCAATCTTAACGAAAAAGTTTACTGCCGTGTAGCCAATTTTCGAAAACACGCCAAGCAAGCAATTTTTGAACAACGATGAGGATAAAATAATAGCGAGCTTGTGCAGAAATACGAGGCATCGATGGAAAATAAGAAGTCGGACACAGTGTCGCTGACAAAGTACTGCAGAGAAGCGCCCTTTCAGTGCAAGTGACAAGGTAAGGAGGCATAAAGGTTGCCCTAGCGCTACCTTAACTTGAGGGAGCACCAAGGAGGGCCTCCGTGAGGGAACCTTAGTAAGGAACATTCTAGACTACGTGATAAGGCGTCCTCAAGCAGTTAAGGCCCCCTCACTGAGGCAAGAAGCGTTTCAGAATACGGGCCTAAGCGCACTGCAGGGCAAAGGCCTCTCCCATGTTCCGCCAATCAACCCGGTCCTGTGCTTTCTCCTTCCACGTTATTACTACAAACTTCTTAATCTCATCTGCCCACCTAATTTTCTGTCTCCCCCCTCACGCGTTTACCATCTCGTGGAATCCAGTCAGTTACTTTTAATGACCAGCGGTTATCCTGCCGACGTGTTAAGTGTCCGGCCCATGTTCATTTCTTCTTGATTTTAACTATGATATCCTTAGCCCCCGTTTGTTCCCTGACCCACTCTGCTATCTTCATGTCTCATGAAAATGATAGGTTGCACCTATCATTTTCCTTTCCATCGCTCGCTGCGTCGTCCTCAATTTAAGTTCAACCCTCTTTGTAAGTCTCCAGGTTTCTCCTCCGTATGCAAGTACCGGTAAAATGCAGCTGTTATATACCTTCCTCTTGAGGGATAGTGGTAGACTACCATTCATGATTTGAGAATGCTTGCAGACTGTCCTCCATCCATCCTTATTCTTCTAGTTATTTCACTCTCATGGTTCGGCTTCGCGGTTACTACGTGCCCTAATTAGGCGTACTCTTTTACAACTTCCAATGTCTTGCCACCCCTCGCAAAGCGCTGTTCTCTGCCGAGATTGCCTCCATATTACTTTAGTTTTATGCATATTAATTTTCCGACCTAATATTCTGCTTTCCGTATCCAGTTCAGTAATCATGAGCTGTAATTCGTCTCCTGAGTTACTGATCAATGCAAAGTCATCAGCGAATCGCAGGTTACTAAGGTACTCTCCATTAACTCTTAGTCCTAACTCTTCCCAATCTAGGGCCTTAAAAAGCTCCTTTAAACACGCGGTGAATAGCATTGGAGAGGTGGTGTCTCCCTGCCGTACGCCCTTCTTTATGGGGATTCTGTCACTTTCTTTGTGGAAGACTATGGTGGCTGTGGATCCGCTGTAGATTTCTTCATTATGCTTATATAGGCTTCGTGGATGCCCTGATTCCGCAGTGCCTGCATGACTGCTGATGTCTCCACCACATCAAATGCCTTCTCATAATCTATGAAGGCTCTGCATAGGGGTTGGTTGTATTCCACGAATGTCTCTATCACCTGATTGATAGTATGAATATGGTCTATTGTTGAGAAGCCTGTAAGAAATCCTGCCTGGTTCGCCAATAGCCGACACAAATCGTGTGCGGTGTTTCGTTGCCTCCGCGATTACCTGTAGACACACACCATTGCACATTCCATTCGCACGAAGAGGGTGTATTCAAAGAAAGTGTTGTGACAGCCATAGGAGTGTCGGTGATTGGACTAAGAACTTTGGCAAATGTGGTCGTGCCGCGCCATCTTAGAGAGTGAACAAAAAACTGCAGGAGCCGCACAAACGCTTTGCGAACACTGAGGGTACAGCCACCTGGTGGGATTCCACTCCTTGCCCTCACTTTTCTTTCCAATCCCTTTCTTACTATACTAAACATCGTTTTACCCTCCCCTTCCTCCTCATCCTCCCCTGCATTTCTCTCCCCTTTACTATATTATACAAGAGCAGTGCAATGATACACTCTCTCTCCTCCTTTCTCTGCTCACGATTATCATATTGCTCCTCACCCTCACTTAAGTTTCCCATCCCTTTGTCAAAATGTACAACGCTATACAACACTTTACTTTCTACCTTCTCCTTATCACCCTTCGCTTTCCGACCATCTTTCTATATTATAGATGGCTATTCTGTGATTAACCTCCTCCCCCCTCATCCTTCTCATCATGGCTAATAGCACGACTAACACGGAAGAAGATAAAGGGGCACGGGGCACTTCTTCCGTATTACTCGCGCTGTTAGCCACGATGAATCTACACCAACTCGTGCGGTATTCCATCCCGCTCCTTTCCAACCACCTAACTCTCCCTTCCCTGCTCCTCAGCTTCACTTCTCTTTCCCACCACTTGCTATACTATCCGAAAGATGGCTACACGTTGCTTCCCCTTTACTTTCCACAGTTGCACCAAGTTTTGAGCGGTCGCCGGTAAAGTCCTTCACCGGCCGTGGTTCTCGACCCGGGCCCGGACCCAAGCCAGCCACTTACTAAAGTTTACCCGCCTGAGCCCGCTCTGGTGACTAAAGCCGAGGCCGGCTCTAGGCCCGAGTCCACGAAAAAACTTCGCCAACCCAAGCCGTCCCAGCCCGACCGCCTATAAGGCCCGACCAAGAGAGGAGCATAAAATTTTGAGCAACGAGTTTTAAACATTAATAGAAGTTTTGTTGCCGCATGCTTTGCTAAGAAGTCAATATTAGCGTTCAGTAATTAAGTGCGAACACAGTAGGAATGTTTAAGGAACAATAATGGATACGAGTGACATTTATTTACGAGTGGTATACTGCACCTATTTTTTTTTCGGCATACACAGTTAGAAAACGTCAAGACAGTTTTGTAACACATTGTGACACCCGAATTTATTTGCAGCACGACTTCAGCTTTAGCAAAAGACCGAATAAAAACACAGGGTACAGGGAACGCACTGCACTTTTCTCGAATTACTTGCTTTTATTGCGCTTTCTATCAAATCTTAAAGGATGCTCCACCAACAAACTTAATCGCACACCCTTCTGGTTATTTAACACCAGTCCTGTGTATAATAGCAGCTTGCCTTTACAAGAAAAAGGAAAGATGAAAGCCAAATTTATTAACACTGCTTTAAATACACACATTTCCATTTGTGGGGATTGAGGCTAGCCCGTTGCCATTGCGCGGGTTTTCGCCTAATTTCTGCCGTCCCCATGTCCTCGCATGACTCTCCCCTCCTCCGCGGTCCGTCGGTTCTGGGAGAGCGGGAGTGACGCTAACCTCTCACCCGGCGCCGATTCTCGACTGTGGCGCCGCGCTCGAGTCTCGCGTCTCGCGAGACGTTTCGCGCGCGCGGCGGGAGTCAGAATCTCTCTGGACAGCGTGGGGTAAGCACGTCTTTTGTTTTCCGTCCGTCGGCTCCTTTGTTCTTGGGGTTCGTTCGGACGGTTCGCCAACGGTGCCTTGCGCCCGCGGTGAACGCTTACCCTCCGTTGCCCTTCTCCGAACGCGAGGCCGAAGAGCGGTGCGGTGTGTTCGCGCGTGGTCTTACTACGCCGAGCCGTACCTACCGAAGCCAACGTGAGCGGAGTTTGCCCTCACTCGAGCGATCGGGCCCTGTTGTCACTGATCGTGCGAGTACGCAGCGTAGTCGCGAGGGAACGTTTCCCCCCAGCGACGTGTCGCCGTGAGCCCTTTTGCCCGCGGAGACGTGCTAGCGGCACCCTTTGTGTTGTATTTTCGCCCGTCGCGTGGTTAAGCCCGCTGCTTTTCCCGCCGCCTTTTGCAGCGGGCGTTGTACTGCGTTTTGTGGTGTTGCCGCAGGCAATAAAGTGTTGCGGATCCCGAGAGCAGTATACTGTGTACTTGCCGCGCTGCGCTCGGCGCCTTTGCTGCCCGAACGCACTTGTGCTGCGGCACGCTGGTTCATGCGAGGCGACGGCAAACGCGGCCCTGTGGCTCGCTAAGTCCGAACCCACGCTAGTGGCCGTACTCCTGAGAAGTACGTGCACACTACACATTATAACTGTAACAAACCACGTGTAC
This sequence comes from Rhipicephalus appendiculatus, assembly GCA_030522465.1. NCBI lineage: Eukaryota > Metazoa > Arthropoda > Arachnida > Ixodida > Ixodidae > Rhipicephalus > Rhipicephalus appendiculatus. The sequence continues at coordinate 272,230 of JALIZH010016890.1, forward strand.
ACATTGATAGGTGTATCTACAAAGAGAAGTATAAGTGTCTATAGATTCTGGCTTTAAGCGCGTCGTACGCTCCTTCATGATACAACCTACCGTGCTGAAGTTTCTCCCCCTACTTGCACTGGTGGCAGGGACGGCCAACATCTGCCTCACGCGTAATGAAAGGTGGAGGAACTTCTCTTTTTTATACTTCCCCACTGTAGTAAATTTCCGATATCTTCACACACCTCTGTGGAATTCCAGTAGCTTCCGAGTTCATCAATTCATTTCTGAGGCTCCATAACGTGGTGCCACTCTACAAAGTCAACTATAAGCCTCATAATTGTGGGCTCCTAACTGCAGGTTTCTGCAGCGTATGCATGAGATGATGAGGAACTTGTCGGAATAGCGAACATTTTTGTTTTCACTGACGCGCACAGTTACTTCCTAGAGCGCTCGCAGCTAGCGAAATGGCGATCAAAACAACATTGCAGTCTTCTGTAATTAACTGAGCTCCTGTTTCATCTGAACAAACTGTTTTGCCCTCAATTTTAATGAAGTTATTGGTGATGCCTTAGCGGGAACCAAAGTCGAACGTTTTTCCAGCTTTGTTTTGCACAGCAAAGCCAGTGGCAGAGTAGGTTGTTTCTCTTTCTCAAGCATGTCGGTTGCATCTTTGAATGGTGCCAAAAAAGGAATTATCTGCTTTATTGCAGTTTTGCTGACTTGTTCCATCATCGAGCTTCCCCTGGAATCTAGAGGGATTTCAACTTCCTCGTATTGCGTGTACACAGAGATCAGCATATTGAGTTTTGAGTTGCACTTGTTACTTCTTTTTTTACGCCACGGAGTAGCTAGCTGGACAGACGACTGTGCTTCCCAAAAGTAACGATGTCCTTAACATTTTTAACGGCCCATGAACGTGTGGCGAGTTTTCACCCCACAAGTCATCGTCGAAAGTGTGACGTAGCACCGTATTGAGGACGTGTGCGGTGCACCTCTTATATGGGCGAAGTGCGCTGATCACATTGGCTCCATGGTCAGACAAGAACATGGCATTTTCTAAGAAGCTTTCATCCAGTCCAAGCTTTCTGCATCTTCGACGAAGCTCTCTTCTAATGCGGTCGCCTGTTTTTTTTTTTTTTTCTGGAGAAAAAGCGCTTGTAAACAGTACTAAGGTTTTCAGTTCCCAGTCGTCGTACTCAGTCCACGTGGCTTCAGTCATTGAAAAACAACCATCCTGTACCGCTGCCTAGATTACTGGCCTCAGCCTTCCTCGTAAAGCTTCGGCCACTTCAGCAGTCTTGCGGGACAGTGTTGTGGGGTGTGGAAGTAATTCTTTGGCGAATATGGTTGCGTCCCGGGCACCGGCGGTGACACGTTCATCGGCAATTTTCAAAAATCCTTCATCTCGAACGACGTCGAAGGGCCTCATTATCTTTAGCGCACTATCAGAGGCACGACGTCGCCTAGCTTTCATTTAAATTGGAAGGAACCGCGGGCTCCTTTTCAAAAAAGAAAGTAAGTACAGCGGATCCATCGTTGACTTGCACTTGCGCCTGTTAAGGTGAGACGCTCCGGTCTAACACATATGAAAGCTCAAAGAGCTTTTGCACTATTAGCATTGGAAAATAAAAGGCAACACTCGGCGATGGAGAGGACACGTCGTTAACGTGACGTCACATCAGCGCGACTGCCGCGACACCTGCGTTTCTTCTCGGGCTAATAGCAAGGGTAACGCGTTCCCAAACAAATTAGTGCACGGCGTGAGTATATGTTCCAGCATTTATTTTATTGCTTTGGCAAGCATGCAGCTATTTCTTCTTGCTAATAAATCAACTATCAGCCAGCAAAATTTCTAGCCTAGCCCGCCCGCTTGATAATTATCACAAAAAGGCCACCTTCCATCAGGCTACCTTAAAACCATGTATTCCCAGTTGTTGAAACGCACTGTCACCTTTTTCAGCACTCAAACTTTTCCCTCCTTAGGATAGGGCGCCCTATAGTATTAGGTTATGGTTGGTTTGTGAATACGGGCATACCATGTCACGTGATATCGTCATTTAGTCAAAGGTGGGTTGATCACGGAGGCAGTTCAAACCCCGCTAGGTGTAGAAAGCTTGCAATGTCTCCGATCCTGGAGACAGTGCGAAATCGCGCAACTTCCATAAAGCTTTAGTGGGGGGGGATGCACCGAGGAGTGTATGTGCCGTGAAAAAATAAAAAGATGGAGTCATCTTTGCGAATACATAAGAGTCCCTATGAATTTTATTTCTTTCTGCGGCAATATTAATGGATGGCTAATCGGCCGGTCAAAGAATGCGCTAGGGGACTGTGCATTGCGCCAGTACCGAAACGCGTCCGGTAAGTCACCTGCTTGCCTTGATAATTCAGGAAATTGGAATGCCTACGTAGAAATGCGCTATCTCCTCTTTGAAATGACCAAGCACCATGCCTGTGAATAGTCCGCCTCGGTGGATCAGTGGCTAGGGTGCTCGGCTGCTGACCCGAAGGTCGCGGGTTCGATCCCGGCCGCAGCGGTCGCATTTCGGTGGAGGCGAAATGGTAGAGGCCCGTGTGCTGTGCGATGTCAGTGCATGTTAGAGAACACCAGATGGTCAAAATTTCCGGAGCCCTCCACTACGGCGTCCCTCATAATCATACCCCCCACATATTATTATTATGCCTGTGAATAACTTGTGCACTAAAGAAGCACTTTACTCGATTCCTGTTATGTGACATAGTGGGAAGGCACACTTCGATCCCCACTGATCGTGAGGTTTTGTAAATATCATGTGAGTGCGCGAACAACTTGTCCATTTCGTCCGTGCCGCGTTCAAGGGAGTAAAAAATAAAAAAAAAGCACAAGCATCACATCACCGCGTGAGCTGCACCTTCGCAGTCTATTTGGCCGCTTTAGTGTGATAAAAATAGTCACAGTTTCGCCACAAGGTGAAGCAATGAATGCGATGGCAACAAACTGAAATGTGAAGCGACGAATGGCAAGCAGATCCAAACTTGCAGCTCGCTGCTCACGCACACATGACGCACGAAAACAACACGCACAGGACGAGAGCAAACTAACAACGTTCACAGCTCGACACTTAACTCGCTGCTAAAACAAAAACGACGCACGAAACGTATTCACAGGTAAGGCGGATTCACACCGGCGACTAGCACCGGTCGCGCGACCATTTGCGACTGGCGACCAAAAAAGCGACTGAAAGCGACCGATGTTCACACCGGCAGGGGCTGCATGCGAGCGACCGGAAGTCGCAAACCCAGAAAGTCACGTCCGGATATCGTTATCAGTGAGCCAAGGGAGCGCAATAAAAAAAGAAAAGAAAAAGCGACGAGCCCGGTTGCAAACAAATGCTGACGTCAATTCTGGGCTTCATTGATTGGTTCCAACCGTCCTGCGACTGCAGTCGCGCGACTGAAAAGTCGCTCAGCGAGCGACTGAGCAAAAGCAGTCGCTTTGCGACAGAAGCGACTGTTTGCGACTGTTTGCGACCAGTCGCAAAGCGACTAACTTGGTCGCGCGACCGGTGCTAGTCGCCGGTGTGAAGCAGCCTGTACAGACGAACGCGAACTAACAAGTGCCGAAGTTGTTACTTCACTGTGTTTGAAAAGCGTGCTCTTTTCGCCAACGGGGGGTACTGCAGCGAGCGAAGTGACCTTCGTGCCCTCGGTAACTGCAACACAATCGTTCCGGCGAAAACCCAAGACGTACGATTCTCCCCCCACCGCGAGACGGGCGTCTACCCCTCACGGGGCAAAGTATACGCGTGGGAGATGAGCGCGCGAGTCGCGACGAGCGGGGCGCCGTGCTAAAGCCTCGCCGAGCGCGCTTTTCACGCCATCTCGCTGTTAATGCTGAAAACACCCTGAAAAAACGCTATATATAAATAGCTCGCCGTTTGAACGTTCAAGGACGTGTGCTTTCGTGGCTCAGCGGTGAGCGCCACACGCTGCGGAGCGAGAGGTCCCTCGTTCGATGCCGCGTGTCGGAAACATTTTGAATTATTTTTCTTTGTGGCTTTTATAGATATATAGATACATATACATGTACGGGACATGACGGCAACGGCGACGGTGACGCCGACGGCAAAAACCAGCTGAGCGTGTCCGTATAATTGATGTCGCAATAAAATGTAAAAAGCAACATTGGCGTATTGTCAAGTGCCCTGTGAGACAGCCATAGCGGATCGCTTTAGGCCTTGAATCGTTTTAGGTAAACGCATAAACGCCAGACTCTTACCAGGCGGCGCTGCGAAAAACACGCCACCAACACCCTCATCACAGACCTGGCCCTTACTGGGTCGTGCAAAGACAGCTGTCCGCAAAGGAATGTGCATAGGCCAAAATAGAAGCCCGCTTTGTTTTTTGTGGAGGTGTGCTTTCCAGAAAATGAAGGACATGAACATCTTCTTTCGCTGGTGCACGCTCCAGAAATGCAGAAAGCTCATAAAAGTGAACCGCGGGTACAGTGAAAAAGAAGTTTCAATTATTTCGGTGTGCTACAACCTGCAAGTACAAGCGATCATCGCACGACATTGATTTAGAAGCAAGCTTTCCGATGTCCGTTCTGTAGTGCCTAAATGCGTTTAATTTAGATATATACATAAAATCAAAGCGACTAGTGCGCGCGCGACCAGATAGGTTAGCTATGTATCTACGATCAGTGGTAGAAAGCTTGATTTAGGAGTTATGAATGGCCACCACAAATTTTGCCTATTCTGTTTCATTCTCCATTTACAGCGTTGCGTTGGATTGTTTTATTGCGCGTATTAGAAGGTTCTGCGGACAGTTTTCTTCAGTTTGTATGGGAACGTGCGTGACCGCTTTCGCGGGGTACAGACGAACGCCAGACAAATCTGATGGTGGTGACGACCAACAGGTGGCGATTTACGTCTATGGCGCACGTGTTAGCATTTTCCCAGTTAAAACCGAGGCGTCGGTACTTCGAAACGTACGAGAACGATGCTCTGCGTTCAAGCCCAATACAGATTATCGGAGGCGACGGTGTGCGTAATGTATATCACGCGTCTTCAGTCCGACTGTAGCTGCTCCGTGGTACATGGTGCGCACTGCGGTCAGACCGCCAAGCTTCATAGACAAGGTTACCCCCCGTTCTCCTTGAGGGCTCCGCAATAGAGTAACAGTAGGGTCACATCATCATACTTTTACTTGTGAACGGCTTTGAAGAATGCAAGTAATTCGCTTACCCTACACGTTCAACGGCCTCTATCAAGCACTCTCACATTTCTGCTTCGTACGACAGCTATATAAATCGGTAAAACTTAACGTTCTCATTTAGTCCTCTACGTCCGTGCGAATCCATAACGCAAAAGTCGCGTCGATTGCGGTGTTTCTTGCGGCGCACGAAGCTGTCACGTTTACTTCGTTTGCGCTATCGTTCTGGCGAGCGATCGAACAAACACTTCATGGCGGTTCAATGGCGCATCCGACTAGCGGAGAGAAGTTCATAGCTCTCCTTTTGTGTTCTAAATGCGCAAATCGCACAATACTAAGCTAGACCGTTGCTTTGCACTCGCTAGTTGCATGTGGTCCTGCAGAAAACTATGCAAGGCAGTCGGACTTTACACTACCCGATACACCTCTCACAGGGGGCGCTGCGCATCTTCTAAACTCCATAGTCTGATCTCTATAAGGCTTCTGCGAGTTTTCAGTGCGTGCTGAAGACCATGCGAACGAAATACTACATCGCGGAGGTCGATGTAACCGTGATCATTATTTTGCAGCATGTTCCACCGACGTCAATGTTCTGCCTCATGGAACAAGAATATTTTAGTCCATGGCAAAGTCTTCACAAAAAAATATAGACATCTCAAGTTTAAACAAGGTTCTGTGTTCTGGAATGCATACAGGAAAGGCTCGGTAATTAGAACTGGAAGGGGCCTATGAAAGTGCTCAAAAAAGTGGACTTCAAATTAATGGGCTAGAGCTAGAATGAGCGGACTTCGCACCACACTCATTGGGCCAAAACCTAAAGAACCTACCTCTGGATTCGGTATCGCTATTTAGGCGGTACTACAGGTTTGTGGCAGTTGATTTCGTAAATTAGGTTCATGGAGCTTTAACAGCGAACAGATATACGTAGCAGAGTTAACGCAGTCATAACAAAAAGTAATCAGGAATTCGCCTGTGCTTGCGTTTCTTCTGTCGTGATCGACTCCATGAGCATAGATTGCAGCCTGCCCAAAAGCTCCAGCGCAGCGTCAGAATTCCCATCTGCGGAGAAAAGATTCTGTCTCGTTGTTTTGCATCTGTAGTAAATTTGGTTTGGTTTAGTTTTCCAACACATTGTATTCCCTCTGGGCCGCCTTCTGTTAAGAGCGATGAAAACCAGGGGCTCCCATTTAGAAGTAACCGTCGTGGATGCCGACGTGTTCGAATAATGGGGAATTTTCCCCCATAGAAAAACACAGGACTGGGCCACGACTAGGGCTTGAGTTCGAATTAACCTTATGTTCGAACTAACCGAGTTCAATAAACAAGCTTTTACTGTATAAACTGAGGTTAATACAGTAAAACGGAGCATGGTAAAGGCCCCTGTACTTAGATTTAGGTGCTCGTCAAAAAACCACAGATGGTCGAACTCTTTCCAGCGCCGTCCGCTACAACGTTTCTCATGATCATATCGGGGATTGGGAGCGTGTTATTATTATTATTATTATTATTATTGTTATTATTATTACTATTATTATTATTATTATTATTGTTACTATGATTATTATTATTATTATTATTATTATTATTATTATTATTATTATTATTATTATTACATCAGGTATTACACATGGACTCCTTGATATACCTATGTCTAATATGAACTATGTCTTCCTGCTTTGAAAATAAATGATGCTGTAGTAACTGAAGCAAACATTTCTAAGCTGCTTTTGAATCCCGATAATAAGAAATCAACTTGCTCGTATAGGGCTCAAGATACCTTTTTCAAAATGCATGCTAAATTGCGCGCCTCTTACTCAACTTTTCGCTTCCCAAGAGCCCTGCTTCTGAATATACTGCAGAAATAAGCGTCATTTAAGCTATTATATGCCTACCGCTTCACCCTCCTTGTGCAACGCCTTCCCAAACTCACGCATTTTTGCTAACAAAATATTTTCCGATTCAGTACCTCCAGTAGACAGGAACGAGAAGCCTCTCTCTCCACCGTCACCTGTTAGGAGAGTTAGGCTGACGGTGCGTGCGCACGCAGCAAATACTACGTTCATGGGCGTATGCATGACCAAAGTCTCTGTTTCCGTCACCGAACACAGTTTGCACGATTATTGGCAGTGTTTTGCACCAGAACCCTTCTAACTCATTGCTATAGACAGGTTTACAAGCATACAGGAGTTCGCGCCAAGGACGGGTCGATAATTGTACTGCGAAGCCATTTATACTGTTCAATAACTCTTTCAAAAAGTAACGTAGGCTAAGCTCGAGACATTGTTATAACGACTTTATATCTGACTCGAAAAATTTTATAGGCACACAAAATTATTCGGCAGGACAAAAATGTGTTGCTCATTGGAAAATGACTCACATTTACGCTTTGCGTACTGATGTGCGCATATTATCTGACGCTAGGTAAATAAGAAAAAGAAGGGCCCTCACTTACCAATTGCGCAGCAAACCCGAAAACCCATGCCGCACTCATAATAAGGTAAAGTAAGGTTTTTTCGACAATTTGTGTGATGCAAGCAGCCGAAGCCTTTTGCGTCACATTGTGTCATCCCTGACAACCCTGCGAAAAAATAAAGACTGGTTTTAAAGTTGTCCAAAATGCAAAAAAAAAAATGGCGAAGCTTGTACTATGCCAGGCAAGGCTTGAAACAGCGAAAGTTGTCAATTCTGAAGACTAATCTGGTTGCTTCTAGGTTGCTTTCTGGGCCTTAGCTAGGTGATGTAGGCTCTAGGTTTCTTCTAGGTTCTTGATAGGTTTTAGCTAGTTGATGCTTGGTTGTTTCTACCTTGATTCCTAGCGCAGAGAGTTGCAAATTAAACCACACAGACAAAGAGACGACAGGGGTGTACAAACTCCTGAGACAGAAACTCGTGCTGAAACCAAGCGTTCGCACCTTTCATAGATGGACAGCGTAGGCCTCCCATCATTTTGAGGGTTTCTCGTAGCCGCCGCTGCCTCTCCCGCTCCCTTAGTATTCACTCGATGTACGTACTCGGGGTCCTCAACTCGTCGCCGTCACTTTACAGACATTTGTCGGGCTAGCTGTTGCTTTCTTCATATTTAAGGCAAAAGCATTTAATGTCTCATACTCACGTCCACTCATCCGTGCCCTTGGGACGGTGCCAGCTGTGGCTTTTCCCCCTCACACTCCCAACAATCTCGAGATGGCACAGCGGCGCATAGCAACAGTTCCGCCGCCATACGTGCGGCCTCTCCCCCTTACACTCTCTCATCAATCACGTGATTGCTGAGAGACAGTCAAACACAGGGATTTTTATAGGGTCTTGACGGAGAGTCACTCGAATGACATGGCAGAGTCACTCGAATGGCCACAGCCTTTCGCCGAACACACTTTGGAATTTACAGTGTCCTTCAATTTTTAGTGGACCAGTGGTGAGTAATGGATTATGGGACTAACCCAATTTCTGTGCCACAAACCCCTTTATGACGATGAGAGTTTTCGTTTAGGCCGCATAGTGGCACACACTCGTTAAGAAGATAACTTTCGGCGATCGGCTCAAAAAGCACGGTTTGCTAAAGAGCTTCGCTGTAAAAAGACATTAGGATATAGTTGCCTTTATTTTTCGCGTTATAGATATCAACCTTGTGTTAAGATCGCAGCTATTCATGTTTGATCTAGTGCCCTTGCGCCCGCACAAAAGACGGCGGGTAAGCACCACAAAAGGCGGTATGTGCCAAGCAGGTCCTAGCATAGCATAGCATAACCATGCGTAGTATATATAGCAAGGGCTAGCGAAAAGAAGTGAAGGTGAGGAGAAGTGACGGCAGGGCGAGGGGGGGAATGAAAGGAGAAGGCCAGAGGGTAAAGCCTACGATGGCCTTGTAGAGTATAGTTAATGTGCGACAGAGTGTTGGTATGTACCAAGAAAGGTTATTGCATAGCAATGCGTCGTATAGTATAACAAGCGGGTCGGACAGGAAACTAAGCGTAAGGAGGAGTGACGTCAAGGTGAAGATAGTAGACAGGAGGAGGTGAGAGGGGACCCATAGCATAGCCATGTGTAGAGTAGCTGCAAGGGGTTCCAAGTAAAATTGAGAGTAAGGAGAAAAGAGAAGAGGAGTGATGGTGAGGTGCAGTGGCGTGAGGTTAAGGAGGAAGGTAAGGCGGAGGTGATGAAGTAAAACATATCATAGCCATGTACATTATAGTATAGCAAGGGGTGGAAAAGAAAGCGAAGGTAAGGAGGAGTGATGTAAGGGTTAGGAGGAGGGGAGAGGACGCAAAATAGTAATAGAGAAATAGGTGAATAAAAATGACAGATGATTCGTCGCCGCAAAGACGAAAAAATTCACCTTTCTGGGAAACGCCATTTTGAAACCCGCCATGCTTCACAGATGCACGACATGGAGCGCCATCTCGTTCAGCATTTAATAAGTAAGTAGTGCCTTCCACACGAGAAATTCAAGTTGAAGGTAAAAAATATTTGCTTCAGAATTAGCTGCGCTAGCTCGAAGCAATGACACCAGTTGGGGTCAGAGGAACTGAAGAGGTTAACTGTTCGTATTGCAGGCACAAGTTCGCGGTAATGAAGAGTATCCTCTTCAGCACACCGACCGCTGTTTTTTTCGACGTCACGACTGTGTGACAGTCGTACGCGAGTCGACTGCGTGTAGCGCTCGGCACAGTGAAAGAAAAATATGAAATTGCGTGATTATTAAGCAAAGTGCGAATTAAGCAAGCGTCAAATATCACTGACAAAGGTAATAAGATCCGTTTCTGCAAGTTAAACGGCCTTCCGCACTACTCTAGAAGACGCTGCCATGGCGTGTCTTTATTCAAGTTTCTCGGTTCCCCGTTGCATGAACATTCGCTCTGAGGATGCAGAATGGGAATGTTTGCTTGGCGTCGGCCGCGCTTGGTTTCTATATTGCTGAAATATTTCGATGAACAATATCTCAAGTGACGTAGGACTTCTTTGACTTATGAAAAATAGTTAGGTCATAAACTGCGGTTGTGTACGACATTCCTATTAAACTATCGCTCTCATGTAAAAAGTTTAAAAACGCCAATTCAGAGTCGTTATTCAGGCGATTGTCACTTTAGCTGCAGCAAAGCAAGCATGTACGAAGAGTTCGCGTGTCGAAATAGGAGTAGTATGACTGTAACGGCAGTGTTAGTCAACGTTGATAAAAACATTGCATTTTTGACAAAAATATCTTTGACAGCAATGAATTATTTAAGTGGTTTGTCCTAAAAACGTTTACTGAAGGCCTAGTGCGACCACAATAAGTAATACTTTCAATTATTACAATTACAAATAATTTTTAATTTTCGTGAGAGCACGTCATAGGAGTGTTTTTTCATGAAACTGAGAAGTGGGTACCTCTGCAGCAAGAATAATAAGTTATTGAACGTCTGATTGTAGGTTAAGCTCTCCTACAAGAATTTTATGAAATTTCAGAACTATACAAAAATAGAAAGATTTCGTTCCATACACACCATGAACGCACCAAAATGCGGCTCCTGATGCAAGCACTATTGGTATATATAAAGCTGGAGTCATCACTGACTTTTCTATCTACAGCAGCAGCGTACCTGTACCGCAAGCGCCCTCTATTTTCTTCTCGCCTTGATTCACTTCAGTACAATGGCATATATATTGGAGGAATGTACTACAACCAAATACACTGCAATATTGCTTAGCACATAAGGACGGCCCGCAACAATGCGTTTAAAGCGCTAACACAATAGCGTTATCAAAGAAACAAGCGATGCAGAGTTTACGCACATGCAGGCGTGTTTATTTAGGCAGAAAATGGCATACTGCAACGAAGGCTACGCAATACTCCAGGTGCTATATATCTATTGACAAAGTAATCAAGGAAGCGTTGAAAGAATGATGGAAGCTCCACACATACCCTTGAAACTGCTTCGTAGAAAAAAAAAGAACCCTATCGAGGTGTCATGTAGTGCGAGGAGGCACATTGTAAGATTTAAATAATGCAATATTGCGTGGCCGAAGCGCACCATTTGAATCGCGGAAGGAGAGGGGGGGATTATAGGCCCACCCGTTACAACAAAACTCTGAGGCCTAATTGATTATCATCATCACCCACAGCATCCACAAAGTGTGCAGTTGTGCTGTTGCGCGCATGGCCTTGCGCAATTTCGTAATGACGTGTGGTGGATCAATGCTGCCCACATATAACGAACGTGACGTCTCAATAACTATTCCCCATTTTGACAAAACGTCTTGTAGGCGCACGTACGAGACCCAGAAATATGTTCTCAAAATTAGGTTTTCGACAGCAATTCTTCGCTAAGATAACATACAAACTTTCGCCACAACAAACACTTGTCTGCTATATTGGAAATTGAAAAAATTTTAGAACGCCTCGAGAAACTTCAGGGGCACTTGTTGGTCACCATAATTCCCACCAAAGAACAAGTAAGCTACAGTCATCTCATTCTTTTTTTTTTTTTTTGTTTACTTTCGAAGGACGTTTGAGGAAAGAAATCACATACATGAGAAACGGCGTAAAGTAAATTTCTTTCCTTTATTTTAATATTGTTGCATTATATGCCCGTGTTTAAAAAAGTTCTCGAAGCACAAAAATTAAACTGAGGACAAAAAACTCCGACAAACATCTTGCGTTGCTTTCGGGTGCACCGCTGTACTTCAGAATTGTGCTGAAACGTGCGTGTTTTATGAAATATGCCGAACTCTCGATATGGTTTCTTTTTTTTCGAGAAGGCCATTTTAATTTTTTTTCAAACCTGCCCCATTCAAGCAGTGCACGTTGTTAGAACAAAAAGAAAAAAAAAATTGGAGAATGCTTGAGCTACGCCTTCAAGAGCAGATCGCGATAGCGTAGTCTGACTTCGTGCGCATCGCCTTCTGGACTGCTAGCCTGCTTCGGTTCTCGGTGCATGCCTCAACCATGCTGCGAAGAAACAAACGACTGTGCACTTAATATTGGCCGTTTTAAAGTATCATTGAATACCTACTGCATGCACAGTTCTTAAAGGGGAACCATACCGAGATAACGCCGTTTTCAAATAGTATTAACAGTCCTGCAACAACTAGGGGCGGTTCATTTTGCCGACACACTCGTCAATAATTTTAAATAAGCAATGAAAAACGAGTCAAAACCGAAACCGAAACGGGGAGCTGCTCCGTGCTCCATGCTGGGTACGCGATGACGTCATGGCGTCACGAAATCCGCTGCACGCCACCACGGCGTAAACGTAAACATTGCTCACGTGCCTCTTCTTTCGCGGGAAAAGCAAACTGCCGATGTCTTGCGACGTGGAAACAGGCTGTGCCAGCTCGTCTGAACTGACCAGCGAGGAGTGCAGCTACATGAGCGCGGAAGCGTCGCCTTTCGATTTCGACCCGCCGGCGCGTGAAGCAGCTGACGTACCCCGCATCGACGGCATCGAGCTGCGGCAAAACGAAGGGTGAGCAAGAGTCATCCCTTATTTATTTTACCCCCGTATTCATAAACGCTCCTTGACTTGAACTTGACTTGCCACCGCCTCAAGGCAGCGTTTGAAACGCGTTTGTGCTGCCTTGGCACCGCCTAAAAATAGTGCGTTCGAAACGCGTTTGTGCTGCATTGAAGGCGGCGGCAAGTCAAGTTCAAGTCAAGGAGCGTTTCTGAATACGGGGTTTACACCCCAATTACGTAACTGATTGCTGTCGCTTGAACCCACACAGATGTTCGTGTGATCGGAGCACACACAAGCGTTTATGCCGGGCGACCAGTTGACGCGCCGAACCGCACAAAGCCACTTCTCCCGAAGAGCGCTGTTGGAAGGAAACGAGTGATAACGCACTCCCTTGGTGTTTCTCGCTTTGTTCGTGCAACCTTCAGCGCAACACCACCTTCCAACCATCGTTTTTCACCACACGCTATGCAGCTAACAAAAACGAACTGTGCTAGCGTCAGCGTCGCCTCGAAGAAAAAGCGCGCGCCGCGAGCAAGCCGAGCAAGCGTCCGTGTGGGGGGACGAGAAAGAAGTAGGCCGATACGTCACGTACACAGGGTGGCCCGCATTTGAAGGTATGATTCCGGAATTGGTTACCAATTTTTAAAACTCGTTTTCCGAAAAACTAAATTACTTAAGGCTGTATAATTTGGCACATATCATCAGGGCACCGAAGAGAACTTATGTTTAAAGTTTTATTTAAATCGGTGAGTATCGAAAAATCGCCGGACTTCCCCTTTAAGTGCCCACAACGCCATAATTATTACTTTTGCGAATCGGCGTAGGACCCACTACTTGACTTAGCGCAACACGCGAACCTACGCAGCTGTTCACATTGTTGATGGTTGTGCTGATGATGATGATTAAATGTGTCTGAGAGCTTTGTAATGGTTGGGCCTTTAAAACACCCATTCGTTTCTGAATTGACGTTTCTTGACGCCTGGCGCGATTCTTCGCACCTTCCACTTCATGACATTCATATAGTGTTTTTTTTTTTTAGGGGCGAAGATCCTTAGGGTGTGGGTCTGTCCCTCCTCTGTAGTCGTAGTAGTAGTAGTAGTGGGTAGGTAGGTGGGTAGGTAGGTAGGTAGGTAGGTAGGTAGGTAGATAGCCACGTATAGTGATACGTGGCTATCTACCTACCTACCTACGTGATAAAGATGAAGATGACGCAGTATAGTGGGACGTACCCAATACACGTGATAACGATAAAGTATAAGCGCGTTCCAGTATAGTGACATGTACCCACGACACGTGATAACGATGACGATGACGCTGATTACCATGAAGTATAAGCGCGTTCCAGACCACACATTCTCTTTCTGCCATTGATGAAAACGATCGAGCTTCGCCCACTCATCATCATTCACTTCGTGGATATGGCGTGATTTTTAGATGCGAAGCATCTTATGCTCGGGGCTCTGTCCGTCCCTCCCGCGTCCCCCGTCCCGCGTCCGGCCACTGTCATGAAGTAGGGAAGCACCCATTATGCGAACCAGAACCCTGTAGTAATATGAAGGCCGTCAACCCTAACACAGTCATCAGAGTCATGGCCGAGAGCACAGAGAGGCTGCTTAGCAATGGCTAGGCAGGTGGTGTCTGTCGCCCAGGTTGACCCCATTCCTTGAGTCATGGCCGAGAGCACAGAGAGGCTGCTTAGCAATGGCTAGGCAGGTGGTGTCTGTCGCCCAGGTTCACCCCATTCCTTAATCTTGCTTGCATGTGTTTGGAGGGGGGCTTAGTGCGTCCCTCCTTTCCGCGTCCCACAGCGCATGCGCGTCCCCTCCCCCCTCTCTCTCCTAAGCTCACCCCCCTTTCTCTCCTCTAGGAATCGTCTACTCTACGGAGCGGCCCCCCGCGTTCCACATACCCCCTCAGCGCATGCGCGTCCCCTCCCCTGTGCTCTCCTACGCTCACCGCCTTCCTCTACTCTAGGAATCATCTACTCTACGGAGCGGCGCATGCGCGTCCTCTCCCCCTCTCTCCTCTAGGAATACTCTACTCTACGGAGCGGCTCCGGCGTCCCGCAGCGCATGCGCGTCCTCTCCCTCACTCTCCTCTTGGAATCATCTACTCTACGGAGCGGCTCATGCGTCCCACACCCCCACAGCGCATGCACGTCCCCTCCCCCTCTCTCTCCTCTCCTACGGTCCCCCCCCCCCCCCCGTCCTTTCCTCTAGGAATTCTATACGGAGCGGCGCGAACGACAGGTGGTGTGACAGCTGCTTACTCCGCTGGGGGCGCCACGGTAGTTCCGCGGTATGAAAATGACGGAGCGCGCGCGCCTCATTCTCTCTCCTGCGCAGCGCCGCGATGAGCGCCAGGACCACTGCCGTGAAATGAGAGCGGCGACGTTCCTCCCGCTCAAGCTAATTATCTCCCCGCTGCTTCGCATCCACACATGGTTCCCTTTAGCGGGAGATGGGGAATTTTTTTTTAATGCGAAGCGTTTCTTAGCGAACTTCAGCGACTTTGAGCGTATCTATCTATCTATCTATCTATCTAGACCCCTACGACTTTGTGCTCTCCTGGCCGTATCGCTAATGAGATTTATACCAAAATTGGTATGGCATAACATGACGCTATGAAAAACATGAATGACTGGTCATATCATGAAAATCATGAATAATTTATCATGAAAAGTATGATTTACACGCCATGGCCATAGTGCTCCTGAGGCCGTTTTCTAAACTTGATATATCTAAAAATTGTTACAATGAGACAATTCTGCATGACCAACATAAATCACAGGTGGTAATATGAAAATCATGACCTGCATGTCATGTACAACATGATTTACACGCCACGCTTATGGCGCGCTGACGGCCGTTTCGCTAGCTTGATATACACCAAATTTGGTATTGCCTGACGTGACTGTATGACGAGCATAAATGACAAGTGGTAATAAGGAAATCATGACATGTCATGTGCAACATGACTTGCATGCCACGCTCATGACACTCTCGCGGCCGTTTCGCTAGCTTGATAGACACCAAATTTCGTATTGAGTGGCGTGACTTTATGACGACCATAAATGACAAGTGGTAATATGGAAATCATGACATGTCATGTGCAACATGACTTGCATGCCACGCTCATGACACTCTCGGGGCCGTTTGCCTAGCTTAATATACACCAATTTTGATATTCAGGGACGTGATTATATGACGAGCATAAATTACAAGTGGTAATATAAAAATCATGACATGTCATGTGCAACATGACTTGCATGCCACGCTCATGGGACTCTCGTGGCCGTTTCGATAGCTTGATATACACCAATTTTTCAAGGCGAAAGCCTTTAATGTCTCATGCTCACGTCCGTCCGTCCAGTCGTCCGTCCGTCCGTCCCTCCCGCAGTGCCTTGGCACGGTGCCAGGTGTGCGTCGGGGCGCGCAAACGAACGCCGGTCGCGTTGGACTCTACAGCGCTCGCGCTTTGCTTGCGTAGCGTCGCGGTGCCCGGCTTATCTAATCATGCAAGGAGGGAGACGCGCGCATCGCGTTCCATTCTGACCGCCCCGTCTCAGTGGGCACAGGCGTTCGAGGAACACACTTTGAAATTGAAAGTGTCCGTCAATTTAAACGCTGGAACGCGGATGGCGTCTGCACGATGCGCAAAGCGCGAGAATACGAACGCATGCGAAACGGAGGCAGACTGGTCTCGCGTATCGCTGCGATTCGAGGTAAAAAAATTAAGCGAACATAAGTGGCAGGTGGTAACATGAAAATCTTGGCATGCATGTCATCTACAATGCTATTTACATGCCACGCTCACGGTGCGCTTGCGTCCAGTTCGTCAGCTTGATATACACCAAAATTTGTATTGCGCGACGTGACTGTATGATGAACACAAATGACAGGTCCTAACATGTAAATAATAACATGCATATTATGTACAGCATAATTTGCTTCTTGCTGGCTTCTTCGCATTACATCGATTCTCACAGTGCCTGGGATCTGCCGGTTCTTTTCTAAAGCAGCTTCAACAAATATTCTGGCTCTGTGGTTGAATACCTACTTTCCACGTAGGCGGCTTGGGTTCGATCCTCACTCGGACCTGGAATTCTTGATTATTTATTTTATTCACATTGTATATGACTAACTCATGGAAGTAGTGCAGTAATAGGGCCACACTAGCTCATATTCTCTGGGACTGTCCAGCACTAATTGGCAAAACTAGGGACGCGGCCTCCAATGAGGACCTTCGGGTTCGTTGGCGGGCCGCGCTGCTCAGCTCAGGACTAGACCACCAACTCTGGGCGATTCAGCAGGTCGAGTAAGCTGCCGAGAGACAGTGTCTCACGGCCGGCTCCTAGGCGGCAACCCAGCCCGGAAACCTGCAGGAACTGAATAAAGTTGTTCACGCACTCAAACTCTTTCTTTATTTTTCGGTCACAGACAAGATGATGATTTTTCGCTCACAACCAACAATGCCTCACGCCGACGTCGACGCATACGCCGGAATTTCTGCGAAAAGAGCTGTTTAACGCTATCCGCTATCGCGTTAACAACGAAATGTTGTTGTATAGGAGGTGCGATGAATATATATTGTGTAAGTAATAAGCAACTAAGGCGAAGGGCCACGCCATTGGTTAAGTGCTGCAAATTGAGAGGCATCGGGCGCTCACATTACACAAGTGCTCCTTTGGTTGCAGGCGAGCTCCGCTTACACGTGAAAATGATGGGAGGTTTTTTCTTTTTAAATGCGAATGCATTTCTTAGTCGGGCTATGTCAGGCGTCCGTCGGTGTCCGCATCTCTCCGCTCTCACTCCCTCTCCCATAGCAACAGCTGTGGGCGCGCGCGCTTATCCTCGCCCCTAGCAACCGGAGCAGGTGGTGCGCGCGGATTAGCGGAGAGTGAGTGGAGAGGAGGAGCGCGCTCTGGTGTGTGAGGGCGCTCGCATCGCGGGAGCTCGGCGGAGCTCCCGCGTGTGTTGAAAGAGGGTAGGTGCAGTGCTTCGCCGCTCCTTCTCTCGCCGTTCGCTCTCTCTCCTCCCTGCGCCCCACTCTCCCGTGCGCTCGCTCGCACGTATGTATATATATATATATATATAAAGTAAAAAAAAAAGTAAAAGCAAAGAGAAAAAAGAAAAGCAAAAAAAAACAGGCGCTGCGCCGTGCTCCCGACCGGGCTGCAGAAATTAGGCGCCTTTTCCTTCTTCGAACCACAACCACCATATATAAATGGAGTGAAGCGCGCGCGAAATGCATTCGCATTTCCTCACGATTCCCTTCGGGGAGGTGGGGGGCATTTTTTGTAACATGTTTTATGCACCAAGACTTCAGTGAGGTATTTACGACACGGAAATAACGTCGAGAAAATGGACACGATCAGGGGGCAAAAAAAAATTTCCGTCGATGGCAGTCGAACCCACGACCTCTCGGTGCGCGACAACAGATGCCGGGCACGCTTTCCAACACATCGTTGCTACGTGTCCGTTTCATTCTGCGCATTTCCAATAGGTGAAGTAAATTTTTGGCGACGCCTTAACAATGTAGCGTCCTTAGCCCCGGCGTCGGCCTCGCTCATAGCATCCAACCATTTCAAATAGCTCTGCGACCAAGGAGGATTTTTAATCCTCCTTGTCTACAACGCGCGCCTGCGTCGCCTGGCTGTAACGCTGCGTTCCTCGCCCCGAGAAAAATTGCGGCCGGTCTATAGGGTACACACGACGCGCGTCGCGTTTGCCTCTAGTACCAATGCGGCATTCAATAACTCTTTAACATGTCACGCGTAGGCAACCATAGCTAAAGTTTTACGTCCGATCAGCGACGCTTCTCTGGCTGTCCCACCGCATTCTCTGATTACGCTCACACATTTAACTACTACAGCTACCACAAGGGTTTGTTTAATCTTGGATCATGGGCTTTAGTCGTCGGGATAGAGATGTATCTCCAAGCGTCAATGTGGGTGCAACCACGTTGAATGGTTTTACTTTCTTGTTGTACCGATTCTTATGACGGAGGGGTGTACCCCTGCTTTTTCAATATTATTGAACCCTGACTCCACCGAGTAGATGAATGCGCATATTTTTAACAATATGAAGCGCATTATATAATTCGTAGCGACGAATTTTTATGCATAAACCTTGGTTGGAACTTTCCACTGCATTTCGGAAATGTGGAGATTGTTTACGGTACCTACATTGGAATGCGTCACAATAGAGCAAATATAGAGCACAAGATACCTCTTTGTGGCAGGTACCTTCGATTTTTATTTCTGTGCTCGTATTGTGCGTTGGATGCAGCGTTTTTCTTTTCCGAAACAACGACAGTCATTGTTCTGAAAATATACAACGCAAATAAAGGCCACGTCATAACGTTAGCTGAAACACCCGTGATAATAAGAAAACTCAACGATATACGTAAGTTTCTTGCTTTCACAGGTGACTCGCAATTACAATGCACAAGTTTTACTAAAGAAACAAGCGAAATGTTTTTTTTCTTCACAAGAATGCTGCCTTATTGCATGTGTGCTTTCAAAGAATTCTGCCTTAATAGAACAATGGCTTCTCTAGTGGGCTCGCCTACACTTGCATCACACAAAAATCTGCGATTGCACATCTCAATGTATTATCTAGAGCTTTAGAGGCGTATATAATTTAGCACATCTTTATCTAAAGCGAGAAAACATATATCCGCGAAGCTCGAAGAAGAGCGGAGGCCCTCGACGGTATACGTAAGAAAATTTTGCAAAAACAGAGGCGTGGTGGAGCTGGGAAAATAAGAGGGCGATCTAGAACAAAACAAACTTGCTCAATACTCCAAAGTTTTTTTCATTTCTAAGGAATCGTAACTGACGCCAGTGTTACTTGGTACACGAAAAACATGTTGCGCATTGAAAGGACAGGCATTCAAGTAGCAGAATTGTAGAGAATGCTGTAGAGCAATATAGTAGCGCATCTAATCGGGGACAGAAGAAAGGCTTATCAGAACGTACGCATGGTACTTATGTTAGCTTTGGCCTCCGTTTTGATGCGCCATGCCCAACGAAACCGCCATTTCGTCCTTATCTTCCGCGGTACACCGTACTCAAGACCAGACAAGATACCAGAGAACGCATGCGAAAAGGAGCACTGGAAAAAGTTTGTTGAAAGTACCGCATGTGTTGTCTACCGGATTCCACTTACCTACGGGAAGTCCTACATCGTACAGACAGGTAGATGTATAAATGATAGGTTGCGCGAGCGTAATAACAAAGTAGCATCGCTCGTGACGGCTTTCTTGCCCTTAATTGCCACAAATGTAAGTGCAAGCCTAGATTTAAAGAAATGTCCATCATGAGTAAAATTAGGCTTGATATGATGCGGTTGATAACGGAGGCGAGAAGAATTTCAGCGTTTGGTGACGTTTGTGTGAGCAGTCCGTCGGTGGTGTTGTCAAGTAAATAACTCGATTATATGTAATCGCGATAAACTATTTATGGTTAAGCACTATAACAACAATTCGCTTGATACGGTATTGTCATGTTTGTGATGTATGCGCGTAGGTTGCAATTTATGGTTGTGAGAGCCATACACACTTGAGCTATGACGTTATGAGAGTACATATACTAGCGGGATCAGCGAGTAATAAAATCGTTGTTGAAAGTTAGCGCTTTGGTGTCTCAAATGTGTCTTCTTTTGTCATTGTCCTTAGCCTGGGCTACCTTGAAGTATCATGCGATCATAGCTCGGACTGGCGTTGCGTGCCACAAGCATTTTACAGCGAAAGCTGTTATGAGATCACAACAAGGGTCGTTTCCGCGCCGTAGTTGTCCGCCGCCGCCGCCGCCGGTGTCCGTAACCAATATCGCACGAAATAAGGAAAAAACTAAATAGAAAAACACCTATGACAGAACGGGAATCGAACCCGGGTCCTCTGCGTGGCAGCCCAGCACTCTACCACTGAGCTACCCCGCTTCTTGAAACTGCGGTGCAAACTAACCCTATGCAAGCTTCATGTCGGGTAAGGAATCGCGTTAATGTGTGTTGTAAAGTGTTTTAGAGCAGTAAAGTAAGAACTAGGCGTCACGCAATGCGAATTGCGTAACGAGTGGGTTGTTCATGCTCCAACCCATTACAAAAGCCTGGGGCATAATTCTTCATCGTCGTCAGCCACAGCATCAACAAAGTGCACATAATGCGTCACAAGAGAGTAGCGGGTACCGCGCTTTTCCGCAGATTGACGAATAATGGCATAGTAGGCGCTTCCCCACTGCACAAAAATTATGATGATTTATGGCGTAGTGGGTACCATGCAAGTGGGCTTGTAGTAGTTGCCACAAGAGTGTTTAAAAAAAAGTTCAGAACGGCCGCTCTCCCAGCTTTCGCTGTGACTGTGCTGCGCGGTCCGCGCAGGCCTGGCGGTTTTATTATTTCGCCTTTTGCTACGCTCTTTTAAGCCTTCAATAATGGTAACATCTCAAAAAGTCGGATATCGATTTAAGCAGTAATTTAGTCGCACATTATGTCGTGCTTCCATGCGAATACCACTGTCTCGTATTGCAAGCGCAACCTGCACTCAAAAAGTCTGCATGAAACTACCTCGAATCAATTTTTGCCCAGAGGATGATTCCCCAAGTTGCACAAAATCCACTATCAGACCGCATTGTCAGCGCAATCAAGCGGAGTGTGCAGCAGTAGGCATTCGCTTTGCCGCGGTGTGCACATCTGTGCTAGAAAGCAATGACGTGGGAGGATAAATGACGTGGGATAAACATCGCGGGAGGATAAATGAGCTTTATGAGCGCTGGAACGCGGATGGCGTCTGCACGATGCGCAAAGCGCGAGAATACGAACGCATGCGAAACGGAGGCAGATCAGTCTCTCTCTCCCTCTTTCTTCGACTCTGCCCTCTCCCCTCAAACCGGCAAACGCGCGAAACCGTCGCTTCACCCTGTCGTCCGCTCAGTGGTCGGTCCGTTGCCTGGACAATGAAATGGCGCGCGCGCCGAACGCCACGTGCGTCCCATTTCTAAGGAGCTTCGCTCATCGGTTGTATTCGTACACGGAATAACAGCTAGTTTTTAGGAGCGAAGCTCCTTACGCCGGCACTCCGCCGTCGCCGTCGCCGTTGAAGCTCCCTGGCACGTTGCCAGCTGTGGCATCTTCCCCTCACGCAGGCGGATAAATGATCTTTATGAGCGCTGGAACGCGGATGGCGTCTGCATGTTGCGCAAAGCGCGAGAATACGTAGTAGTAGCGCAAGCGAAACGGAGGCAGATTAGTCTCCCTCTTTCTTTGACTCTGCCCTCTCCCCTCAAACCGGCGAACGCGCGAAACCTTTGCTTCACCCTGTCGTCCGCCCAGTGGTTGGTCCTTTGCATGGACAATCAAACGCCCCGCGCGCCGAACGCCGCGTGCGTCCCATTTCTAAGGGGCTTCGCTCATCGGTTGTATTCGTACACGGAACAACTGCTAGTTTTTAGATGTGAAGCATCTTATGGCGAAGCTCAATCCGGTGGGGGTGGTGTGCCGCGTGCCCACCCTTACTGTGCATGCGCAAACCTTTAAAAAATGAATAAAAAACCTCCTCTCCCCATCTCTCTCCTCTAGGCATCCCTCCCCGCGGCAACCACACCCTCACTGCGCATGCGCCTCCCCTCCTCTCTCCCCTCTTACACTCCCCCCCTCTCTCCTATAGACATCCCTGCCCGCGGCGTCTACACTCCCACTGCGCATGCGCGTCCCCCCTCTCTCTCCTCTCCTACGCTCCCCCCCTCTCTCGCCTCGCGACGCCGACGCAGGCAGCGTCTGCTAGCGAGTTTCTTGGTTGAAAAAACCGACTGCTCGCGCTGCACAACCGTTCACTGGCCACCCCGTATATATGGCAATGGATCTTGACCTCCAAGGTGGTGCCGGTGGGAGATTTCTCCTGTGCGTTGTTGAACAATAAAAATTCGCAGCGTGCACGTTAACTAAAAGCGGAGTGCGGGTCTCTGTGTCCAGTCGGAGTCTTCTTTCTCTCATTGCCCATTAGGAGCGATTGGCATGTTCCAGTAGGAAACACTGCTCCATCACTGCCTGCTTTGCGCCTCCCCAGTTTTCTCTCCTGTGCAACGCTGCGATGAGCGCCAGCGTCAACGCCGCCGCCAGTGTAAGCGTTAGCGCCCGCTGCTTCACATCTACACATGGTTCCCTTTAGCGGGAGATGGTGTAATTTTTTCCGTTTTATTGTAGCTCTTCGAATTTCAACAGTACAAATTTTCTACATTTGTTTTATGTACAACAATGATTCCACTCGAGGTACCCAATCGGGCATATCCTTTTGCATTTTTTGCAATTCCAGAAACGAAGTTAAGGACTCTCGAAAGCATTCTCACATACTCGGTAAGTCTTACAAACGCGCCTTTTCTATATACCACGGTCCTCTCTCGGTGCTCTTGCTTAAGTGAAGTAATGCATCATGACCGTGATATCCACGACTGGTTCCTTCAAGGCGTCGTTTCTACGCGTTTGTTCCATTCGGCACGTTTCGAATAGGAAAAGTGCCATTTTATCGATACATTAACACATTGCCAGGTGGCGACGTTACCCCCCAGCGTCGGCCTCGCTTACAGGCGCCATCCATACCAGAAACAGCTATGCGACGCGTGACCTAGCGGGCGACTGCTTCGCGTCGCTAGAGTGTAGTAGACGCTTCTAGTACACTCTAGCATGGCCGTAAATTCGCGTTCCTAACTTACGCTGGCCCTGCGAAAACTCGCAGCCGGCCTGCGGGAAAGACGACGAGCTTTGCGTTTCCCTCTGATCGGGAAGTGGTGTTCAATAACTCTTAACATGCCGCGAGTAGGTGACATTAGCCCAAGTTCGGCGCCCAATCATTGACGCTCTTCCGGCTGTCACACCGCTTTCTCTGATTCCGCTCTCACCGTACAGCTACCACAGCCATCTATGACCACAAGGGTTTGTTTAATCAGAGATCATGGACGTTACAGATGTACCACCAAGCATCCAGGTGGACGCATCCACGCTAAACGGTGATGTCAAACACCAATAAACAGTGTGCAAGATCTCTTATATCAATGTACAAAAAAAAAACATTCAACTACTTTTGTGAGGACACGTTTTACTTTCGTATGAACTATGTTTTTTTTTTTCTAAATGTACGTGCTAGCCGACAAAAAGTTAAAATTGGACCACTATTGTAATGTATTTTCTATATGTTGAGCGTGGTTGTAACGCTGATTAATTTTATTTGTGTTGATTCTGCAGGCATTCTCAAGTAAAGTTGTTCTCTCTCTCTCTTACGCAGCAACTACTATAGCTGGTTGCTAAATATCATCAACGTTTTTGTGGGCGTTTGGGGGAATGAGGCACTTCGTGTAACTCTGGGTACATCCACGTGTGAAACCTGCCACGCTGTCACAACGGCAATACTTACTTAATTGCTTTGCATGAAGCAAAGCTGTAACTATTTCTATGAAGAAACATTTCACGTTGGTGTTCTTTGCGATTCTTATGAATGATCAATCGATCATCGTTTTATATTATTGTCGCACGGGCGTCCGCTGCATGAACAACATTTTCGCATGGCGCGATGAGTAGAGTCATAAAGTACTGTGTTCAAGTGCTGAAAGCAATCACCCTGTAAAAAACATAAAGCGTAGGCAACGTCACGAGTCTAAAGAACGATCTGCACAAACGAGTTTTTAAAAAAACTTGTATCGAAAGACTAGGTTGGTTTCTACTATTTCACGCCCCAAAGCCACCTAGGATATGAGAGACCTCATGGTCGATGGCTGGAGATAATTTCAACCACTTAGTGTCCTTGAGCTGCACTGAAATTGCATAGCAGATGGGTGTATAGCAATGCAATGTCCATATAGGTGAAGATTACGGCCTCTAATCTTATATTAGATAACATATACAAAATGCCTGAGCAGGCTCGAGTTGCCGTCGTAAACAAACAAGCCCCGATGGTAATTATAGATATCTCAATTGACCTTGCCATAAAACACAGCGCGCGAGGAAGCGTTGAAGGTGAAAAGATCCTAGCGGGCAGCTGTCCATACGTCAACTATTTTGAGCACTTGCGCATGATATCGCGGAATCATCAATTCTTGCCGTTTCTGAGAGCTGACGTACGAAGCTGCTCACGCTCCAACAGCATAACTACATCTGAGCTAATGAATAGCTTCCAGAGGCTTAATAAATGGAAAATAAGCCCCCCACAGTGACAGTTTCGACGCGCCTTCAGCTCATGCTAATGTTCATTACGAGACTTTCAAAATGAAGCTGCGCGTTTGCACCATACTGCTGCATATTTCTGCGCTGACATTATTTTCTGCTATTATGCTCGCAGGTGAGTAGTGTTTCACACCGCTTTAAGTATTAGCTGAGTAGCCAGAAAAAATAATGTCTTTTGTTGACGAGCACTGATCTTTGCTAAAAAGTATCACCATTATATACCTGAGCAAAAAACATACGTTGCTTAACAGGAATTTCAATTTTTCACAAAGCTTGGTGTGCTCCAGAGCATATTTCACAAGATTTTCGGCCTAATAATTCGTGCACCGAGGTCATTGTCTGACAACCAGAAACTCGATTCAGTAAACTGCATCACTGAAGTGAAACAATTAATGAAAAAGCTAAGAGCTAGGGCTTTGAGTGATGGTGATTATGCATCTCTCAGTTAGACAGAGGGAAAGAAATAAAAATCTGCATTCTTACCTGTACACCATAAGTTCGAGTATATAAGGCACGGCGTATCTGATCCACGCCAGATTTATGTTGATCACCTAGGATTCTTCGACGCTCACCTAGATCTAAGTACACGTGCACAGGCGTTTATACATTTCACCAAAACGATATGCGGATGTAGAACCGTTGAATCAAACCCACGCCCTGCTTTGTGGCTGATCTGTGTCGTTGTCAGCACACCACCACGGCGGGTGACAGTGTTACACAGTTTACGAAACGATTAACTTTGACAGAAAAATGAAATTAGGCGTAATTATTTTGTAGTTCATTTTATCCTCGACAATCGCTAAAGAGAAGGCAGATTCCTTCGACAGACGACTCAAACAAGCAGTAAAGAGAGCGAAGCAGCGGTTACTCATCGTAGAGGGTTTTAACGCAAGAGCTTCAACCTGGGGATACGAGAATTATAACCCCGAAAGTCAATGGTTAGCACTAATAATTGCACAAAAAGGTCACCGATTCTCACGGACACAGCCCACTTAACGAGAACAGGCAACCTTTTGGGTCGAGACACCTGCCCGGCCCTAACGCTGATGCAAGATGTTAGGTATCATGGGTCGCACAATTCAGATCACACATTCGTAAGGGTTTGCAATATCTTAGGAACATAACTAAGAACACTGTGCAGAAAACTCAAGGAATGTAAAATACTCTTAAGGAGGTATGGTAGAGTAAACCCCCCAAAAAATCAAATTTGCAATTTTGACACCGAAAATCTGCGGCACTCTGAGGAACAAACCTGTGGAAGCCCGACGTTGAGCGGCCGCTCCAAGCGGTTTAAATGCCGCGCCAAAGTGCGCCGCGTGCCCTGGCGGCAGCAGTATGCACACATAAAACTTCGTTTTTCTCAAATTGCGTTTTGTACAATTTTCTCAACTTCAATGTCATCATCATCATCATCATCATCAGCCTGTCTACGCCCACTGCAGGGCAAAGGCCTCTCCCATGTTTCGCCAATCAACCCGGTCCTGTGCTTTCTGCTGCCACGTTATACCTGCAAACTTCTTAATCTCATCTACCCACCTAATTTTCTGTCTCCCCCCTCACGCGTTTGCCATCTCTTGGAATCCAGTCAGTTACCCTTAATGACCAGCGGTTATCCTGCCGACGTGCTACGTGCCCGGCCCATATCCATTTCTTCTTCTTGATTTCAACTATGATATCCTTAACCCCCGTTTGTTCCCTGACCCACTCTGCTTTCTTCCTGTCTCTTAAGGTTACACCTATCATTTTCCTTTCCATCGCTCGCTGCGTCGTCCTCAGTTTAAGTTGAACCCTCTTTGTAAGTCTCCAGGTTTCTGCTCCGTAGGTAAGTACCGGTAAGATGCAGCTGTTATATACCTTCCTCTTGAGGGATAGTGGTAGACTACCATTCATGATTTGATAATGCTTGCCGAATGTGCTCCATCCCATCCTTATTCTTCTAGTTATTTCACTCTCATGGTTCGGCTCCGCGGTTACTACCTGTCCTAAGTAGACATACTCCTTTACAACTTCCAGTGTCTCGCCACCTATTGCAAAGCGCTGTTCTCTGCCAAGATTGTTCCACATTACTTTAGTTTTATGCATATTAATTTTCAGACCTACTCTTCTACTTTCCGTATCCAGTTCAGTAATCATAAGCTGTAATTCGTCTCCCGCGTTACTCATCAATGCAATGTCATCAGCGAATCGCAGGTTACTGAGATACTCTCCATTAACTCTTATCCCTAACTCTTCCCAATCTAGGGCCCTGAAAACCTCCTGTAAACACGCGGTGAATAGCATTGGAGAGATCGTGTCTCCCTGCCGTACGCCCTTCTTTATTGGGATTCTGTCGCTTTCTTTATGGAGGACTATAGTGGCTGTGGATCCGCTGTAGATTTCTTCCATTATGTTTATATACGCTTCGTCGATGCCCTGATTCCGCAGTGCCTGAATGACTGCTGATGTCTCCACCGAATCAAATGCCTTCTCGTAATCTATGAAGGCTATGTATAGGGGTTGGTTGTATTCCGAGCATTTCTCTATCACCTGATTGATAGTATGAATATGATCTGTTGTTGAGAAGCCTGTACGAAATCCTGCCTGGTCCTTTGGTTGATTGGCAAACCTCCCAACTTCAATGTACCTTAATGCAAATGAGTTCTGCGGAATCCCGCAAGGTGGCGGAAGGGTTAATAAAGGGGAAAATAGACAACCACCCGATTGTAGCACGAAGCCACAAGGAAATCCGTACGGATTTCTTAGAAAGAAAAGCTTCTTAGTTACCGAAAAATTCGTCCTGGTCCGGGGTTCCAACCCGGGACCAACGCCTATCCGGGTGGTTGTCTATTTTTTCCCCTTTATTAACCCTACCGCCACCTTGCGGGATTCCGCAGAACTCATTTGCATTACTTCTGTCCATGTGCTTCGAGTTGTCGATGGATTCGCCCTCGCGCTGCCAATTGCTAGCTTCCTGGTTAGCTCAATTGGTAGAGCGACCGCCCCGGATAGGCGTTGGTCCCGGGTTCAAACCACGGACCAGGACGAATTTTTCGGCAACTAAGAAGCTTTTCTTTCTGAGAAATCCGTATGGGTTTCCTTGTGGCTTCGTGCTACAAACGGGTGGTTGTCCGTTCAATGTACCTTAATAACGTAGCGTTTTGGGCGTGTTGGTATGTCATACTGAGGTGTTTTTAGCGCACGAAAAAACAAGGACCGAGAAAGGCGTGTGTCTGTCACGCCTTTCTCAGTCCTTGTTTTTTCGTGCGCTAAAAAAACTTCAATGTACCTTTTCTTAAAATGTATTGAATCGATTCCGATGAAACTTTGTATGGATGTGCTACAGCAGGATGGAAATAATTTGAACGAAAACAATTTCTGATTGTATAAAAAGTGAAGCTGTAAAAAAATTACACAGCATTGCGCACCCTCTGTGGCTTTGTGCATGGATGGATGAATGAACTTTAATGTGTCCTTCGGAACGCGCTTCAGCACGTTACGGCATGCAGTAATTTTTTTTTTTTTACAAGAACACCATAAAGATGTCCTATTTTTTCAGTTCACATATAACCTACGAGTCTCTAAAATAAAACAGCTTAATATCACTACATTCCTCTCGGCGGTCGCATAGGAAATGTACATTGAATAATTGAACCAACTTTAAAATTTGGGAGTGGGCCACGAGAAAGGGTGTCACGAGATTCCCAGTGGCATTCTTTGTGAGCCCGTGAAATTTTATGTGAATACTTGCGGCGCTTTCTAAAATATTACGTTAAAACTGAGATAAACCATGTACCCTACCATATCCCTTAACGGATTGGGATAAGTTTCGAAATCTGCATTGGCACCAAGGTGTCTAGTGTTCCGGTGAAGGGGTTAGAACCTTGTCAAGCAACAGCGTGGAAGTGAAACGAAAACTAAATAGAGAGTAAACAGACAAGAGTTCCTTCACAAGATGTACGATCACCAACTCGCCCAAATGTGCATCCTTCTACAAGGGGATAGAAACAAGAAATACTTCCCAAATGGTTCTCTGAACTACACAGAGATTTCTGTGCGACAACCAAAGCGATACAAACGTCACCACAACATCAAGGTGTCGAGACATCTATGGGGTCGTTCGCCGCAGCCTGCAGGAAACATGGTATAAGTAGAAACACAATGAAAAGCTCAAACGACAGCCGTCTTAACAGCTCAGTTGCGGAAGCTCAAGCGAAACGCCCCGAAGAAAGCGTGCGATCGTAGGAGGGCACCCTGGGCACTGCCAAAACATGGATAATACTAAGACTGCTCACTCAGAATACTCAGACTGAGCCAGAAAGCTCAGTCTGAGTCACGAAACTTTCTCTATTCCAGCTTTTTTGTCCCGAATCCTTTTCCCCACATACAGTAGCAATTCAGTGATTTCTATGCGCCGGCTCAATTATCTGCATTTCAATAAAGACACTACCTCTCTCTCTAAAAAGGTTCAGCGATCCTGATCAAAGCAATGCGACTAGCGGCAAAACTATTCTGAAGATATTGTCAGACACCTGGGGACAATTGTGGCATAATAGAACAGCTGACACATAGGTACAGGCCCCACACAAGCTTACAAATAGTATCCGCATTCTGAGCATTCAGCCTTAGACCGCGACATCACATAACGTAAAATTAAATTCACACTGCATCCTGTACATATTACGCAACACTGCCACCGGAGCGGGCGGAGTGCAGTATCGCATTCTAAAAACCTTGATAACAGGGATATATAAGAGCTTCAGGCCTCTATTCTGCCGATTATCAAGAGTGCACACTTCTGCAGAAATCGAGATATGGTGATATAGCCGCAATTCCCGAACCGAGCAAGCGGCCATCCTTAAACCAACTAAGGCCTATCTCGCTGACATGGTTCGTAGGTAAATTATTTGAAAACAACACCCTGGCTAGACTTCAACCATACAATAGTTCTTCAATAGCTTCTCGTTATGAAACAGCCGCCTCAGTTTAAAGGGGAGCTCCAACACTTTTTGAGCATGGTCAGAAAACGCTGCCGATCGCCAGTCGAGGCTCCCGAGAACACGCGAACCCAATATTGTACCACAGCACGCGGCCTACAATTTACAACAATTTCCCAGTCAGCTAAAAATCGCTTTCTCTCGTCTCGGCAAATGACGTTACAGGCTCAAAAATCACTACGTCCCAAGCCAAGTATCAGCCATTGGCTGATTTGGGCATGGCGCACTCCGTCGTTACTGAGGCCGCCGCGGGAGGTCGCGATTTGCCCACGCCTACGCGTGCGATCGCACTGAAAAGCCGCGCATTGAAAGAAAAAAGAAGAAGAGAGAAAGTGCTCAAGATCACGAGGCGCACGTTACGTATTTTATGTCCCCGTGCCTTCATTCCTGCTTATCTTCTAGCGCTTCTGTCGTGGCCAGAAAAGAGAGAATGCAATTGCAGCGTGCGACAAATCTTTGTAACTCCACTCGTACTGCACGGATTCTAAAAAAGTCGCAGTTTCGCCACAAGGCGAAGCAATGAATGCGATAGCAACAAATTGGAATGTCAAGCGACGAATGGCAAGCAGGTCGAAACGTACAGCGCGCTGCTCATGCACACATGACGCACGAAAACAACACGCACAGGACGAGAGCGAACTAACAACTTTCACAGCTCGACACTTAACGCGCTGCTCAAACAAAAACGACGCACGAAACGTATTCACAGGTACAGACGAGCGCGAACTAACAAGTGTCACAGTTCTTACTTCGCTGCGTTTGAAAAGCGTCTTTTCGCAAACGGGGGGGGACTGCAGCGAGCGATGTGACCTTCGCGCACCGGGTAACTACAACGCTGTCGTTCCGGTGAAGCTCCATTCTCCGCCACCGCGAGATAAGCGCGCGCGCGCACGGGCATCTACCCTCCCCCCCTTTCGGGTAAAGTACGCGCCGGAGAGCTAGGAGCGCCTGAGAGCGCACGTCGCGACGAACGGGGCGCCCAGAAGCCCCGCCGGGCGCGGCCTTTGCGGATTCTCGCTGGTAATGCTGTAAACACGCTGAAGACTCGCTGTATATAAATATCTCGCCGTTTGAACGTTGAAGGACGTTCGCCTTCGTGGCTGAGCGGTTAGCGCCGCGCGCTGTAGAGCGAGAGGTCCCTGGTTCGATGCCGCGCGTCGGAATCATTTTTTCTTTGAGGTTTTTATAAATATATAGATACATATACATATAGGGGACATGACGGCGACGCCGACGCCGACGGCGAAAACCAGCCGAGAGTGTCCATATAATTTCTATCGCAATAAAATTTCGGGGTGGTCAATTCGTGAATCCATTCCATGGCTACTTGGAAAAGCGTTGTAGGGCCCCTTTAAGATAGAGCTATCGCCGGCTGCTAAGGGCGCTATAGTATAGGAAAGGCCATCTCACCGAGTGGCCGCCGCAGACGACGCTTGTACATTCATTTCTCTGGTACGTTACTGTCTAAGGTCCCGCTCCTTCTATTAGTTATTCGTATTCCATTTTGCCGTAGAAATTACCTAACTTCTGCTTTTCACAGAACCAGTACAACGCCACGGAAGCTAGCGATACTTCTTGCACTAGATGCATTCGCACAAAAAGATAATTTTAGTACCCGTAATGTCATTTGTTCTATTGGTCGTACTTAGTCTCGGCAATAAATGAACATGCTTTGTGCTTTAGACGCAAACCTCGTTATTTGTAAGGTTGTCAGCAGATAGTCATGGTTCGCTTAGCGACTCAGTTTTCACATCGGGGCATTACCGATTAGTTCCGGTTGTACGCAGCTGAAGCTAATAGCGGAGGCCACGTTTACAAGGACGAAGTCCAAGCTTCAGACGAGCGGCGCATTTTACTGGCCGAACTGCTTGCTCAGCTTCCACAGCGTTGCACCTCATATGTGAGGCGTAACATAGCTTCCGGGTGCGCTCGTACATTCTCATGTACTCTTCGAATTTCCATTGAGATCCGCAGTCAGCATCTTTCCTTTTCGCTCTAAATTATAGGGCCCCTAAAAAATAGGCCCCTCACGGGAATCGAATAATAAATGATCGTCGGCGTCGCAGACATCATAGCACTTCACGGAAAGAGGGTGGAAAACGGACACGTCGCGTTGTCGCTTGCATGCTAGCACTGCATAAGAGATGGAAACGCTACTGAACATTGCCAATCGTGGATGCCAAGAGCGCTCCTTGGATTGCTTGCACCTTTGTTTTCTTAAAAAATTACATTACGCGTGCACGTCGGTGAAGTACAAAACAATTGAAGTAGGAAACAATGTCATCTCCGTACATTGATAGAAAGGGAGGAGGGGTGCTTCGACGAACCTTCGCCCCCCCCCCCCCCCCCCCCGCCTCCTGAAGGGGAACCCTGCGCACGCCTATGACCGTGGCGGATGATGCTTAAGTTAAAATTTTTCAGAAGTTCTTGTCCTTTCCTCGATATAATGTCATTCTTGCGTAATGTGCCTAAATGGGGACACTGCAGTGGAGTGACTCTTCGTTGTAAACGAAAACATTCTTGCGTTTTAGAAAAGTCAAATTGAAATATGTGATTTGAGGTAACACTTACAACTTTTTGATATGAGCATCAAGTTTTTGCGATTGCTCCAAGAAAAATAACATTCCTTCAATGCAACGGGAATGCCCATGTGTCACTTTGGTTAAGCAGTTTGCCTTTCAGGAATTGCCGCAGAAGTGAGAAACACGAGTGCTGAAGATTACGAGGTATATTTTCGCGAAACTGATTATCCAACTGATGCCTCCCAAGAAGAGATATCAATAGAACCAGCGAGTAATCATTCTACAGCAACGAATCATTCTAAGTCAACGAATCATTCTGCGACAATTGAACACTCTGGGATTTGGGGATTTTGTGAGTATTATTTTGCATGAGAATTTCTTCCTTGCTTCAGAGAAAAAGAGTGTCAAATAACATGCACTTTTTTGTATGTGGCATTTCTTTCGCATTGAACTTGATTTTGTGCGTTTATAGATGCTTCCCTTGCCTATAATATTTAGAAAGATAATTTAGAAGATCATAAGAACCACGCTTGCATTACAAATTCTAAAGAGCAAGCTTGCTTGCGGAACTGGTGCTCTAAGGTAGCTTATATTATTGCTATTCAAGTAATTGACATATATCTGTCGAATGCCAAAAATGTCCAGTTTCGCCGCGAGCTCGAAACCATGAGTGCGATAGGTATGTAGGTAGGTACTAAACTTTATTGAAGTCTTGAAGAAGTCAGGCCCCAGTTTTCATTGAGGGAGCACTGCGCGCCGCTCTCACGTCGGAACGGGAAGAGCAAGCGTCGCCGCCGCATCGTGGGCCTTCTGGACTGCCTGGAGTTATTGGAACCAGTCGTGGCTCTTGAACAGTGAATAAAAAGTGTCTTGTGAAATCTCTTGATCCGTGTGGCGCTGTAAAGAAGGGTACTCCCAGAGCATGTGGTTAAAATCGCTCTATCCGCCGCAGTCGGGAGACGAAGGGGAGACCTCCGTGAAACGTCTGTAAAGCGAAAGGCTGGGATACGAGTGCGTTTGAAGTAACCTAAGCGTAACCGTTTGTCACAAATGAGCACGTGAACCGCCCTCAAAAGCGCGTCATAACAGACGGCGCCAGCCGATCACGCGCTGCGATTCAAGGCGCCAGCAACGGTCGCTTCTCCAAAGCGTACACCACCGCATTTCCTCGATAAACAACGCACGCCGTGAAAGCGAACACCACGCAACATCAAGAGAATTCGAGAAGCCGACGCGGCTGCCACCGGCACGCGTCCGTCTACGCAGTAGAACGTACTAGAAGGATCTAGTCCGTTCCCTGGCTTTCGCTGTGCTGCGCCCATGTGAGTGGTGTGGAATGTTCGCGAACTCGAGCGCGAGCTGATATAAGCGGGTGACGACGGAGAGTCAGGGCGGGCGGTCGGTGAAGAGCGGCAAGAAGACCGATGTAACGGGCCAACGACGGAGGGGAGCAACAACCAGCGCTGAAGTCTCCGAGTTTCCTAGAAGAGAAACATTCGGACGCATTTGAAGACTTCGTGGACCGGACATCTTCGGTGAATATTTTAGGACTATAAGTGTTCCAAAGATTTTGTAAAGTATAACATTGTATTTGCAGCGCCATAGGTTTGTTTGTCCCCGTTGCCCTAATGATATTGTGAGTTATATAGTGAACCGTCTTGCCGAGTGTGCATGAATGTACATGTGTCTGTAATGATTCTATTGCCTTAATTCAGAATATATTCTGTGGTGTTGTCAACTTTTGTCTCTAACTCGGTCTTTGGACCACAACCGGCGTTCGCTGGCGCACTGAAAGGACCTACCCTCAATTGTGCGAGCTTTCGTGGTGCGTTTCGGGGGGGCCGATACGTCAGCCCTTGGAATCCGCCCGTCGATTGCCTTCCCATCTACGGGATTAGTGACACCGCTTGTGGACGTGAAACATTTCGGTGGGTCGAGGGAAATGCCCTGCGAACGAGTTGATAATGTTTTGTGGCTTCGTTAAAGGTGGATGGTATGTCCCTAAACTGGGGGGGAGGGGGGAGAGGGTTCCGTCTCCGCCACCATCGGACAAGACCTGTCGTGGGCCCCGCCCGCTCCGGCCTCGGTGTGATGATCAAGAACTTTTCCCTCGAGTATCTTGGCGACTTCCCTACAGACGGCGCCAGAGGCAAATGCTCTGGCTGCCGACCTCGAGTCTGTGTAGACTTTCATTTTGCTCGGATGTAAGAGTGCTAATGCTATGGCTAGCTGTTCTGCCTTGCCAGACGACGAGGTAAAGGCTGGTTCACACCGGCGACCGGTCGCGCGACCAAGTTAGTAGCTTTGCGACTGGTCGCAAACGGTCGCTTTGGTCGCAAAGCGACTGCTTTGACTCAGTCGCTCGCTTGCGCGACTTTTCAGTCGCGCGACTGCAGTCGCAGGACGGCTAGAATCAATCAGCGAAGCCCAGAAGTGATGTCAGCTTTTGTTTACACCGGGCCCATTGCTTTTTTTTTTTTTTCGCTCTTTTTTTATTGCGCTCGCCCACTGCCGCCGCGTCGCGTCGCGTCGTCTGCTAGGCGTCCGTCTGCGCGCACGCGAGCGAAAGCAAGCAGACGGCTGCACCGGAAAGGTCAACATGGCGACACCTGTTTATGCAGTTTCCTTCCGCATCGAACGTATCATGTCGTCGTCCTGCGCTGTGTGGCCCGTAAGTTCGCAACCTACGCATTTATTTACTTTATATTTACGTCCTGAAGCTTCGAGAGCAATGTATTCGTCGGTACTTTGCAGTGTTTCTAAGATTCATTCTCAAATTCTTGGAGACAAGGCTTACCAGGCAGGGCTGAAGAACACGGCTAATCGCAATAAAAAAGACAGAACATACCTGACGCTTTGTCCCCAGCGTGAGATGACAGGAAGCGATAGCTGATTTCACCATTTATTCATTGCTGTGAAGAGAGTGAGCGTGTAGCAACCGCGATTTCTGATCGAAGCGGGCGGTCGCGTCTGCATGGGTGCTGCGATGTTGGCTTCTAGCCCCAGCTACTGTGCGGTCAGTCGCAAAGCGACTAACTTGGTCGCGCGACCAGTCGCCGGTGTGAATCAGCCCTAACTATTGACGCGGCCGAAAGTACCCGGCCCTAGGTGTCAACGGAGACGAGCTCAAAGCTGGAGGTGTGGCCAGCGGAACACTGATATTGAGCAGCATCGACGAAGCACGCGTCCGACGTGTGTGCGTGTGCATGTGAAAGGAGCGCAGAGGTCCTGGCCAACCTTCCGGCGGTATTGTGGTGTGGTGTACGTTCCTCGGCAGCGGAGAAACCTTAATGTAAGATGTCGTGCGTTCGTGCAACTGCGTGCTTCGTTCCAGCGCTAAAGTTGGATTATTATTAACGCCTCCAAGAATTTTCCGCCCCGCGATTGCAAGCTGCGCTGTCTGCTGCGCTTCTACGACTTGCTCGCAACACCCTAGATGAGTGCGAAAGGAACAAATTAAAATGTTATACGAACTAAAATTATCAGCTGTCAGTCCTCTAAACACGAAGTGTTGAGGGCACAGCATGTTTATGAGCAGCCTCCTCATGTCTATCGACATAGGGAAATGCTCATAAGAGCACGGTCCTTATGAGCATTTCGCTGTTGCTGCTTGAGCGTCTCAGCCCCCCAAACCCCACCTACGCTCCTTCGTGGCCAACGCTTTCCCGTAATTTCAGGCGCTGGCCTTGCGTAAGATGGCCGGAGCGTTCGCTGTCTGCTTGAGGGGCCATCGGCTGCAGGCTTCGCATGCGGATTAGTGCTATCGCATGTCCAGGGCGGTGTTATCGATTTGAACTTTGCATATGGACCATTACTTTGACGGTGACGACGAAAAACCACAGAAAGGGTCCATGTATTTGCTATTTCAATAAAAAGCACCTAAATGTCATTATTAGATAACAAAAATGCATTTGGCTCCACGGAAATATCAGTCTTTCTAAAGGGACTTAATAAGCAGGGAATATGTCAAGCATATGAGCAAACCATAGCTAATATGGTTTGCACATGTGCTTAGATTCAGCTAAAGTGGTTGCTTGGGCGTGTTGGTACGACATATTGGAGGGAAACAGCGCGAAAGACGAAAGACCAGGCAGAGAAAGACAAAAACAATGGCCCTCACTTACAACAAAAGTTTATTCGTCAAACCACGCATTATATACCTGTGCAGTTGAAAACGAAAAGAAGAAACAGTTTATGACAAGTCGAAAATAAATGAACTGTGAGCATAATCACCGAAAAGCACGCTCATTGCGCGTGCAGTCATTGTGATAGGAAAACGACCTCCTTATCTGACAAGGCAACAGAAGGCCTGCTCACGCATACGTCACCCAGCCTAGCTGAGGCCCTGGAATTAGCTAGGCTGGGTGACGCATGCGTGAGCAGGCCTTCTGTTGCCTTGTCAGATAAGGAGGTTGTTTTCCTATCACAATGACTGCACGCGCAGTGAGCGTGCTTTTGGGTGATTATGCTCACAGTTCACTTATCTTCGACTTGTCATAAATTGTTTCTTCTTTTCGTTTTCAACTGCGCAGGTATATAATGCGTGGTTTGACGAATAAGCTTTTGTTGTAATTCAGCGCCATTGTTTGTGTCTTTCTCTGCCTGGTCTTTCGTCTTTCGCGCTGTTTCCCTCCAATATGCTTAGATTCCACGGGTACCCTGCGGCCTCCTTAAAAAAAGCAGGAAAAAATACAAATGACAAGGATGTTTCACAAGGACATATGATCCCTTCATTGTTCGCTCCACTTTACAGGAGTTTTTTCAAGGCTTCAATTTAGAAGTATAGGGAGAATATTCACGATGAATATCTTAGCAATTTTTGGTTTGGAGACGCCGTTGTACAATTTAGGAATAGCGGCGAGGAATCGTAGAAAATGATTCAGGAGTTCAACAAAGAAAACATCAAAGTAGGCTTGAAGACGAATACACTAAATCTTAGTATAAGGATGCGTGGTCGATAGAGAAAGCGAGATCTCGTGATAGATACACGAGACTTAAAAATAATGAAAGCACGTGTATATCAAGGTCAAATGCTAGCAGGAGAGCCTACTCATCGTCCGCCGCGGTGGAGCAGTGGTTAAGGTGCTCGGCTACTGACCCGAAGGTCGCGGGTTCGATCCCGGCCGCGGTGGTCACATTTCGATGGAGGCGAAATGGTAGAGGCCCGTGTGCTGTGCGATGTCAGCGCACGTTAAGAAACACCAGACGGTCGAAATTCCCGAAGCCCTCCACTAAGGCGTCTCTCATAATCATATCGTGGTTTTGGGACGTAAAACCCCAGATATTATTATTATTATTATTGGAGCCTTCTCATGTAAACAAAATATACCAAGATAAGAGCATAGGCTGGTGCGCACACGGTAAATATTCTCAACTCATGACCGGCAACTTATGGCAAGGACGGAAGTGGAAAATATACAACCATTGTATTTTGCTAGTTCTCACATTTGGGAACGAAACCTGTCGAACAAGAAATAATCTCGAATAGTCGAAAACCCCATAACGTGCGAGGAACGAAAACTGATTGGCGTGACTACAAGAGACCCAATAATTGAAGAGAGAGCAGAAAAGAATCAGATGTAGCCGATATCCTAGCAGATAATAAACGGAAATCATTTGACATGGGCCTGCCTTAATGGGGGAAGTCATTGGGAGACATATGCGTCAAGTATCACCGTAGGTGGCCCACTCAGGGAAATTGCCTTAAAAATTGGGTGCATGTAGGCTAAGGAAAAATGAAATTAAAACAAAATTGAAAAAAAAAACGGAGAAACAAATAAAACGGGGGGGCGGTGGAGGAAAAAATGCCCCATCTCCCGCTAAAGGGAACCATGTCTGGATGCGAAGCAGCGGGGAGATAATTAGCTAGCTTGAGCGGGAGGAACGTCGCCGCTCTCATTTCACGGCAGAGGTCCGGGCGCACATCGCGGCGCTGCACAGGAGAGAGAATGAGGCGCGCGCGCTTCGTCATTTTCATACCGCGGAACTACCGTAGCGCCCCCCAGCGGAGTATGCAGCTGTCACACCACCTGTCGCGTGCCGCTCCGTAAAGAATTCCTAGAGGAGGGGACGGGGGGGACCGTAGGAGAGGAGAGAGAGTGGGAGGGGACGTGCATGCGCAGTGGGGGTGTGGGACGCGGGAACCGCTCCATAGAGTAGAGGATTCCTAAAGGAGAGAGGGGGAGAGGACGCGCATGCGCTGTGGGGATGTGGGACGCCGGAGCCGCTCCGTAGAGTAGATGATTCCTAGAGGAGAGAGGGGGAGAGGACGCGCATGCGCTGTGGGACGCGGGCGCCACTCCGTAGAGTAGAAGATTCCTAGAGTAGAGAAAGGGGGTGAGCGTAGGAGAGGATAGGGGAGGGGAGGCGCATGCGCTGTAGGGGGTGTGGGGCGCGGGGGCCGCTCCGTAGAGTAGAGGATTCCTAGAGGAGAGAAAGGGGGTGAGCGTAGGAGAGAGAGGGGGGAGGGGACGCGCGTGCGCAGCGGTGGTGTGGGACGCGGGAAGGAGGGACGGACTAAGCCCCCTCCAAACAGAATGCAAGCAAGATCAAGGAATGGGGTCAACCTGGGCGACAGACACCACCTGCCTAGACATTGCTAAGCAGCCTCTCTGTGCTCTCGGCCATGACTCTGATGACTGTGGTAGTGGTTGACGGCCTTCATATTACTACAGTGTTCTGGTTGGCATAATGGGTGGTTCCCTACTTCATGAAAGTGGCCGGACGCGGGACGCGGGATGGCGGACGCGGGACGCGGGAGGGACGGACAGAGCCCCGAGCATAAGATGCTTCGCATCTAAAACGGAATTAGACGCGGAGAAATTCCTGGGGAGGCAAGGCCTTTGCTAGTGCCACAGCAGAAGTGGTTTTAGAAGCGGGGATGGAGGAAAGGCAGCAGCGGTTAGAAGGTCGTAGAAAATGAAAACTTCATAAGAGCAGTATAAGTATTGTAGCGAAGCTTTGGAACTATACAGTGGGTCATCCTCTCCAGCGCCTTCTAGTGGGTCGCCCTCTTCGACGAGAAAGAGCAGCTCGTGCTGAGAGTCGGTCCCCGCCTTGGCTGTCGCTGTGTGCATCGTCGCCAATAAACGTCTTAACAATTTGGTGGAGAGTGCTGTGCCCTTAAGACAACTTCGGCCTGCATTCGATGCCCTTGGAGCTTCGATCCCGTACCGTACCATCTGCCATGCCCCAAGACGCCGCTCAGCAAACGCTTCCTCCTGCGCCGACGCCATGTCCCGGTGCCCCCCGCATCCGCGGTCCTCCTGTCTTCACCGGCGCGGATGGCACCGACGTCGAGGACTGGCTCGCCATTTACGAACGCGCGAGCGTCCCCAATAAATGGGACGAGGTAGGAAAACTCAGAAACCCGGTTTTCTACCTCGCGGGTGTGGCCGTCCAGCCTAGGAGCGATTTTATGTTATACTGGAAAATGTTATTTGAACGTTGAGCGTATTTTATGCCTCTCAGTATTACAGTAGTTATGCTATGACGTTTAGGGATTCCAAATTCCCACGTACTAGATTGTTTCCTGATGGGTGTATTATTTAAATTTGCGTATCAAAATACCATTTCATATATTTTTTTTTCATGTGGTGACCGGAAAATCGTTTGTAAAATGTAAAGATGGCTTGGTAGAAATTGTGGTCCTGTTGATTGAACTGGCTGGCTAGTGCTTTTGGAAAATTGTTTTTTGTGTCTGCCCGGTTGCGGTTCAGTCTTACATGAATTGGTTGTCCAGTTCTCCTATATATTTTTTTTACAGGTGGTACACTCGACACAGTATATTAAGTTTTTTTTGAAGTGCAGGTGAAGCTCGATGTGACCTTGTGAATGTAATTCGATGCTGTGGTTTTTACGCTGGTAACCCGCTGTATATGTTTGCAAGTGAAGCATCTGGAGCGGCCACAGGGACCATATGTTGGCCTAGTTATTGCTATGAGTTTTATAAGATAGGTCCTCCTATCGAAACGTCGGCCAGCCTGTCTGAGGCACTTCCTCTGTTCATTCTGCTTATCCCACTAACCCATCTAAGTTATTACATCCCACGTCAGACAAATCGGCACACGTGTTTTCGGGGCAATGCAGAAGAGGAAAAAGAGCATCAAGAGAGCGCGTGCCGACTGATGATGACGGTAATTTTCTTTCTACGATGCGCGAAACACCTCCACTATAACACATCCACTGCAAAACGTCAGCAGATAGCACGTGACTTGTACTTTCGTGCCTACTCTTCGTGGTGCGGTTTGGTGCATTGCTGAAGCGTTAGGGCGCTTCTAATCCGACTTCAGCGTTTGCACTATCACCGTGCTCTACGTGACATCCGCCTACAATTGGCAGTTCCATGAGAGGGCTCGTGATTTGAAGTTTTATTTAGCAATTCCGAGGCTATACGCTACCTCTAGATAGAATACTGTAACTCTAGGTGGGCCCGTCGAGTGAATATGCACAGGATGCAATTACGCGAGTCCCTCATTACCGCTTCTGTGCTGCCACCACATATTTGCCTCGCTAAAGAATCAGTGCTTTTTGATAATTAGGTTCGAGACCAAATTACTGCCGTAAATGGCTTGTCCAGTATGTGCTACTTTTCGGTCTCTGCTATACGTTACTTTAGGCTAAATAGTCTTGGTAGAATGCACTTTGCAATAATTGCGAAAAGTTTTTTCTAAGGAGTTCTTCGAGCAGACTATGTAGATGTCCTAATATTTTTGTTCTTGCAGTATTGGACCTTTCTTGGTTATGTCACCTTGCCCAAAGGCAGTGTGTGCCAAAAGACGTCTGCCCCGAGGACCGAAAGTCGTCAATTTTTAGTTGTGGAGGCGGATATGTTTGTTGCAGGTTTGGTAAGAACCACTTTCATTCAATGGTTTTGCTTGTATCTATAAATAGACAGATCAATCGAGTCATATAAATTCTATAAAAGTCCGGTATGCCCATAGTTGGATTGCAGATACAAGAATACAATAGTGTTGTATAAATGTCAAATAAACTTATCCCCCAGAGAGTGCGTGGTATCGAAGAAAAAGAGTGGTACAGATCATGACAGTGACATTTCTCACTGGTGATTTCGCAGAAAAAGTCCCACTTTCACCGCAAGCGCGAAGCAAATAATGCATTGGCAACAAATTGGACTGTCATAAGAAAACTTCTGCTGGCCTACTTTGTTCATGATGCTTGACTACAGAGCACAATTTCGCCCAGCGCCTAGATAAACATATGCAGCACACGTGAAGCCCTAACTCACAACTATTTTTATTATAGGAATGTTTTTCCACAGCAATGATAGTTGCGAGTTAGCGCTTGTCCTGTGCTATGTGTGTTCTATGTCCTGTACCGAATTTGCGCTCTGCAATTTAGCCTTAGAATGCCCTACGCAGAAAGGCTAGCAGCTTTACTTTCGCAGCGTGCTGCTCAAGCACAAAACAGACGAACAAGAACAAAGGACGAGCGTGAGCCAAGGAAAGGTGTACAAAGGAAGAACGCGAACTAACAGCTGGGACAGTTGCTGGCTTACGCTCCTCCTCTTTATACCTGCGCGTTCTTTTCGTGTGTCCTTCTTTGTGCTTGAGCAATGTGCTGCAAATGCCTACTATGCACAAAAAACTAGCCCCTACTTTGGCTCTTCTAGCTAAGAACTCACTTTTTCCGCAAACATGGCCACTGCAGTGAACGAAGTGACCTTCGTGTGGTCCACAGTTTCAACGCAAACTCTTTGCTGCCTCCAACGGTTAATAGTTTACATAAGTAGCTGGTCGCTTGAATGCTGAATAATGCATGCTCCGCGGCGGAGTTGTTTAACCCGTCACGTA
Source organism: Rhipicephalus appendiculatus (assembly GCA_030522465.1). Taxonomy (NCBI): domain Eukaryota; kingdom Metazoa; phylum Arthropoda; class Arachnida; order Ixodida; family Ixodidae; genus Rhipicephalus; species Rhipicephalus appendiculatus. Next base: position 314,354 of record JALIZH010016890.1, read on the forward strand.
GTGAAGCGAGGGGTCGCAGGTTGAAATCGCAGGTCGCGCTTCGGCCAAATATTCTTCTTGACTATTTTTCTTTGCGTACAGTATATATATATATATATATATATATATATATATATATATATATATATATATATATATATATATATATATATATATATATGTATATATATATATATATATATATATATATATATATATGTGTGTGTGTGTGTGTGTGTGTGTGTGTGTGTGTGTGTGTACAGAGCATCATAATTTAGGCAACACACTTTCAGCGATTTATTGAAGATACTTCTTTTTTCTTATGTATGCCTTGTGCCGAATATGTATTTGACGCATTTTTTTTTCATCTTTTGCCGTTAATTTTTATGTCTCATAGGATGCACTTAATTATATGTGGTGTTGTCCAGAGTGATTGTCATCAACAGGCTTCATTTATCGAAGGATGCCTGGATTGTTTTGCTAGCCCTGTGCGTGTAGTGGTGTAGGTATCTTACGAAGGAAGTCCCCTGATTGTTACGCAACCGTATGAACTGTGCGGCTGTTTTCATGAGAATATGCTTCGGCATTCGGCTTTTCACTACTCTTTCAGGGGCTTCTGAAATTCTTCTCGAGCATTCTTTTGTCGCAGTCGTGTGCACTCTGTGACAGACTCTGTAGCCATATAATTTTTAATGCGCAGAAGAGCAGCACCTCAAACTCACCAGAAAACAAAAGCGCGATGATAGTATGAAGGGGCATGTGATCGATGCATTGCGCGATTTGATGACATGGTGAAAGAGTAGGGTAGGAGAGCATGGCTTTTGTGTTAAATGCTCTCTAAATTGTTATATACCAAAATGTGGCGGTTTTGTTGTGTTTTGATGAATTCGGCAGGTATATAAGGTAAGTCACCAAGAGCCACATATAAGGTCAGACGTGCACGGTGCAAGCCATATGTGTTGCCTGTGCATTCGTACACTTAAAGTACTCTTTAAATTCATAATCTGATAGAAAATGTGACTAATTAATTTGGATGGCAACGTACGAGATACAAGGGTGGCCTTACATTTCTCGCTTCTTCAACACAGAAAAGTTGAAAGATTATTTGTGTATCGTTAGAAAACCATTGAGCAAAGTCATTAGGCAAATATGGCAATCAGTAGGTTTAACCTACTGATTGCCAGTACGTTAAACCTACTGGCAATCAGTTCAAGATTGTCGAGCAAGCTCCGGCTGTCTTTTGCATTTTGACGTCTTTGACGAGATTCGTATTTAAAAATCTGCAAAAAGTATTGCATATCGGTGCTAAATTTGGTCAAGGGTCCGCCGCAGTCGTACAGCCACTATGGTGCATGGCTGCTAACCTCAAGCTCACACCTTCGATGTCGGCCACGGCGGTCGCATTTCAATGGAGCCTACGTGCTAGAGGCGCGAGTAGCGTGCGATGTCAGTGCACGTTAAAGATCATCAGGTGGTTGGAATATCCGGAGCCCTGCAACACGACGTGCTTAGTAATCATACATAGATTTTGGCTGGCGAAACATCTTCTACTATCAAAATGGTCAAACTTCATCTACAAAAACAAAAATTGGTTTCAGTTGCCCCATACTCTCTTAGTCCAATTTCTCAGATGTGCGAGTGTTTTAGCGTTGTTGGAAAGAGTATGGAAAAGTGTATGAAGCTAAGCATGTTGTTGCAACAGAACACCAACAGTAGACTGCAGAAAAACATTGAAACAAACAGGCAGTCATTGAAAAGTGAAAAATCCCTAAACCAGAAAACTATTACAGGGAACTTTCACAACGTAACGCGGGCGATGCCCATGTGAATGGTTGCTTTTCTCAGGTCCATCACCCGTACAGTGTATTGAAACGCTGTGATTTCGCATAATGATCGAAGGGTTTCGTCAGTGCATGATTTCTTGTGCTTGAGTTTATCAGATGGGGTCACCAACCACTCTTATCGGACTTGTGGTCAGTATAGTAGGCGCACGCATGGCATATGTGCCTCCAATTTGGCATGTCGGGTCAAAATGAAGTCAAGGTGAATTTTCGAGGAGTTTTCGTGCCTGATGGGTTGGCTGGATCCACACCATATATGTTATCCTTAAGGTGGATGGACCTTGCGTGACAACGAATGTCTTTTAGATGCGAAGCATCTTATGCTCGGGGGTCTGTCCGTCCCTCCCGCGTCCCGCGTCCCCCGTCCCGCGTCCCCCGTCCCGTGTCCGCGTGCCACGTCCGGCCACTTTCATGAAGTAGGGAAGCACCCACTATGCGAACCAGAACACTGTAGTAATATGAAGGCCGTCAACCCTACTACAATCATCAGAGTCATGGCCGAGAGCATAGAGAGGCTGCTTAGTAATGGCTAGGCAGGTGGTGTCTGTCGCACAGGTTGACCCCGTTCCTTGATTCATGGCCGAGAGCACAGAGAGGCTGCTTAGCAATGGCTAGGCAGGTGGTGTCTGTCGCCCAGGTTGACCCCATTCCTTGATCTTGCTTGCATGTGTTTGGAGGGGGGCTTAGTCCGTCCCTCCTTCCCGCGTCCCACAGAGCATGCGCGTCCCCTCCCCCCTCTCTCTCTCCTACGCTCACCCCTTCCTCTCCTCTAGGAATCCTCTACTCTACGGAGCGGCCCCCGCGTCCCACACCCCCCCCCCCCCCCCCAGCGCATGCGCGTCCGCTCACCTCCTTTCTCTCCTCTAGGAATCATCTACTCTACGGAGCGGCGCCCGCGTCCCATAGCGCATGCGCGTCCTCTCCCCCTCTCTCCTCCAGGAATTTTTACTCTACGGATCGGCTCCGGCGTCCCATATCCCCACAGCGCATGCGCGTCCTTTCCCCCCTCTCTCCTCTAGGAATCCTCTACTCTACGGAGCGGCTCCCGCGTCCCACACCCCCACAGCGCATGCACGTCCCCTTCCCCTCTCTCTCCTCTCCTACGGTCCCCCCCCCGTCCTTTCCTCTAGGAATCCTGTACGGAGCGGCGCGCACGACAGGTGGTGTGACAGCTGCATACTCCGCTGGGGGGCGCCACGTTAGTTCCGCGGTATGAAAATGACGGAGTGCGCGCGCCTCATTCTCTCTCCTGTGCAGCGCCCGGACCGCTGCCGTGAAATGAGAGCGGCGACGTTCCTCCCGCTCAAGCTAATTATCTCCCCGCTGCTTCGCATCCAGACATGGTTCCCTTTAGCGGGAGATGGGGAATTTTTTAAATCCACAGCAATTACAAAGCTTTCTTCAGAGTAGCTGAACAGTGAGGCTACGCCACATTAAATCGTTGTATGGTGAATACCGGCTTGTGGAGACACGTGCAGAACCAAGACAAACACATCAATTTGCGGTACTCACCTGACGCTTGTTTTGCCCCATATTAATCAAAAGAATCGGCGTCACAAAGTCGCCAGGCTTTCAGTAAATGGTAACACCCACCGCTTGGTATTCGGGTTTAGATGCAGTAAAAACGCGTGGAATCACTTCTATAGGAATTGGGAGATCACGCAGGAGTATTGAAATCCCGCACAAGAACATGAGGTTGATATTATGCAATATTAATTTGGATTGAAGGGTGGGCTTTTTGGTCCAATATAAAAATAACAGCACAAATAAAACTAGCAAAAGAAAGAATGGGCACAAACGCAGCGCCGACTGCCCGCTTAAATTTTATTCCAACGGTAAAAAAAAACTTATTTGGAAATAAGGAAAAGCGCAATAACCTCAACCCGCCCGCTGTTGCAGAATGCTCACGCGTGTGTCGCTGATATAGAGAGGCGTCTCTTTTGTGAGCGAAACGGATGCTTCACTGACAGTCACTGCCGGAAAGCGCAATATCCTCTGTTTCAATAAGCTCTCGTGTACTCTGGTTAACACTTCTGTCCAAGACCATGTACTTTTGAAACACCGGTACGCATCGGCACAACCAACAACAGACTGCTTACTCTCATATACCCCCCCCCCCCCCTTTTTTTTTACGTTGTTATGTTAGCCTAAGCCAGCGGTCATCAGCCATGGATGTATCGGGAATCCCTTGTGGGCCAGTAGACGTGAGGGGGGGGACACTCTGCTGCTAGAGAAAGGGTGGGCCGTAAATTGACGCAACATGTAGCTTGCAACAGGTACCTTTTTTCTACCTGGCAAAGAATGGCCGAACTAAAGTGACACGCCAATTCGACGTCAACAGCTTGCCCATGCGGCCTGCAGCCACATCCAACCTGTTTCTATATGCGTTTCCTTTGCAAGTATGCAAGCCTGGAACGAAACATGCTATCCATATGTCATAGAAAAGTGCGTTAAAAGCTTTACAACCATATCAGGAAGGGGTAACTAAGTCAACTTTGTCGCGATACAACAATTCTATGCGGCAAAGTGTAATAAAAATCAGAAGCGGCCGCTTTCGCGGGGCATAGTGTGGATCGAATAAACGGGTCCGCCCCGGCCCCCCACGTGAGCATGGGTTTAGCGGAACTCCCAAGACAGCACTTCAGCCCTTCTGTCATTTTAAGCACTTCTGTTACGGCTGCGCTATATCAGACACTGAAAATTATCAGCGACAGAAAAAAAGAATCAATTTTGATCGATTCTTCCCAAAGCCTCTCAGTAAAGCTTTCCGCACCTCACGTGGCGTTGCACTGCTTCCGGAAGCGGCTTTCGACCAAGCGACATTGTCATGCGAGGCCGTCGCAATTCTCATGATTAGACTATATATATCGACGATCCGTGAAGTCATGATGGCGTTACATTATGACATGATACTATCAACCATGATCCGTTCTTCTTTCGCACCGACCGAGCGCATCTGCAGTTTCTGCCCGACACGACGCTCTCTGATGGTCACTATGTGATGAGGCACAAGGCGCTGCGAACAAAGTCATTACATGGCATGTACTCTGGCATGCGCCGGGTAACCGGGCCTTACAGGGCCCTAGTTCGAGAATAGTGAACACATTCTTGTAGTATCGCACGCTTTAATACGTAACAATATTCCTAATAAAGAATACGATGGTTCAAAGATACTTATGACTCAGCTTTCTATATTAGATTATTTATTTTTCAGCCTATGCTAAGTAGGCTTACTTCGGCCCAGTAAATTTAGCTTGACAGACACATTTGTCGGAGACAGCCTTCTGTAGAAAGTGTCGCCAAGCGTTGCTTTTCGACAGCGTGATAATTACACTACCGGAGAAGTGCGATTGAGCTTGCCCAGAAGACAGAGGTACTTTTTTGCGTGTCAGTCATCAGGCCCGCTTAACGAGGCATAAGCTTTTTGTCTAAACCTTGTAGACTGTATGTGTAGGCAACGCGTATTCAGATACTGCCAACATTCGGGTGCAGTATGTCTAAGAAACTATGTTTTGTCCAGTTAAGCTAACGGCCAGTGATGTTTGTTTCCATTTTTTTTTTCTCCAGGAAGTAGATGCGAAAGGAAGGGAGGCTACTGCGCCAGCAAGTGCCGTGGAAATTTCTTTAACGAATATTGGAAATGCAGCGATCGGGAAATGAAGTGCTGCGTAGATGCGCATAAGACAAACCTGACGTCAACACAGTACATATCTGCGCTGTCGCAATTGGCTGAATAAAATTCTTTTGTGCGATTTGCGACACTGTGGGGGGAAAAAACCTTAAGAATAGTCTTCTCTTTACCTCGACAAAGCACAATTTCTTCACAACACCTTGGGGTATAAGTAATAAAGTTCATACAGTCTAAGCCCAAAAGGTTTGTACAGGTAAAGCGCTAATTTAAATCACCATGTACGTCATATCCAGTTGAATTTGTAAGATATAGAATATCAGTCCATCCTACGTTACTTTAGCAGTTAGCAAAAAAATTTAGCACATCCCATGTACCTTGGGAATCAATATTAAGGGAAGGATGCGGAGGGAAGGTGACTGATGTAATTTCTTTATTGAGCGAAACGTTACCAAATTACATAACAGTTATGTGCAAATTCGATACGCACAGAGGTATGTTGAACAGTGGCATATGTTTTATATAACCAGTTGTCTAGAGTTGCGTAACGATGCCAGTAGCAACATGGGTATTAGCAACACCAGAAGCGGTAAGCTGATATGTAGCGCTTGTGTTCGTGAGGATGGTAGCCCTTGACCGTGCTACATAAATCAACTTCAGCGGATGGCGCTTAACTACAACTGATGTCAACCCGATGTGCCGGCTATATCATTAGAGTACATATGTAATGTTTAAACAATGATATTGCCAGCACTGAAACAACAATTGACGGTTTACCGACATACGCCTGCAAATGGTCTTTTTCCAAAGCAGTTTCGAGACATGGCGTGGCTCTCTGGTAGAATACTTGATTGCCACGCAGAATGCTTGGGTTCTATTCCTGCGGCGACCCTGATATTTGTTATTTGCATTCATCAGGTCAACGCTGCTGATGTCAGTTTTAGGGGCGGAGAACCTTAAGGTCTCAATGTGTCTGCGTCCATCGCCCATCGTCTGCTGCTGTCGTGACAGTCGATTGGCTTGATCACAAGAGACCACCTTCTCTCACCAAGAGAGAGCTCGCCGCCTCTCGCCAACACCTTAGCGCTCGTCGCGTGGCGAAACAGAGCGAACAGCGCACGTTGACTATGGAAACCCTCCCTCGCTCTCGAGAGACAACGCACTGCAGAACCATTCACCGGCCACCCCGTATATCCCCTTCAGGCACAGCGTCCACATATGTGGACGCGACTTGTTTTTGCCTGTTCCTCGGACTAGTGGGAAAGAAAGGGCAAGATACATTGCGCATAGGAATAATTGAACCTTCTGCATAGTCAACGCGTCTTGACTTGAACCCTATGTGCTGCATACCACTGCAGCCGATCACTTTTATGAAGGCACTACGATGTTTGACGGGTCACTGGACGTGCCGCGTTCCAGAGCCAACTTCTTAAGTATTATTTTTCTTTGCTCAAAATGAACGGAGCCGAAAACGAACAGCGTGTGCATTTCGAGCCTAAGATTACCTCCTTTTCGTGTAAAAATCGTGCCTGAGAGGTTGCACGATAATTAAATATTTAATTATGCGCTAATTAAGGTTAATTAGCAATACTCGCAAAAACAACACATTTCTTCATTTTCTTTCTTGGAATGTAATAACGAGTGCTTTAGAATTACGCTGTGCGTTGTGCATTTAAATGTGCGCCTGAAGGGGATATATAGGCACTGGATCTTGACCTGCAATGTTGTGCCGGTGGAAGATTTCTCTTGTTCGAAGTTGAACAATGAAGATTCGCAGCGCGCGCGTTAACTCAACCCGAACTGCATCCTTCGCCCCTCCCCGGATTTCACGTTAGTGGAGCTGAAAAGTCCTTCCCTAGATACTTCGCCCCTCCCTAGTTTCGGTGCTCGCATTCGGCTCGCGCGGCGGGCAGACTCCGCGCGGCAGCTGCGCGGACTGTCTCTATCGGTGGGCGCGGATGATAAGCGACACCGTGCGATAAGCCAGACGCGTAGGTTTTTTTTTAAACCCCCTGGCATTTAAATTACCAATGCCTGTTCTCGCCATTCCTGGGTAGATATAAACTGTCAATCACCGGTGGCGCATACCCCCCATACCACGGCCCGTGGTATATGGGTATGTGCCACACGTGTCTGAAGGAAAGGGTTTGACGACGTACGCGACGGGATTTTCACGTTATTTTAGTCATGATCAACGAGTCATATTCGCTAAACCATATTACTCTCAGAGACTAATTTTGGTCTACCCGAAGTTAAGGGTGATTAGAGAGCACTGGGCGGCTAGATAGATAGATAGATAGATAGATAGATAGATAGATAGATAGATAGATAGATAGATAGATAGATAGATAGATAGATAGATAGATAGATAGATAGATAGATAGATAGATAGATAGATAGATAGATAGAAACACTCGAAGTGCCTGCAGTACGCTAAGACATGATTCGCATTTAAAATAGTGCAGGCTTGCACGACCTTTCAGAAATGCAGCTCGCATTTCCAGCGAAATAGGTTCTTCTCTTTCTTCTGTTGTCTATTACGTGGTTGCAATGGAAGCTCGGAATGAAATTTAAAGCAAAAATATTGCGAATACATTTCGGCTTAACAAGTATCTCGCCAGAAAATAGGTGTCTCTAAAAACATGAAATTTTTGTAAGTTCGACAGGTTTACGACGCTCGCCAGTGGTGGACAAAAGGCGTGTGTGAAGTGGTGATTAGAAGGCGAGTTTCGGCAAATACGGCAAAGGTCAGTCAACCTACGCAACTGAACTCGCCATTGCAGCTGTCAACTTAATAAATGCTATATAAGGGGATTGCAGTCTTGGCAGAATGCTGTTAATACTGAGGCCGAACTACCATTAGTGCGAGATAACACGCACTGTCACATGCAGTTATCATCAGAGAGCATCCTATCTGCGTCCTCTGCAGGGAGCATAGCTTTACACGTACGTTCATTAATTTCAACTGGCGAACCGAATATCCACTGGTGGAAATCGAACGCCGACCAATAGGGTATGAGTTCAATGCTTTGCATATTACCGAGGTGCGCTCTCCAGCGGCATGTAAGGTTCTTCTATGTAACAATAGACGTTATTTCGACGTGAAGAGTGAGGATTCTATTGTATTAACTGCTGCGTGAAAAAAAAGAGAACAGCTGGAACAAGACCATAAATGATGACGGCTTTGTTTACATCACGGCTTAGTTTGCAACTCTGCCGAAAAAGTACTTCCGCATCTGCAAGCACTGGAGAGCAGCCCCACGTATTACAATGCAATGTCATATTCGATACTTTATTCTTTTTTAAGTTAAGCGAACTGAATAAGTTTCTTTAAGCGAACGTTAATAGATTTAGAGCTTTGTCCCACGTACGATTTACCGCAAGTAAGGGGAATCTAGTACACAACCCTGAGCTTACAAGACACATATGTGGCGACATGTTTAATTTGAGAGACGTCATTTGTTACTATACTCCATTTTTTCTGAACTAGAGGGCACATTCTAGATAGCTTTTCTGGATTAGAAAACGCCATTTAAATACCGTATCTTTGCCAATATTACTCAAACCGCGGGAACCTTCATGGGCATAATGAAAAATGATACCCTATTGTATTTTTCCTTGTCAATTTTCGTGTTGGGACGATCTTGATTTTTGAACCATTTCAACGGCTTCTCACTACTGCTAGCCTGAAAAAACCCCGGCAAACCTGCATTTTCAAGCCTCTGAATCTGTGAACTGAAACTGCGCTCTACACCATGCTCACAAGGCAGAGTAATAGCAGATTTCAGGGCAGAAAACGTCATTTAGTTTTTCACGAATATTGAATGTCATCATGAAAATGGTTGGAGTGGTTTCTGGGATCTAGGAAAGTAGCACCAACAAACATGGTTAACTTTAAATGAAAGACATAAGCCTAAAAACCGTAATTTGTTGTCGTTAATCAACTCGAATGTAAACATGAGGCCGAATCCATATTCACCACGAAAGACTTTCAAGACATCCGTCGTGAACTACTATAATTATTACGTGAGAAAAACACAAGGCAGTCGTCCACATAGCGACATCACATATTTTTTTGTCTTGTTCAAGAGAATAAAATAAGTCCTCAACATCTATACCAATTGCCTTAGCATTTGCGGGGTTGTCATTAGATAGACGTTGAACTATTTCTTCACAATTTCTTCCTAATAACGGATAATCGAGGCATAAATTTGATTGTGTACTTTGAAGAAATGACGACAGCTTGTACTGCCAAGGTACTTTCTCCGAAATTATTGCTTGGGAAGGTAATTCCGGCTGATCTGTTTTGGCACTGCAGAATAGCTTAAGGTGATTACGGGCTGCCTGCCTTACGCTCTGTGCACTGTCCTGCAGAGGACAGCGCTCGCACTGTGCACTCTGTGCTTACGTCTGCGTCTTTAGCGCTGATCATTGTTGCAAGCATCCAACTAGCCCAACTTTCCATTCTAGTGCAAATAGTAGTACTTTTATGGCTATTTTGAAGTCATTCTCTGAGCATTATAAACGAGAAATAAAATTCCTCAGGTGCTTCGCCGGTTGAATTGAATCGAACGCAACTCCACTTGGTTCTGCGCAACGCGACGGGGGCCGCACATCCGGCTCAGCTAAACGTAGGCGTCCTCCTTAGTTCAATTTATCTTAAAGTAAGTGGCGAGTGACGCGCAGGATTGTAGAGGCAAAATAAGGTCATACGTATCTCGGTAATCTGTACGCTTGAATATACATTGTATAGTATGGATGCGAATTTAATGGAATAAACATTTATCGCAGAACAGCGGATGAATATATGACCGCAGCTTTGTTTCTCTTCAACTTGAAAACAGAGAACTGATAGTAATTCCGTTATTGCGGTCACTCCTGTGAAACTTAAATACCTTACGATTTCTTTCTGATGAGCCCATTATTATTCTCTATTTTTTAGGCTGAGATGATCTCAGTTGATTGATCAGACATGCGTGCAGTGTTAAAAGTAACGGAGTCGTGTTTTTAGACCGTAAAAATTGAGCTAGCCGTGTTTATATTTTATTTAATGAAGGCAAGTGTAATGAATTGCTCCTATCAAAATCGCAGAATAGCAACTTTCGTATCACAGTTCATACAATTTATTACAACGAATTTGTCTTTTGTGAAAGTGAAAGTGGCCTCAATATAATTTTTGTTTCTTGATGCGCCAAAATCATCCATGCAAATATGACCACATTTTTTCTCGCATTGACACGTGTCGTCATTTGCCGTGGCCATCTGACACAATATATTTATGTTATTTCCGCACACTTTTGGCCCTGAGGTCGCCGCAGGGGTGGATTACATTTTTTATCCCTAGTATAATGCCACAGAAAACAACATTTAAAGTACACCAAGTATGACATATGAAAACACAAAATTCAAGCAATACACTACAATAAAATACAATGCAAAACAATGCGGTACAACACAACACGGCTGTATAGTTATTAGCAAGCTCCAAAATAAGGGCACACGAAACACAAGCGCCGACTCTCAACTGAACTTTTATTCACATGCGCAGAACATACATATATACTAATACAATAAAATAAAAGTTCAGTTTAGAGTCGGCGCTTGTGTTTCGTGTCCCCTTTTTTCGTGTGCTTTCGTCTTCCCTTGTGGCGCCGTTTCATTAGTATGAATTCATACCAACTTGCCCAGTTGTCAGTCCTTCTAATCCAAAATAAGGTTAACCTAGCGAGAATTGCACCATAAAAAATTATCATACAATAGTCAAAGATGTGTCAATGTTTTAGCTTAGGTTGAGCTAAATATTTCCTGAACTCTTCCTGCATGTTGTCCCCTGACCAACATCACAGCAGTGATCAAGGTACTGCATTCCATTGCCGCATAGTTCTGGGGACAAATAAATAAATAGCGGGAATAAATAGCCTAAGGGAGTTGTATTCCTCACTCATAATCCTTTTATCGCTAGTAAATATTCCGAAATATGCGAAAATTAGTCAATGCAGTGCTTACTGATGTATGTATTTTCCGCAAATTATCATCACCGCACTATCTTACTAACGCTTTCTGCAAAGCGCATCAGCAACACATTTCACGTTCACAAGAAGAACATCCGAACACTGAAAAGCGGAGGTGGCCTGCATGCTTTTCAAAGACATAGAAATGCTCCAGAAAATTCCGATGGTACATGTGAGTGTGAAATTACAGTATTATGAAAAGCATTGAGGCTCTGTTTGAAACTCACCTCATGTTTCGCAATGGTTCAGGAACAGCAATGGTTCGGCTGATGTATCAGCGGAACCATTGTGTAAGTTTATTTTGCAGCAAAAGCTGCTATGAGATCACAACAAGGGCCGTTTTTGTGCCGTAGTCGACCGCCGCTGCCGCCGCAGCCGCCGGTGTACGTAACCACTATCGCGTAAAATAAGAAAAAACTAAATAAATAAAAAATACCTATGACAGCATGGGGGGATCGAAGCCGGGGCCTCTGCGTGGCAGCCCAGCACTCCACCACTGAGCTACGCCGGAGCTCGAACCTGCTTTGCAAACTGACCCTATGCAGGCTTCATGTCGGGTAAGGAACCGCGTTAACATGTGTTGTAAAGCGTTTTAGTACAGTAATGTAACAGCCAGGCGTCACAAAATGCGAATTGCGTAACGAGCGGGTCGTTCAATGCTCCAAACTATTGCAATATGGCATAATTCTTCATCGTCGTCAGCCACAGCATCAGCAACGTGCACATAATGTGTTACAAGTGTGTAGCGGGTACAGCGCTTTTCCGAAGAATGACGAATAATGACATAGTGGAGGCCTCCCACTACAAAAAAATTATGGTGATTTATGGCGTAGTGGGTACCATGGAAGTGTGTTTGTAGTAGTGGCCCCAAGAGTGTTTAAACACTGCTCTACAAAGGCCGCTCTTCCAGCTTTCGCTGTGACTGTGCTGCTCGTTCCTCGCAGGCCTGGCGTTTTTCAAATGCGAATGCATTTCTTAGTCGGGCTATGTGAGGCGTCCGGCGTTGTCCGCGGCGGCGTCCGCGCGCCGGCAGGTGTTATCTCTCCGCTCTCACTCCCTCTCCCGTAGCAATAGCTGCGGGCGCGCGCGCTTATCCTCGACTCTAGCAACCGGAGCATGTGGTGCGAGAGAGTGTAGGAGAGGGTAGGTGCAGTGCTTCGCCGCTCCTTCTCTCGCCGTTCGCTCTCTCTCCTTCCTGCGCCTCACTCTCGACCGTTCGCTGGCTGGGCGCCTCTCAAGGCGATGGCAGAAGTCGGTGAAGGCGAAATTTCTCGGCGCAAGAAATGCATTCGCATTTCCTCACGATTCCCTTCGGGGAGGTGGGGGCATTTTTTTCTTTGCACCCTCGTAAAGACAAAAGATGGGTGTACTGGTATGTCCCTACAAATGCACTTGCTCTTGGATTTCACGAAAACAGCGACGTCATTAGCAGCCCTAATCATCAGCCGGATTTGAGCTATTCAACAGACGTCATCAAACAAACTTCTTTCTGTTTGCGATAGCGTACTTTGACAAAAGAACCCACGAGAGGTGCTACACCACTACTATTCGTGATAACGAATAGTATCTGCACATCCGTATGACATACAATGTCTTGTACCCAATAGTAAGCAAGTGGGGGCCACCGCTGAATTTTCTCTGCCCTGAAGAACAGTTTCGTTGGTAAAGAAGTTGTCTGGCTTCCGAACACTATCTCATCTGCACAAGAAAAGTCAGTGTCATGCACATCGCACCAAAGGTTCCGTCAGTCAACTCCAACCTTTGGGTCTTCCACGCTCTTATCTTGAGGTAGTTGGTACCGGTCTAAA